>CM045900.1:24653132-24953132 GCA_025169545.1 Anguilla japonica | reverse complement strand
TGCACGGCTCAGCTGGCGGAGTGAGAGCGAGGGAAAGCGACAGCGGAATGTGGGATGGGCTTCCGAGCCGGGAATTCTCCAGGAAGGATGGATGATTTTATAGTGATCACTTGAGTCTAGACTGTAAAGAAAGTTAAAATACTCAAAATTTTAAGGCAACTTCACTTAAATGTTTGAGTTTTGAGCTTACTTTATATTCTTAAATTAGTAATTTTGTTCAGAAAACTTAAGATTTCATTGTTAGAAAAACATTCAGTTGAGTCAAATTTTCTGGACTAACGAATGTTAGTAGGCATAACTCAAAATTTAAAAATCTACGTTAAGCTCTAAACTAAAAAATTTAGTGAAGCAAGTTGCCTTGAAATTTTGAGTATTCTTTATATACAGAGTATGAATACAGTTTGGCCTTCCAATTTAACCTCTACTTTTAAATCTTTCCGAGCAATAGAAACGTCTATAATTACATGTATGGCATATGAATCATGAAAAAAATATTTCCCATTTCCTTAATGGGGTCTATAAATGTCTGTGTGCATAGCTGTGCCCGTACACATGGACTGATATTAATACTAATATTACCAGCGGTACCTGAACAGAGAAAGGTTTCCACATTTGCGGCTGAACAGGATTTGGGAGGCTGGAAGTCACAGGCCCCTGGCCCTGGGCCGTGTCTAGAGCTAACCGTCCCGCGACAGTATGCAACAGGTGCAACTTCGAGTTTAAATGGTGTCTGAAACGGGTCAGAGGTTCCGCTCGGATTCATACCACTGAAAGAATTACACTGAGGAACCCTAGCGCAGCGAGAATTCTAATATGCCTGCGCTCAGTGTCGTGGGACTGCCTGTTGTTTTCATACTGCTCAAATGTGTCGTATAATACCATATGTGTGCAAATGACAGTTTGATGCACAAGGCTGATTTATATATATTTAATTATTGTGTCTAACTAGATTTGTTCCCTGGGTTTGTATCGCATGCATTTTCTTAAAAGGGTTTATGCCTAAAAAATCGCAATCCCTGCAGTAAAGAGTTAAAGGTGAAATACTTATAAAATACCTGACATAAATGGTAGTGTGTCTATATGATGGAATACCGCTTTCTTACAAACACCATTGGTGTGACGTATTAACATCCACGGACTGTGTCCTTAGTCACTGTCGTTCCGATTGGTCAGAACGCGTACAATCCAGTAAAGGCTCTTACTGACTTTCCTGAAAGTCTTTATTAGTTTCCTCACCAGAGCGTTTGGGGGGGGGGGGGGTTCTGAACTGGTCAGCAGCCTGCACTAAATCACAGCATTCACTCATTCCTCCCACACCAGCCTCAATCCGGGTCCCTGCGTTCTCCCCCCCCCCCCCCACTTCAATTTTTCCCCGACCCCTTAATCCCCGGCACGCTGAGCGCGAATGTTCCCCCTCCCGCCCCGGAAGCTACCCGTCACCGGGCACTCGTGGTCCACAGAGTTCGGCTGGAGGCGGGTCAAGACCGGACATGCTAGTCGCTAAATATTTGGGAGCTCGGTGAAATCAGACGACCAGCCAGAAAGCCAAAGAAGGGTTTAGCACCATGTGAAGCTGCTCTTCTGTAAGGTCAGATTTCTTTTAAAAAATGAATAAAAACATCATTTACTTGTCATTGATAAAATTCTTGTATTTTACAGTACAGTTCTTCAGCAACAAACAACTACTATTACAACTACTACTACTATTAGTAGTACTAGTCTACTACTAGTCTACTACATTGTTATAATATATTAATAGGTGCATGTGACAGTGTCTGACTATGTTTTATTGTGTTAATTTTAGGATTTGTGACCTCATTGTGAAATGGAAATTTAATTAATATACCGTACATATTCTAGCAAACAAATATTCCAAAATTTAATTACGAGGATATGTGCACAGCTCAAGGACTCGATTAGCATAGCGCTCTGAAGCAGACCTTGACATATTTCAGCAAGTCTATTTAAAGCTGACGCCAGCAAGGAGGACTCCTTCTGGGAAATGTTTAAAAACAGATAAATAAAGAGACGTTTAAGAGTAGGCACAGCTCAGATATTGTACGTACATTGGGCCCACAGATATTCCTGACCATGTGACTTGAGAAGCACGTGACCAGTGATCAACACTCATCCTCGGGTCACACTCTCAGATATATTTATTTACAGACTTCAGGTCGGCTCAGCAATGGTCGACTTGGCGATTATTCGGTGATGCACAACACAGGTGGGTCACTAATTATGCCATGAAGGATTAATTAAAAATCTGAATCCGGATGCAGTTAAAGGGAAGTGTGAACGCAAGGAGACACAATACGTTGATTTTTTTAAAAAAAGAAAATAGTCAGAGCACATTGATATTGACCGGATTCACTGCACACTGATGATTCTAAATGATTTTGCACAGCACGAAATATAGACCACACCTAAAAGACAACAATAGGCTGGCCTGTCAAATCTCAAAAACAGAAAGTGAAAACGGGTTTTGGAAAGTTAGCGCCATCCCTGTGTGTGTGTGTGTGTGTGTGTGTGTGTGTGTGCATGCAGGGGGTATGTGTGCGTGCGCCAGTGTGCATGCGTCAGTGTGCGTGCGTGCGTTCCTGCGTGCATCAGTGTGTGTGTGTGCGTCAATGTGTACGTATTTGTGTGTGTGTCTGCGTGCGGGCATGGGTGTGCATGCGGCAGTGTGTGCGTGTGTGTGGGTGTGTGCGTGTGTGTGGGGGTGTGGGTGCGTGTGTGTGCGTGTGTGGGTGTGGGTGTGTGCGTGTGTGTGGGGGTGTGGGTGCGTGTGTGTGCGTGTGTGGGTGTGTGCGTGCGTGTGGGGGTGTGGGTGTGTGCGCGTGTGTGGGTTGTGTGTGTGCGTGCGTGGGGGGGTGTGGGTGTGTGTGCGTGCGGGCATGGGTGTGCATGCGGCAGTGTGTGTGGGGGTGTGGGTGTGTGCGTGCGTGTGGGGGTGTGGGTGGGTGTGTGCGTGTGTGTGGGGGTGTGGGTGTGTGCATGCGTGTGGGGGTGTGTGGTGTGTGAGGTGTGTGTGCGTGCGTGTGGGGGTGTGGGTGTGTGCGTGCGTGTGGGGGTGTGTGCGTGTGTGTGGGGGTGTGGGTGTGTGCGTGCGTGTGGGGGTGTGGGTGTGTGCGTGTGTGGGGGTGTGGGTGCGTGTGTGGGTGTGTGCGTGCGTGTGGGGGTGTGGGTGTGTGCGTGTGTGTGGGTGTGTGCGTGCGTGTGGGGGTGTGGGTGTGTGCGTGCGGGCATGGGTGTGCATGCGGCAGTGTGTGTGGGGGTGTGGGTGTGTGTGCGTTGTGGGGTGGTGGGTGTGTGTGTGTGTGTGCGTGCGTGTGGGGGTGGTGTGTGCGTGTGTGT
This sequence comes from Anguilla japonica, assembly GCA_025169545.1. NCBI lineage: Eukaryota > Metazoa > Chordata > Actinopteri > Anguilliformes > Anguillidae > Anguilla > Anguilla japonica. The sequence goes on along the minus strand of CM045900.1, from coordinate 24,949,778 downwards.
GGGGGTGTGGTGTGTGTGCGTGTGTGTGTGGGGGTGTGGGTGCGTGTGTGTGCGTGTGTGGGTGTGTGCGTGTGTGTGGGGGTGTGGGTGTGTGTGTGCGTGTGGGGGTGTGGGTGTGTGGGCGTGTGTGTGCGTGTGTGGGTGTGTGCGTGTGTGTGGGGGTGTGGGTGTGTGTGTGGGTGTGTGTGCGTGTGTGGGTGTGTGCGTGTGTGTGGGGGTGTGGGTGTGTGCGTGCGTGTGGGTGTGTGGGCGTGTGTGTGGGGGTGTGGGTGTGTGCGCGTGTGTGGGGGTGTGGGTGTGTGCGCGTGTGTGGGGGTGTGGGTGTGTGCGTGCGTGTGGGGGTGTGGGTGTGTGCGCGTGTGTGGGGGTGTGGGTGTGTGCGTGCGTGTGTGTGTGCGTGTGTGCGTGCGTGTGGGTGTGAGGGCGTGTGCGTGCGTGGTTTGGCTTTATTCAGTGCCCATAATGGCTTCACAAAGTGCTGCACCATGTCTCTTCCCTCGTACTCAGTGGGAGGTGGAGAAATGGGAGGACTGTCAACACATCAAACAGCTGCAGGAAACAGAACTCAGGATGACCTCTGACTCACGTGTGAGTCATCCAGGCCTGGATACTGACTCTTCACTTCACAGAAACTTGTTTTCATGGAGGGAAAATAGAATTAGTGACATCTCTCTCCAAAGCAAATATCCTATATACTGAAATATACTATTTACTTTACTTAAGATTACTTGAAGTATAAATAAGGCTTATATCAAGTATCTTATATTTATATATATATATATATGCACATATACTTTTCAGATAGAGAATTATTATTATTATTATTATTATTATTATTATTATTTTTCAGATAGAGGATTATTATTATTTTTATTATTATTATCACAATTTGGGCGTATAGGGAGTGGTCATGCATTTTCTATACATGGGTAACCCCCCCCCCAAAAAAAAGGTATCCACAGCATGCAATTCTGCACCATTGTGTCTCCCAGTACTTGCTACTCAGCATTGATTGGTTTTGATGAAAGATCACAGAGTAGATGGTACTTCAGCTACTAGTATCTAGCCGGTGTCTTTCCATGCACTTATCAGTAGTAATCGTTTGATTGGTCAGCGACACAGCTAGCATTCCACTCACTATCGTGCCCTACTTATCTAGGTGAGTTTTACAGGTTCGTTTCATCCATACGTTTATCTCGATGGGAAAAACACATTTTTTTGCAAACCCATCATTTTCGGTAGCGTGTGTCTAAGATTCAGCATTTTTTTTCTTCTTCCCATTTTCCTCGTCCCCGTTGAAAATGGTACGGCTGCTTCATCAAACACCGTCTTTCATCTGAAGGAAATGAAAAGCAGACAGACCAAACGTCTGTTTTTATAATTCACCGCTTCCATAGCTTTCGGGGGGGGGAAAAAAATCCTTTTTTAATCTTTTTTTTTTTTTACTTTGTACAAAGTAGTCAAAACATTTCGGAAGGCAGAAACCTTACCACTGCATAATTCAGCTGCTGGTTACATTATTAATCAGTCTCACAAATGAGACACACTTTCAAAATTCATATATTCGATCTAAAACGTTGGAAAAAGAGACGGCTATTTGCCTGGAAACATCCCGATGAATCGCACATCAGCAGAAAATGACAAGGCTTTATTACATTTGTAATTTTATCATATTGAACGGCGATGCAGTGATTTGGCAAATTGCCGGGAGCAATTATCGGAGACCTAATTTCCCCCCAAAAATAAAGTTGCCGCTCATCTACTCTCAGCAAATCCGTAGAATTATGAAAAGCTAATTAAGACACAGTCTGGTGCGCGGAGTCACAGGTAACAGACATGATCTGTGAGTGGAATCGGGGACGTGCTGATTTAATTAATCAGAATCCAGCGCTACATTCTCATTCCGATCATACCGGCAGTATTCTCCCTTCCTCCGTCTTTTCCTCCAACATTTACACTGCTAATTGTTTAGTTTATTCATTAAATTTCTACAAATGACTCTTTTTTTTAACGAGCACCTGACTTGACTCCAACCAACTGGTAAACATTTCTTTGCAGTGAATTTTGTGGAAAGCACGGACGATAATAGGAATCTGACAGCTCTTCAGTAGAGATGGGCTTGAGTGCGCATTGTTCGTGCTTGTGTACGTGCAGCCCTACACTGCAATGTGCCGTTGAGGAAATGTGACTTGGAATTAAATGGGGAAAATGAGTTAGAAACCGCAGAGAAATCAGCCCTTAAGCACAGCAATGAGGCCGTACTGCCTCAGAAAGGCTCGCCAAGGATGCGGCCTGGGCCCCATAGGCCTGAGCCTGGATTAGGGTAGCCTTCCCGCTAGGCTAGGAGCGCACAGCACAGCGGTAGCACGGACGAGGTGCGGCATAGCTCACTCAATGCTCCTTCCATTCCGGCTGCCTGATTTACCTCAAGAAAACCAGGTGCCCGGCGACTAGAGCGAGAGATGCACCTCTCCACCAAACTTAACTCGCTCTGCCCAGTAGTGCTGTGCGGAGCGTAAGGAATAGGCCAGTCAGAGGCTCCCATGCGCATGAATTAGAGGAGTGTTATTGCTGCAGCTGCAGGTGCTCCTGGGGCAGGTGCGTCAGGTGGAACAGCGTGTAGGTGGAACAGCGTGTAGGTGGAACGCTCGTGAGCAGAAGGCGCAGACGGTGATTTCGAGTACCGCCACAAGACCGGAGTCATTTACTTTGCTGCCACGAGTGTAAAACTGCGTAATTTTGTTCAGCGAGGTAATTTAGCTTCCTGAGGTCTGGAATATAGAGCGAAACCGACTCGAGATCTGCAACATTTTAAGCATTTAAAAGCTATTATCCTTTTGATAAAAATTGTGACCTACCTTGTGAAAACTATTATCCTTAATTGGAGTCGTAATTTTCATTGGATTGTGTGTTTCCCTGTTTTCGGGAACTACTCATAATCTGACATAACAACTTCCTGAACACCGTGCAGGGCTGGTTTTCCCCGTTTTACATTTTAACAGAAGGCTTTGTCAAATCTATTTATTTCTGGCCTTTTTGTAAATATAAGATGAGCACGTTTTATGAAAACACATATGCACAGGAATACATGTCTATACTGTTATTCGATGACAGTCTAACTTCAAGATATGAAAATGACTGTAGTTAGGGCCTCCTTCCTCCCCCGCCGCGGTGGGAGAACAGTCCATCACCAGGCCGACAACTAAAGCAAACGGAACCGTAAATGGAATCGGATGCGCGGCGCCGACGTTCGCTTTATGGTGATTAGTTTGATTTGCGCTCTCTCGCGTTTCCGCGCGCTGTTTTTTTTACGGCCTCGGGTACGAGGAAGAAGACGTCGCCTCGTCAGAGGTGCCGGCGTACGCGCGCGGAGGTGCGACCGTTCCCCAATCGACACGGGAGAGGCGGATAACGGGGCGGGGGCGCGTCTTATTCCCGTTACCGTGGCAACGTCCGCGGACGAGGGACGCTACGGGCGAATCGAACGCAAGGCGAAGGGGACGGGCCGTCGCCGTGGGTTACACGGGATTTTCAAGTGCGGTTCAGGCACTTGAGTTCTGTGTATTCAAAGAGGACTTCTACACGGCTGCTCTGAGAAGGCAAGGGGCTCGTCACTGCTTTTTAAATTCAATAACACAAAGTACTAACTATGAACACTATAGAAGCTGGTTATGTAAGCACCGATGAATATGTATGTTTAAGCATTAATTTCATTTACCTTTTAAATAATATATGATCTCGGCGAGCGGACGTATCCAGTATTCCTTCGACATGGGACTATATTGTTGATTTTACTAAGATAAAGCAAGGTTGCGCATATCAATTCCCCTCCCTCTCTCCCAAAGGATGCGATGTAGACAAGGTCGATGCAGACATGTAGATATCAGCTCTTTCTGTCTGTCTACTGGGATTCATTAAAAAGGCACAATTTGAGTGAACATGAATTAAACCTAACGTATAATGGCACTTCCTGCAAAAAAAACCACGAAGCTCTGTCTCCTCTGCTGCAGATTGACATGCGTTGTGGTCCTAAGCCCCGCCCACCCTTCAGGAGCACTGGAGACACTGCCCCACAGGGCACAGCAGCAGGGTTTCTCTGTGATCACAAAGTAATTAAGCTCCTGCACCCCAACTCCATGCAGATGCTGCTTCTTATATCTGCCAGCAGTTGGAATGTACAGAGGGCTGGTGTTAACAGTAATAACGGATTGGGCCACAGTGTAGGCACATGATCTTAAGGAATTCCCAAGTTGTTGCTTTTTTGGTGCTACATGTACTTTTCCATCAACCCCCCAACCCCATCTAGAACATGCAGAACTAGAGCGAACACAGGGAACATACAGAACCTGAGAGAAAACGTACAGACCCGAAGACCTTTAATAGCACTGCTGCTTTCCAACCCTGGCCTTTCAGCAAAAACGCTTCTCTTTCGCTGACCTAAACCCAGCAAGCCAAAAAAAAAAAATCAATGAATTTTGCAACGCAGTCAGAGCCGGAGCAGAATATTCCTGACGGGGCAGGTGCAGGTGAGGGACGTGGCGCCTGCGAGGAACACTCACCTCGGGGCTCTTTCAAGATGTTTCACGTCCCGCCCGCACCACAGCGCCCGAACCCGCTTCCCTTTCTTCTCTCTTTTTTCTTTTTTTTTTTTTAAACGACCCGGACCGCAGACTTCTGCGGCTGCAGAAAACACCTCCGAACCGAGGAAGAAAGGCCCGTTGCCCAGGATTTGAGGAGGGGGGGAGACAGGGGAATAGATGAGACGAGAAGAGAAGAGAGGAGGCTCTGACACGTCTGGATGAAGAAATATCGGCCGCTCCCAGAGAAACGCTCACAGATCTGCCCCGTGTTTAAACAGGCCTCTCCCCTCGGTCATGAATATTTATTTCGGGCCTCTGCTTCAGAGGAGCCGGGCCCCCGCTCCATCGGAATGCGCGGCGTGCTAAACGCCCTTATCTTCGCCGGATCTCTGCTTCCTATCAGAGGCAATTTTTTTTTATTACGGCGCGAGTCTCCGGGCGCATTACTGAATCAATGCCGCCGACCCCAGAGATTAGTGCGCACACCGGATGCATGCATCACACGCACGCACTCGCGCAGATACACACACACACACACACACACACACATGCACACACGCACACATTCACACACACACACACACACACACATTCACACACACACACACACACACACACACACTCTCTCACACACAGAGACACACGCACACACACACATTCACACACACACACACACACATGCACACACACACTCGCACACACACACTCGCGTGCAGACACACACGTACACACACACATTCACACACACACTCGCACACACACAGACACACACACACACACACTCGCACACAGGCACACACACATGCACGCACACGCTCACACACACGCTCGCATGCAGACACACACATGCACACACTCTATCTCTCTCTCTTACACACACACACACTCTCTCCCTCTCACACACACACACTCTCATACACACACATGCACACATACTCTCTCTGTCTCTCTCTCACACACATGATACAGATATACACTCACACACACACAAACGCACACGCAGATACAGACATACACTGCTGCACACCCACACACACAAACACAGACAGAGAGACAGACACATGAACACACACACACACACAGACAGACAGACAGACACGCACGCACGCACACACACACACACACACACTCTGCAGGGCACACTGAGCGATGGCACAGGTACTCCACACACTACGGATCCAGCCAATCCAAACACGCCTTTAGAAATACCCCAACCCCCCCATCACTGAGGGAAAAACAGCCGGCGAGAGAAAGTTCCCGTGATGCCGCCTGACTCCCAGCTTTCACCTCCGCGGCGGCGAAGGACATCCGGCCTATTAGCCGGGCCGAGCCGGTCCCGGCGCGAGGCTAAGGGCCCGTCCCGTCTGCTTCCCGGCGCCCCGGCGACAGCCGGAGGAGGGAGGGGCGGCGGAGCGTCTTTGGGCGCGCCCCGGCGGACAGATGTCGGCCCAGCGGGGGCCCGTAGCCGCGGGGGCCCGCCGTGACTAAATTGGGAAATTGACTGACGTTAATTAAGTTGGGAGGGCGAGCGCCTGCGAGAGGCTTTTCCGACGGCGGCTTTGCCGAAAAAGCCCCCGGCGATGCTCTCCTTAATTCGGCCATTTTGTAATCTATCAGACCGGGCCATCGATATGAAATACATGCGGTTGGATGGAGGGGGCTGGTAAATGGTAAATGGACTGTATTTATATAGCGCTTTTATCCAAAGCGCTTTACAATTGATGCCTCTCATTCGCCAGAGCAGTTAGGGGTTAGGTGTCTTGCTCAAGGACACTTCGACATGCCCAGGGCGGGGTTTGAACCGGCAACCCTCCGACTGCCAGACAATCGGCCTTACCTCCTGAGCTATATCGCCCCTATATCGGCTGTTTTTTCCTTTTCCTCCCATTCCAGGTACTCTGGACCAGTCACTGAGTTGCACTGAAGAAGTGGGTTGGGAAATGAACGTTGCACACATGTGCTGTGGCAGACCAGGATTCCTGTTGCCACACAGCCTCCTGTCACTAAACACACAGAGATAATCCCCAGAAAATCTCTACTATCTTACAGATGGAATCAGGGGATTTAAGTAAACAGTTCCATTAAAGGGCCTGATTTAAAACAGAAACATATAATGCTACAGCCTATCAGTTCTCTGATAACTGTAGAGGGAAGGATAATTAGCCAATCGCGGTGTGTGTGAGAGGAAAGTGGGTGAGCGTATGTTATGCGCTTGATACACAGCGATGTTTTGACCGCAGTCCACAGTTCAGCAAGCTTCAGCGGGATATGATTCCTGCTGGGGCTCATTAGCAGAAGCGCATAGCAGGACTGATCTGAGATCAGAGGCCGGGCCTTATAGTACTGATGGGAGAGCGAGTTTTCATGCAGTGGAGGCGGAGCTATAACCCGCTGTCATTCTTTGACTCATCTGCACCAATCAAAGAGCTCTCTGTTGTTTTTTTTTTTTAAAAAACCAAACACAATAATTGGTTACTAACAGCATAGGATAGCTCTGCCTATTTTCACTTTAACTTAACTGTGTAGAAACATCTCCTTGAGTGTTGATTCTTCTTTGTTTTTTTGCCACCAACCACCTAACTGCTGTGGAAGGAAAACATTTAAGAGGAAGCACGGCTGCGTTGAACGAGCGCCTGTCTTTCGAACGGTTTCTGTGCTCTGTCTCTCTCTCTCTCTCTCTCTCTCCCTCTCCTCTCTCTCTCTGTCTCTGTCTCTCTCTCTCTCTCCTCTCTCTCTCTCTCTCTCTCTCTCTCTCTCTCTCTCTCCCTCTCCCTCTCTCTCTCTCTCTCTCTCCCTCTCTCTCTCTCTCTCTCTCTCTCTCTCTCTCCTCTCGAGCCAGGCACCGTTCCAGTGGAGCAGAGTTACAGCCGCTCCGCTGCGATCTGTTAAATTTCACGGCTCCCCCGCGACCAAAAAATTAAACATTTAAAGAGTTTGTTCGGTGGCGGTTGTGGCAGGTTCAAAATCTAATTGAAACGCTATGCTCCGGTTCAATTAAAAAGTGATGGAGAGCATTTTAGGGCAGGCAAACAGAAATTGCAGGCTTCGCAGGTTAAACCTGCGCTTGAATTTGGCATTGTGAAGGCGATGAGTAATTCAGTGTAATTCCAAATCAATGCCAGCATATACATTAAGAGATTATTAACGCCGTTCTATCAAACTAGTGACATATGCTGTGTTCTGACGGGATAAGTTTTACCCGAGGAGGTCCCGTCACATATTTTACTAATTATGTGGGTAATTCCAACGACCATTCTGAAGGGTAAAAAAAAAAAATCAGCAAAAATCTCCCACCGCAATTACCGACCGTGTCCCGGATGTTCGACGTGGAAACTTCTGAGAGCTTTAAAAAAGCGGCACATTTCACCCGAACAGACAATTAGACACGGCTTCCAAAAAGAAAAGGAGACATTGGACTCTGCTACTGAATCCATTGTTATACCACACGAGTGCGCCAAAAATAAAATACACTATTAAATTACTGAGATGTCTATTCGCACGGGAATGGTATTACCAGAGGACCTCGGTTACCTACTTTTTACCCCCGAAAGAAGAGTAGGTAATTCAGTCCGTGAAATTTACTTTGAAGCCAGGTAAAAATGACTGACATGGCACCTTCTGACAAGATTAAAATCACAATAATAGGTAATAATTCCAATTACAGGACATCCTTGGGTACAACTAATCCTGTCCGAATAGGGCTTTAGTCTATAGCTGTCCACATAGTCCCAAACTCTCAGTACTGTTTGGGCATGGATTATGAACCACCAACCTGCATTCCATACCTGTCATCCCAGTATTCCACCTCATCTCTATGATTTTACAATAATGAATACATTAATGCCAAGGCCGAGCCCATACAAAACCATAGTCGGAAAACAATAAAAAAAAAGATTTAATACGAATAAAATGAGTAATAATAATAATTATGAATACAGAAACCATGTTTCGTGACAATATCGACGGGAATTTAACTGAAACTGGACTTGGTCCATTTCAAATTAAAACAGCAACCCAAGTACAGCAAAATGAAATAGAAAATTGAAAATTGTTATGATGAGATTTCTTTTTTCCATCTGCAGTTGAAAGATCCCATCTACATAATGAGGAAATGTCCCCGATTCCCGCTGACTTCAGGTGGGACTTCGAAGGCACTCATGTTACGGATATTCTCTGTTCCAACACAGAGGTCACATTTTGGGTTCAAGAAGATAAAAAAACAGCCTTGTGTTCTGTCTGCTAATGAACACAAGGACACTATGGCACACACAGGGAATTGACACACAGTCTTCCACTTTAAACAGCTGGTTTGACGTTGACCTCATGTAAAGGTAGGTCTTTATTTTAGTCTATCCCAACCTTATTACTACTATTATGATTATGATTATTATTATTATTATTATTATTATTATTATTATTATTATTATATTTTAGTAGTAATATTGATTTTATTTAAGCAGAAAATAAATGGAAAATGGAATAGTGTGCATACATAATCTCATTTTGGGGAAAAGAGTCAATGGTATATTATGAATATTTATACTGTTTGGAGAGCTGAAATACGTGTGTGCTTTTGCCAGGGATGCTGTCTGCCTGTCATCGGTGCGGTGCACGGCTGACGCCTCGACAGAGCGCTGCTAGATTCGTTTCACATTTCCGTTAGCCACAGTATCCTTTCACCCCCCCCCCCCCCCGCCCCTCTGCGGACGCCCCCCCCCCCCCCCCCCCCTGGCGGGCGGCTGTTCCGTCCCCCCCCCCCCCCCCCGCCCGTGATTTCGGTGCGCTTGGTCTAACCTTGCGGCGACATTATTTATTTAGCGGCAGTCGGGGGGGAGAGGGAGCCCTCGGAAGCCCAGCCCGCGCCCTGATTCTTATCTGATACCACCACAGCGCCTCAAACACGAGCGCTCCAAAAACCCCCCCCCCCGATCGTTAGAACAGAGGCGACAACAAACAGCGCTCGGGCGGACGCTCGACAGTCGAGACTTTCATCGGTCCTGCCCCCCGGCCAATCAGGCGCGGGGTGGCCTGGCTGACGCAATCAGGAACATTTTGGGTCCGCAGTAAAAATATATATATATTTTTTAATCAGATAAAACAAAAAAATAAGGTGTCGTATTGATGGAAGTAGGTCAGACGATATTGATCACACAGTCAATGGCTGAAGAGAGGGGGGAAACAGTCCAGTCATTAGGAGCTCTTTCAGTGATGCAGGAGGCCCTGTGGTGTAACCGCTTTGGGGGGGAACGCTGCAGGTGGGGTGGAACACGTTCGGTCTGAGGCTGGAAACTTACCCTACGTGTGTGCGCGAACAGAGACGCTTCAAGCTATGCAAAGTTGATTTCACGCGCAGTTGGATTCTAAAACGCGTCACCTGAAATTCTTAACGCAGCGCAAGCGCGAGCTGCAGTGTCAGGCGTCGCAGCGAGGGGGCGCTGCAGCAGGCAGTGACAGGATGAGGCCTTCTACTTCCATTTGTGCTTTCTTCCGCTCAGTCTTTCACGGGTCCTGGATCGGCTCTGTGAGGTGTTGGGTTCATTAGCTCCACAGGGACTATGTACTATGTACTATGTATGTACTATGTTTGCAGTGCATTGGCCTGGTGTTGTCCTTTGTGTACATGCGTAGGGTATGTTTCCGGCCTTAATGTGTGTTTGCGTTTGTGTACATGCGTAGGGTATGTTTCCGGCCTTAATGTGTGTTTGCGTTTGTGTACATGCGTAGGGTATGTTTCCGGCCTTAATGTGTGTTTGCGTTTGTGTACATTCGTAGGGTATGTTTCCAGCCTTAATGTGTGTTTGCGTTTGTGTACATGCGTAGGGTATGTTTCCAGCCTTAATGTGTGTTTGCGTTTGTGTACATGTATAAGGTATGTTTCCGGCCTTAATGTGCGTTTGTGTGCGTGCTGGAGGTACAGGGAACCCTGGAATTATATCACGCTTAAGCGTTGCCAAGGCTCAACGCCCACTCTCACCCACTCTCCTCTTGCACCTGGACTTCCTGTTCAAAAAAGCAACAGACTCGCCCACGTACCCACAAACGCTACGCTGAATGTAACATTCGTCTTTAACTTTGAATCTCAGATAAAATCACCGTATCTCTGCTACAGCAGAAATGAGCTAATGTGTAGCACGTAGCCTGGAAGTCCAGCTCCAGCCCTGGAAGTCACGGGGCCTGAGATTCAGCAGTGGGTTGGGCACTGCACGCCGTGCACGGGAAAGCAATCTCAGGCCAATGTGCTTCACCTCGACCCCATCGACATCCACAAGCTTTCGCTCGCAGATAAATACCTGTGCACAAGCACAACTGAGTACAGTTCAGTGATCACCAAAATGAGAAAAAGAGGAATTTTACAAGTGTGGGGACGAAAGAAATAGATTGACCTAAGATCAGGTAAAGGTTTCTCATTTCGTACGGGTTTTTCCTCATTATACACTGTTATTAGTTACAGTACTTTTACAAGGCCTGGGAAAATGCTTCTCTTGCAAATTAAAAGTTGTCCTTCTCAACACTACTTCTTAATGATCTCCTTTTCTCAGTACTCGCTCTCTTTCAGAGCACAGAGGGCTGCTTTTGATCCCATAAAGTAACGCTTGAGTGTATTCATCAGTGGGAGACATGGATAAAGTTTAGCTGAATCCAGAAGTGTGTTTATCGAAAGATAAATTGATGACTATGGAGCCTTGTTGGGCGGCCAAATATTAACAGCTACAACAGCGGTGTGTGTGCAAATGCAGCACTTAATGAGTAGTCCTAACATAGCCTGCATTTCTTTCTAACCTCACCCTATCAATAATGACTGTTATTTCCCTTTCTGATTGAGGCGGCTTCACTCTCTTTGAAATTCTTAGGGCATGCTGATAGCCTGATTCATGAATAAAACAGTCCATGTGAGGTGGGGACTAATAACTCACTCCTCCTTAAAAACCTTCCTTCTCATGTGAGTGTGTGAATGTGTGTGTGTGGGCGTGGGTGTCTGTGTGTGTATGCGTGTGTGTGTGTGTGCGTGCATATCCATACGTGTGTGAGTATATGTGTGTGCATGTGTGTGTGTGTGTGCGTGTCATGGTGAGTGTGTGTGTCTGTGTGAGTGCATGTGTGTGTGTCTGTGTGTGTATGTGCGCGTGTGTGCCTGTGTGTGTGTGCATGTCAGAGTGAGTGAGTGTGTGTGTGTGTGTCAGGGTGAGTGTTTACTGTATGTCTGTGTGAGTGTGTGTGTGTGAAAGAGAGAGAGAGTGTGTGTGTGTGTGTGTGTGAGAGAGAGGGTGTGTGTCTGTGGTGTGTATGTGTGCATGTGTGTGCCTGTGTGTGTGTGTGTCTGTGTGTGAGAGAGAGAGAGTGTGTGTGTGTGTCTGTGTGTGAGAGAGAGAGAGAGAGTGTGTGTGTGAGAGAGAGAGAGTGAGTGTGTGTATGAGTGTGTGCGTGTGTGTATGTCTGTGTGTGAGAGAGAGAGAGAGAGTGTGTGTGTGTGTGTGTGTGAGAGAGAGAGAGAGAGAGAGAGAGAGTGTGTGTGTGTGTGTGTGTATGAGTGTGTGTGTGTGTGTGTATGTCTGTGTGAGTGTGTGTGTGTGTGTGAGAGAGAGTGTGTGTGTGTGTGTGTGTGTGTGTGTGTGAGAGAGAGAGAGAGAGTTAGTGAGTGTGTGTATGTCTGTGTGAGTGTGTGTGTGTGTGTGTGTGTGCGTGTGTGTGTGTGTGTGTGTGTGAGAGAGAGAGAGAGAGAGAGAGTTAGTGTGTGTGTGTATGTGTGTGTGTGTGTGTGTGTGTGTGTGTGTGTGTGTGTGTCAGTGGGCACTTCTTCAGTCAGCTCCACAGGAGCCTCAGTCCAGAGCCCTTCTGTAGATGCAGTAGCCGCGTCGCTCACAGCTCGCAGCTCCTCGTTAGCGCCTCACAGAAGCAGGAAAGGGAGAGGCAGGATGGTATCGCCATGGACACCGCCGCACCAGAGCACTCACAGTAGGGATGAAATTTAGGGGTTTCAAGCTGGCGACAGCCTCTCACCCCCCTGTGCGGGTCCTCCACTGACTGCCACATGCGCTTCTCAACCCAGGTCAACCACCAACCACAAACCGCCAACCTACAGTATATTACGCTACCCCAAACCTTCATTCAACAATTACCCATAACTCAGGACCCCCAAACCTTCTATCAGCATTTACCCATAGTGCAACACCCCCAAACCTTCCACCAACAGTTACCCATAATGCAGCACCTCCAAACTTTCCGCCAACAGTTACCCATAAATACTGTATGGTACCCCCAAACCTTCTTATGGTCATACAAACTCCAGTTCTTCAATTCAATCTTTAGAACTTAAGGCACACACACACACACACACACACACTCACAAAACATGAACCCATACACAGTTTTCACAGAAGACTACTGAAGATTTCTCCCTTTAAACCACCAAGGCAATCTCTACAGGGGATCACTCCCAGCACCAGCCCCTCCCTAAAGAATACTAAAACAAGGTGTTCATTTCACAATAGCTCTGCTGAACAGTCACTTTCAACCATGAACCCACTGCCTTTACTTTCAATAGCTGCTACGGCGCAGACAATGACACGAATAGCAGTTAATTACTGTACGGTAGGCAGTGCGTGCGGGGGAAGGCCAGCTCTGTAGTGCAATACTGTGGGATTAGCGTCAGCTTCTTGTTTTTCCCACATGCTCCCCCTCTCTCTCTCATCTCCTCTGTTCCTTTCCTCTCATCCCAACAGGCTCCATTGTGAACCGTTTCTTTGAAAAACCTGAAGTTTGAGAAAGTGATCTGAGCTTTTCGGTTCCAGCTCTCCACAGACGGTGAATATCTCACTGTGGTAGTATGTTGTACGCAATTAAATGAATCCATGCTTTGTGCCAGATAAAATCAAAAGAATTCCACCAATATGCAGTACACAAAGTCATTATGTACTTTGTGTGTGTATATAAATAGCCTTCAGTTATTGCCTATTGATTGATAAGCGGAGTTCGTTTTTAAAATAAAACCGCTAAAAGCCTGAAGCGGTCAGACGCACGGAAAGCTTTTAATGGCAGGCTAACGTGGTGCTAAAGTTGCTGAACTGGCGAAGTGCAGTAATGTGCGTCCCCTTCTGCTCTGAATGCTACGCAGCGCTACTGCAGAGCACGGAAGGAAGGTAGCGCTCTCCGGTGCGCGAGCTCTAAGCGAAATCAGTCTGTCTTCTTTAATAAACACGCTAACGTGCTACAACGATAACACAGCTGTGGGTAGATAGGCAAGATTTGGTTCTACAGTGGATGAGACCAATACATTACCTTCTGTGAATTAGAAATGACAAAAATAGCAATACGTAGATTATACAGTCGTTTCTCAAGTCAACTCTGTCAAGAGAAAAATTTCAAATAGTCTCATTACAACAGTGCCAATACTTGGAGCGGATGTTATAAAAATTCAAAGAAGAAGAAATACCTGGCTCCAATGCACACACTTGACTTGAATTCAATTTTTTTTAGTTTATAAAAGGCATTATCGGTCTTTTTGGTTAAAATGGGTTTTGTCAAAATTATCAATTCTCTTCACAGGAGGTCACAGGCTAGAGTCTAAAATATCAACTTGAACTTTTAGAGGAACGCTCAAGTGTAAAGCCTTTCATTAAAATGAACTGACCCTGCAAAATGGTTTCATACAGTTATATTCACTGCTGTTGTAAATGCATATCGTGTGCTGAAACCAAAACGAAGTCATACATATTTTGTAATAGAAAGAGACAGTGTATAAATGCAGTTACCCTTTACATATAGTGGTAAAAGTAAATCTTATTTTAACTGTTTTTTTGGTGTTCCCAGTGTTCTAATCAAGTTTTAAAACGAGTAATTCTAATGTAGACATTCCAGAGTTTCCAGAAAAAGTGTCGTTGTCAGAAAATGAAGGTGTCTGAGTGCACCTTTAAGCAAAATAGCATCACCCCCAAATAAAAAATATATGCCTCATATTAGAAGTCTGCTAATGTGCTAGGCCTCAGCTTGGACAGTTTGTTGACTGAATGTCACTGTTATTGAAGCAAAAAAAGTTATCTGAAACTATGGAGAATGGCTTGCTGGGCTTCTTCTGTCAAATGCACAGGAATTTGACCCCTTTGATTAAATGGAGATTATTGCATGGCTTTGTTGAATGCTCGATTCTGATTGGCCACTTCAGGCATTCTGCGGTCAAATATTTCTGTAGGCTATAGTGACCGCTGCTACGGGTAACCGACCGCTTTAAGTTGGAATTCTTTTCATATCACTCCGCAGAAAGAAGTGCCGCAATGGTCCATTTGACTGTCATCACTTTGAGAAATCAAAAATCAATCTGCCATCATACGCGCTTGTGTTGCCTAGTAAATCTAATCGTTATTACATTTAGTACTGTGTGACTAATGCTGGCTATACAGAATACTGTATTCAGTTGGCTAACGTCAGCTTACCACCCAGTCATATAAAGTTGTACACAGTCATACAATGATTTACAACAGCGAAGGGAAAACTGACCTAGTGTTAGCAATGTTACAAGAGGTGTGAGGCTGAATCAGACGCTGGGGTGGAAATGAATGTCAATGAAACTGACAGTGCGAGGAGAGTGACAATGAGCCAGAAATACAGAGGCTGTCTTTCGGGCTAGCGACAGCAGTTCTGTGTACAACTGTTGCAGGTAGTGCCACTAGTGTTACAATACGAGTCTGTTACTAGTGTTAACTTGCCTCGTATCTTACTCCAATATCCTGTTAGCCAATACTTTCAAATAGACCTATATTATCTGTGCAAACACAATGGAAAATTTGTTTCATATTAATTAAAATTTATTCGAACCAATAAAATCACTTTAAATCAATACTTCGAGTAAAATTATTGACCAGTTTCTTTCGTAAGGTAATTAGCCGTGTAATAAGCAGGCTAAGCTAGGCTAATCCACTCCGAGGTGGTCGGCTATCGAGAAATAGTGAGCTTCGCAGAGGCGACTCGCAGATGTTCCTCGCCTCCGTCCTCAGTCATTATTTCTTTATGGCGGACCACCCATAGACCGTAGAAAAAATATGGACCACTGTGATGTCACCCATTGACTCTCCATGGGCTTGGCGAAAAACGCTTTGAAGCCTGGGAAGTGTGGTTCCTGGGCACCGCCATTTTGTACAAATTGGAGCCAGAGACTGCGCAAACCACAAAGAAGGGGGGACCCTGATATGGGCATTAAGTTTGGTCATCCACTAAGCATGTGAGATACAGTGACTCAGCAGTGACACAAACTGTCCCTGTTTCATCCACCAGATATTACAGTCTTGTCCAAATAACGCTATAACTTTCAAATCGGCACATTAGACGATCAAAAAACAACGATTCCAACTACATTTTCTTGTGGATTAAATATTATTGATTTATTTGGTGCATATTTTGACCGCATTGTTGCCACTGACTTAGAGTGAAACGGGTGGCTGAAACACCTACTGTATACTGGAGCCAGTCGCACTGGCGCTAGTGAGCAACGTCTCTCAACAAGACCAGGAAGTGAACTTCAATCACAGCCTGTTTTGGCCGCTGGTGACCACCTCGTAGTGGATTGTCCTTTACATTATAACTAGGCTACATTATTCACCCACAGCCTACAGGCCTACATTTTTGGTTCCCGTTTTTTGAACTGCACTTGTTTTTCACCATGCAGAACATTCTGCATTCTCAAGCTTGCGGTGCATTTCGAACCCGAGACCCTATAGCCCCTACCTTTCAATTAATGGAATAGATTCTCTGGCCATACGTCTGAGTTTTCTATAAAAATCCGTTCGCGCCGGTGACACTTATGAGCCATTTGTATTCCCTCCCTGCCTCTTGCCGAGGCTCGGGGGGCCGCACGGAAGGAATTCAATCCTGCAGGACTCCACTTTAAAAGTGCTCTCCGACAGAGGTAGGGGGAAATTATTCAGAAAATTCATTTCCCACCCGCAGCCCCCTCTTTTTTTTTTTTTTTGCGCGAGAAGCGCTCGCGAGAACAAAGCAGCCCGGCGCGCTTCCCCCCCCCAACCCCCCCCCCCCCCCCCCCCGCCCCCCGGTTCCGGGGAGAACGCGTCTCGCGGCGGAGGCCGTCGGAGTTTCCGCTTTTCGCTGGCCGAGAGACCCCGCCGGGCAGGGGGCGCTACGCCGCCTCGCTCGCTCTCGCGGTCCGTGCGGGGACGACGCCTTCCGAAAAAGCCCTCCGAGTAAATTATGCACGATCCCTCTCTGCCAGGAAAATGATTCGAACCACTCGGGGGTTCGGGTCAGCACCTGCGCTGGTGAACCTCGTTTCTATAACATACGCTATATACGGCGTCTAAATAATACATTATGCATGCTGGCAATCAAATAAATGTTTATACTTTGCCCTCTTCTGGTCACGGGGTTGTTAAAAATAAGTGCTCCTCTGTGTGGGCCTGTGCAGACAGATTCGCTTTGATGCAACGGGATAATAAGACTAATTAAGCAGCAGATTGCTCGGGTGAAAGGGAGGGTAAGACCCATAGTCACCTCATCTCCAGAACAGAAAGGGGGGGGGGGGGAAAGATCGCACAGGATGTTCGCGATTTCCCGGGCGACCTTCCGGTTCCATAACTTACAGGAAAACAAACAGAATAAAAATAACTCTGGGCTGTAGTACTTACCTGGGCATTAGTTCGGGAGCAGAGGGAAATAAGTCAGAGAGCTGAACAGATTAAAAGGCTTGTATCAACACAGCCCATCACTTTCCGTAATATGAGTTTTATTGTGCCCAATGCTATAAAACTTAAACTAGGAGAAAGGTTGTGAATAAATAGCAAAATACCTTCCAAAACACATGCAAATGTATTAATTAATTCTGTCTTCTCATTTAACAAGTGTCCTGCACCTGAATCTGAGGCCATTTGGGGATTTTTCAAACCAAAAATAAACCCCCAACATTGCAGGAGCTTATTCTGAGTTAATTAAATTATTCACCTCATACTCCTCAGTGATGATGTTGCTGTGATTTCTGACATTCATACGAGGAAAATATACAAAATTTCTTAAATGTCAATGAATTCGTGAATATGGGTGTCCTTACTTGGCTGCGAGTGCTCATTTTGCACAAATGCATGTGCGTTTTCATGCCTTTTTAACACATTGTTTTTCATTTTAAATCAATGAGGAAGGCAGATCCACCTCCCCCCGTTCTTGTAAGCCTTGAGACAGGTATCTCGATGGTGGCACTTTGTCCACATTTCCAGCCCTCGTGGTGTAAAATGTCATTTGCTTTGGTTGAAAGCACCTACTAAATTACATTGTAAATTGTGCTTTTCTTTATGTTTTTAAAACTGAATGCGACGCATACTTCCGAGCCTCAAGCAGCCTGTTCGGTAACTTCCCCAACACATCAGCCTAGCACACTCAACCGCAGGTCCTGTACCGTAACCTAATTATTTCCATTAGCTTTACTATTATTTTAAATGGCACAGTAACTACCTTACATACCAGATTGCACTAGCTGACTCTGACAAGGTTTATGGTGCCAAATATTCTCTGTCAGTAGTATGTCAGCCACTATGAATAATTCAGCCAAAGGTGCAGTGTCAAATGTATAAAACATGACATTACTGGCATTTAGCAGACACTCCTATCCGGGGCGACACAATTTCTTTTTACATAGCGTCAACATTGCATCCATTTGTACAGCTGGATATAGGCTACACTGAAGCAATGCAGGTTAAGTGCCTTGCTCAAGGGCACACTGGCAGTGTCCTACATGGCCTGTTTGTCACTGCGTGTCATAAACACAGAACTTCTTCTGTGGGAAATACAAAGGCAGAGACCCAGCCCTGTCCAGCGCAGTGCTCCTACTTCAGATTAGTGGTGCATCTCCAAAGAGGAGTTAGGACTGCAGAATGAAGCCCCAGAGGTTAGAGGCGGTACCCGGGATGGCGGTGTCCCGGCAGAGGCGTATATCTTCTTAAAGAGCGGCCCGTGTCCGCCGGGCCCTCCGAGCTCAGTGGAGGAGAGCGCGGGTTTTCTGGGAGCCGGTGATTATGCGAGCGGGGAGGGCCCGGGGAAGATTAATAAGGAGACGGCGGGGTGTAAATCAGGCCCGGCGGGGGGGCCAGCGACCCGCGTGTTTCCCAGGGGCCGGGTTACCTGTCCCCCCGCTCAGCGGAACGCCGGTCTCCACCGCTCAGTGACAAATGAAACAAACAAAACAGAAAAAAAAATCCGCGATACACAAACAAGCCGAAGGGGAAAGCGGGTAAAGCTGACTTCCCCCATTAGTTACCGCATGGATTTCCTTTACACGGCTCTGCAGCGCATCATGTATATGTGTGTGTGTGCGTGTGTGTGTGTGCGCATGTGCGTGTGTGTGTGCGTGCGTGTGTGCGCGCACGTGCATGTGTGTGCGTACGCATGTGCGTGTGTGTGACTGTGTGTGCGCGTGCTTATGTGTGCATGTGTGTGTGTGTGTGTGTGTGTGTATGTTGTGTGCATGTGTGTATGTTTGTGTGTATCTACGTGTATGTGCATGTGTACGTGTGTGCGTGTTTGCATGTGCGTACGTGTGTGTGTGAGTACATGTGTGTGTGCATATGTGTGCGTGTGAATGTGTGTGCAGATGTATGTATGCGTGCGCATGTGTGTGTACGCGTGTGTGTGTGCGAGTGTGTGAATGTGTGTGCATGTGTATGCATGGACGCATGTGTGTGTGCGTGTATATGTGCGCGCATGCGTGTGCGCGTGTCTGTGTATGCGTGCATGTGTGCGTGTGTGCTTCTGTTATACATGCATATTCCATATTACCTGTAGTGATGTAATGTCAAGGCTTCTTTTCCCGTCTGCAATTAAATTAATTTTGATTGGAACCCTGCGGATTGCTGATTAGCCTCTTTGTGGTGTCTCTCCCATTAACGTGGAAATCCAGATACGATCTGGATCGGTGCATACGATTACAGCTCGCAAATTATTTAAAGAAATTAATAGAAAACGAGCAATTGGCCACACCTGAATTCCCCCCCCCCCCCCCCCCCCTTTTTCCCTCTCCAGGCATCTGGAATGGGCAGAACATCGCATCCTTTCATTCTCTTTCTTCACATGCCTCCCGGGTGCTCAGTCCTGGTGCTCATTTTGTACTCTTTTCTTTTTTTGTGTGGTCCTGGCACATTATTAATTTACGGAGCCATACTGCAGCGAAGTCTGAGGAGCAGGAACGCAGGGGTGTACCTTATACACCCCCCTCTGTCTCACCCGGATTGGGGTTTTACGGAAGCTACGCTAACATGAGGCACACAGCTCTGCTCCTGTCTGAATCCTGTTTGAATTATGTGCACATACACCCTTCTTTCTCACCCTGTCACTACACATAACGGAAAGAACAACAACTTTTGTGACCATTTTTTTCCCCAACCACAGTGGCCCAGGGCATGATAATGCCATATGATATAACCTTCCAATGCTGTTATTGTTGTTGTTGTTATTATTATTATTATTATTATTATTATTATTATTATTATTATTATTATTATTATGTAGATTCCCTTATCCAGTTCACATGAAAAAATGACAGAAAATTCAGTTCAGCGTCAGTGGACAATATGCATGCTGAGTACAGCCAGGGAAATACTTTTCAGCTGCAGGAAAAGTGGTGACACAATCACACCACATTACTCTCAAACACCTGCATCTTTTACTAATTCCTGAGCACAAAAACCAGAACCTTGGCCTCAGCGCTGATTCTGAACAAAAGAATTATTTCGTCCTCCAAAAGAATTTCCTCCAGCAGCACAAGTTCCATTGGTGTTAACGAGAAACTATTTGCATTAATCAAATATCAAAACAACATAAAAAAAATTTCACCGTTGTACCTTCCGCATTTCGTGAACCAGTACGGGCGTCCCTGACATTCTGTTCACACTAAGTACATTTTCAGTGTGTGAACAT
The DNA here is from genome assembly GCA_025169545.1 of Anguilla japonica. Classification (NCBI taxonomy): domain Eukaryota; kingdom Metazoa; phylum Chordata; class Actinopteri; order Anguilliformes; family Anguillidae; genus Anguilla; species Anguilla japonica. The sequence goes on along the minus strand of CM045900.1, from coordinate 24,929,295 downwards.
GATTTTTTTTTTTGTTCTTCCTTAATTGTTGCAGATGTGAAGCAGCAGGAATGGTGTGGATTCCGAATCTGGCAACACATGGCTAAATGAACTGAGTGGTACTGGCCCACAAACACATTCAGCTTCACTAAACTAGCCCCCTTTGGGTCAGCGAATTTCACGATAAAATGTCCAGAGTTAAGTCAACTCTAAGCAGATTACATTTGGTCCCACTCTGGAATGCGGGTCTAAACGTTAAGAGTTGAATTAACACTGGATGTTTCACTGTGTACATCGGTTTCGAAAGGCTTTGTCCCATGATTTTAAGTGAGGATAGCCTATATTGTAATTGCAGATGTACGTGATGGCTGCTACTGTCCGGAGACATCCAACAGCCATTCATTAGCTTCCCACAAAGCACTCTGTCCCTGCAGCCTTTCATGAAGCCAAATCAAGAATACGAATCTGGCATAAAGACACAGCTGAAGGGATGGAGTGGCTTACAGGACAAAAGATTTTGAAAGGACGAGTAAGTGGGTTTAGATCAACCCCATGGCAACTGCTTGCGTTCATGTGACCTTACAGCAAAGGCTCAGAATTGGGAAGAGTAAATAAGTTAAGGGGGAGTTGCTGGTTTTTTGTTTGCTAAGTGTGGGTAATTGGAGATATTTGTCTTCAATTCTTTCAAATCGTCCGAAACAGAAGGCAAGAATTAGATGAACGTATTTTTGATGGTTTACGTCAGCCCTTCACTAACGACCTTTTCTCACCAACACAAGGAGGGTGACAAATGTTTCATGATCATTTAAAGGACATGGGCTAACCTTTACATGAATCAGCATTTGAACGAACATTTGACCTGCATAACTTAAAAAAATGATAACGGCTATGCAATATATTGGTCTCAAATATCTAAAAGACAGATATTGTTCGTGGTTTTTTTTAATGGACGTAAATTTCTGTGCGAACCGCAGCTGAGGTGTTGAACCTAACGCTGCGAGTACAGGTTAAATCATCCGTGGGCGCCGCGTAACGCAGATTTACCGGACCTGGAGGCTCATCGGTTGAGCTATACAGACCGCATCTCTGATTTGACTCCTCGGTTTCGCTGGGAAAAGCCTTGGGCTCAGTAGCACGACGGAGAGGATGTACAAGCTATTTGTGGACTTGTAGGTGTGTTCCGTTCACCTTTCCGAGAAGACACAGTCGCCCACGGCTAGCCCAAACGCTTCGTCATCCAGATATTATGAAGATGCGTGCTGCTCTAGTAACTTCAGTTCAAGGTCTCTTCGGCACTCCAGTTATGTTTAAAAAAACTGTTTGGTTTCTTATGAGAACACGATGACAATATTTTCGAAGTAGTGAAGAGATCATTATTGAGTCTACGAGGTAGTCTAGTTCATAGTGGAATGTTTGGTTTGCTTGCTTGGTATGTTTGTATCTACGCTTGTATTTATGCTTCAACAGTTCGATTTTGTTGAGCAATCCAGGAAGATTTATTTATTTGGAATATAGGCCTATTTCACTCGTGATTTATGGGAAATGGGTGTGACAGATATATTTTTCATTGGCTTCACGTGGTTTACCATGACTTTCCCTTTGTAGTTTTGAAAAGTACCTCAGTGGTGAATTGCTATCCTCATTATAATTATGGTTGCCTTTGCGTTCAAAAGTATCTGAATTAGTTGCAGAGAGAAAAAAGAATCAGTACTGATGTAACGTTGTTTGTTTGAGTTGAATGGGTTTTGCCCTTGATACGCACAGACCAACTGGTGTTTTGGTTGGAAAAGGGAGACAAAATATATGGAATATTATTTCTATTACGCAAATTCATTGGGAGAAAGGTATAATTAAGTGTGATCAAAAATGTGCTTACGTATCGATGAGCAGAATGACGTTTTAATCCGGTGGGTAATACACTTACTACACTTACTGTTATTATTATTATTATTATTATTATTATTATTATTATTATTATTATTATTAATTTTATTTTTTTGAGAATCTACACCGTTGACGTTGCGTGTTGTGCACAGCATTGCCTACAGTGCATTTACAGGCATGATCCATTCGATATTCCCGGTTTTGAGCCACCCGATATCTGTAATGTAAGATAATCTTCAACGAAATTTAATGAAATTGGCTGAGAAACTATATTAAAATTACATTTCGTTGCTTTCCAAGTTTCTTTGAGCACCTGCCACATTCGCTCTACAATCATTCTCGAAAAAACCGGCGGGGACCGCGGGAAAGTGTCCTGCGTTACTTGTTACCAGAAACTGACAACAACGGAGACACCTTCGAGTCTCAAACTGCCGGGGTGCGTACGCATACAATGCTAGACAGTGGTGACAGTAGTTCCATGTATCCTTCGATTTAATACAAATATAGCCTTTGTCCGAGATTGTTTCGTCTGTCCCCATCCGTCTCACCCATGTGCAAATAGAAAAAAAGAACAAGTAGCCCGAAGCAACGGAGCCACTTATTTCACAGGGAGAAAAGGCAGACTATGCATTTTAGCTGCATCTTTTCCGCTGAAACGCACTTGCGTCGCAGGTGACTAATAACACGCTATATTAAACGACCTGGGGATTGTAAGCATGCCAAACTAGCATGATTGCACCTTACCTTCGGCCAAAAGGCGCATTGCATGAACAAACGAAGGGTCCAGGCTATCTTTCTCGGCCATCAGCTCCGGCAAGTATTTGTCTTGATCCATTTCAGGTCTCCTCTCCTGTTCACCGCTCGTGCAGGTGAGACGAAAAAAAGTGGTGGATCTCGGAATATGAGCCTCGGTCTCCGCTCGGTTATCTGAACAGCCACTGCGAGAAAAGCCGTAACGAATCTCACCAAACGCGCGCTGCACTGTTATGTGGAAGAATTCAGAGCCTGAAGCCCATCTCTCGAGCTCAGTCGCGAGTCTCTCCTACAGCAGCTCCCACCTTAGCTACCGAGGCGCTGCGTGGTGCCTGCCCGCCCCCTCATCATGATTGGTCGCAGCCCATCACAGACAGTTCGCAAACCGCAAATGGTCCCCTACCCGCTAAAATAACGAGATTGACGCTGAATATTTTCCACCTCTCGGTTGCTGTCCGTGGTGCTGAATGTTATTTACACGTGGGGAACGAAATGATGAAGCTAGAACTCCAAGGCTAATGAAGTAAGAGCGCGTACACGAACCACCCCGTTAAAACCAAGCAGGCCAGCGATTCCAGTGTTACCTTTTCCAGTAATTCGATTCCAATATATTTTATTACTATTATATGTATTTCGTTATAATAAGATGAAATATAATGGATCGAATATTGGTCATTTCCGAATAATTAATCACTAATGGCAATAGCTCTCCCGTAAACCTTGCTTAACGTTCGGTAACCATTTATAACAACAAAAACTGTACAGCAGATTGGAATAAGAGTCGCTGAAACCCACATTCCCGGGCCGAGAAGGGCACGAGCTCTCCTGAAGTTGGACGGAAGCGCAAAGAAAACGGTTAAGCCATTCACCAGGAAAATCACCTAAAATAGTATATAAAAACATGCAGGAAAATGACTCTTGCTTAATCATACTGTTTGTAAGCACCTTCTCGCCGTGTTTAGTTACAGTGGTGATCCGTACGGATAAGGCTACAGTGATTTATTTATATCCCCGTAGCCAAAAGGCAGGGCGTAGCGTTTATGCTACGACCGCAGCTTTTAGAGACACATGCAACGTGAAGGTTGAACCACGTGAACTGTATTTTGAAATATGCGTAATTAATATGCATCTGAGTTGCGCTTGCTGAATATCAAAGCCACCGAATCCCGTGCTAAATGACCCAGGCTTAAGAAGGAAGAGGGAGGAGGTTTATTAGGATCTGAGTGAGCTTGAGACGCGGAGGCAGCTCAGGTTGGCATGAGGATGAATGCTAATCAATAGATTTGTTGCATGCCTCGATTTGCCAAGATGGATTAAACCGTAGCGACAGCCAAGGCGAGATGCATCCGCAGCACGCGGACAGCTTGCCCCTAATTAATGACTGAATGGATTACAGACCTGTTGGCAAACATCTGCAGTCCCAGTGTCACATGAAATGACTGCGCGCTGAGAGATAATCGTATTACATTGACTTGCATATATATTGTTTCGTGTATTTGCTTCCAGTATTGATCGTTTATGCAAGGAAGTCTAATAGCGACCGCGGAGCAGTAGACCATTGTTAAATGTCAGTGACAGTTTGACCTAGTGTTTTAACTCGTTTAAGTGCGTCGGGTGTATTTCCATGCCGTTTGAAATACAGGGATGTTTAATAGCTATTCTTGAACAATCGTTTAAACTGAAAATTAAATCAACTAATGTCTCCAATATGTTTAAAAGGAAATTACCCACAATATAAATGACGTAATAAAACAGAACTCCTAGTCCTATCACATCCCACCTCAATCCTGTCACAGAGAAGAAAAAAAAGTAGAACTATATTTCATCTCATTAAACTACTTTCACGAGAACAACGTGTCTGTTCACATTTTGGTTTCATATCGAACATCTAACACATCCTGCACCGTGCCACAGGCCTACCGTCTAACAGCCAAAAACTACCCGGCACTCCTAATCAGTTGGAGGCTTTCCCGGGTAGTTTCCTCGGCTCTTCCTCGCTTCATGCGCTCCCTACTCCGAATGAGACCTGCCTGCTCCGCTCTAATTCGGGACACCTTGCAAGATGTTTTCGCAACCAATGCATTTATTGGGGAGCTCAAGGAAGTTTCATCTGATGCAGGGGGAAAAGAACCGAGACTGAAAACAGGAAATGTGTTTGGCCACGAAACATTCTCAGGGCTTGTCTCACATTGTAGTCTGTCTTGATTAGAGACGTGCATTCCGTGTTCGTGACAGCTTCTTTGACGTTTGATATCACAGTTGCACCGAGAAAACAGCTGGCCAGATGGATAGGGAGTTAAATGATGTAATTGCTCCTCACAAATATGTTGGTGTAGTTGTGGAATAGTGAAATAACATAACATTTTTACATAATCATCACATTTACTTTAAACTCATTTGGCAGGTGCTCTTATCCAGAGTGATGAACAGTAGTGGGGAACATCAGTTACTCTCAGAAACACTTGCATGTCTTGATTAATTGTAACATAACATTAAAAAAACCCTATTCTCAAATTTGAAGATATAGTGTATGTTATCATGCCTCTATGATCAAATTTCCGTACAGATGCATATTACTTGATTATTTTCTGCTTAATTGAGATGGTATGTTATAATAATGACTACCTCTTCCCCAAAATTTCTGCACAATTTCTGATGAATGAATTGTAGATGCTAAGTTCTGATAATGAACATTCTTCATTGAGCCTTTGTGAATACATGTGCATTTTGATTGGCATAATTATATTTGTAATGGATAACAAGCTATAACGACACTGGATTTAGCAGGTCTGTGACCGTAACACTATAAAGTACGGTCAGCTCCTTGATTTACTGTGGTCGTGACTGAGACTCATAACTGAATAATCATGATAAACGTATGATTAACAAAAACAACCAAGCTGTCCTCAAGTTGTTTTACTTATCTGATAAGGATAGTACCATTGGATTCTGTCAGTTATCAGATGGTTTAAGCATTGCAAGTTCACATTAGCTACAACACTATCAGTCGAAAAGCACAACACGTAAAAAAAAAGTCCATATTTAATATGAGATCATTCTTGTTCATCTCCTCCATTTGGCTCCAGAGGCATTCACAGATGCCCCCCCCCCCCCCCCCCCCCCCTCACACCACCACCCCACCCCACCTCACCCCACACCACCCCACCCCAATCCCTTGTGCCTTTGTCTGTGAGTGTCATTCTCATATAACACCAACAGCGATTAAATCACTTTTTTTTCCTTGGCAGCCAGTCGCCATCACTATTTTAAATAAAGAAAAGTGGTGTTACTGGAAACTGGTACAAATAAACCTCAAAATAAGACGAAGATCTCTCACCCATGGGCGATGTAGTCATGAACTTTTGCGACTGCGAAAAGCGAGATCTCAACTCTGCAGAGGCAACATGCGGAGAGGTGCGAAATGGGTCCCCCGCGTCTGATTAGAATTTGATTGGACGGTTAAAGGCATCACGCTGTAGCGCATGGATGAGCCTCGGATAAAATCCAGGGCCGTGCTGGTGCTGACTGGGGCCGGTAGGTACATAGGGCAATGCGCAGTTGCCGATTGCGTCGCCCAGGATACTGGGAGGGTTCTGTCGGTTTGGGGTCCGCGTTTCATCGCTCTTCGGCGCCCCCTGCTGGACCCCCACTAGCCTGTAGTCAGCTGGTGACCCCATGTGTTTTGGAGGAGAACTGTGATTGTCTAAACTCTCCCAAATCGGAAATGGGGTTTGTGCACGAACTAGGCTGTGGTTGTAGATTCAACATCCCAAATTAGGTTGGAAATTGGACATATGCTGCCCTACACTGGGCACCAAATTATCATTTAAAAAAAGAAAAAAATTGATTGTGGTGGGATGTTTCATGTAAATCGTCCTGCCCTACATTCATTTTTAATTAATACAAAAAATGTACAAATTTGCACACACTGGATTCATTTCATGACGAATCCAGAACCATTTCACAATGAAGTGACCTTTTCCTTTAAAACAACTTGACATTTTGGTCTGAATTACTTTATTGTACAACTGTGTTACAGTTTGCTGTTTCTGTTCAGGGAAATATAATTTTCTCTTAAAACGGTTTATTAGAATTCGAGAGTTTGTCTGAGTAAAATTGTGCTTTACCTGCTGTCTCTTTAAAATAAAATAATCCCTGACTGACGTCCTGGTATTTTAAACCAGATATGGTAGGCTACGACTCACTTTCATCATCTCATTGGCTGAATGTAGAGTAGGTAATATAGCCAAAGTCATCATCCAAGTGCCGAGCTGCTTGTGTAATCTCATCATATAAAAAATGCAAGAGCCACTTGTGGTCTGTGCGTGTAACAGACAGTATATGCACTCAGGCTCTGGTGAGTCAATGACAGCCCTCTCCACAGAATTCTCTTCATCTCTGCTAGTAGGATCAGTGTCTGTTCAGTAGCGTCATGTGACCTCAACATTAAAAAAAACAAAAAAAAAAAAACCATTTGGTCCTTAAACTTGACCTGACCAACCATTATGGAAAGTGTTTTTTAGGTTTATTCTCCAGTTATAGTGTTTCATTTGCAGTCTTTTATTGGCAACCGTGTTAGGTTCTCATCTTCAGAAATGAGCAGATGGAGTGATGGAGGGGTTAGATGTATGCCTCTGTTCTATCGATTCATCAAAACCGAAGCTGCTTCCAAGCCTGGGCTGCGGGGGAAAACAATCTACATCTCTCGCGCAATATGATCAGCCGTCAAATTATCACGCACACCGCCTCCTGGCGCTTTTCCGTCTAAGAGCAGAAATGTGCTCGACCTCAAAAGCCTGACCAGGCATCGAGAGAGCGGGGAGAGCCTTCGTCTATGTCGAGAGTCAGGTCCCTCGGATTTCATCCGAGCCAAACGTGGTGCAACAACAATCAATATCACCAATCTCAGAGGTTTTCTTTTTCAGATAATAAACTCGCCCTTGCCGATATTAATGTCAGTTGACGTGACAGATTTAACATGAAGGTAATATATCACACTCAAATTTTTTTTTTTTTTTGCTCTCGGTTCCATATAATTGACATCTGAAACACGTATGTCACAAATAGCCAGATATTCTCCATTAATCTGCTCCATCTGAGCTCTCCCTGCTCTTGGGAGCGGCAACATTACCAGACTATTGAATATTCCTCTTCACGTGTTTCTCAGACCGCATGTCCATCAAAGGGCTTACATGACACGGCCATGAGTTGTATCAGATTTTGCTACCTGGCAAAAGCTCTTGTCCATTATGGTTGCTACGTTACAAATCATGTCCATTACTACATCTTATCTAGTAAGACTTGTATAGCTACCGTTTTATCATGTCATCTGTTCATATAGTTCCTCTACAGAAGCATTTTGGGGTTTACCAAAATGGATTAGAACCTGCAATCACTTGGTGAAAAGCCTCATCCTTTTCATCTCTTTAACCATTGTGCTGCCTTGTGCTGTTACCCCATCGTCTGCCACTTATTTATTTTCATTTGGATCAATGACAATAACTGAATGAGTAATCAGTCACTGAGTGAATCAAAGAGTGAGTCACTGAGTGAATGAGAGAGTGAGTCTGTGAGTGAATGAGAGAGTGAGTCATTGAATGAGTGAGAGAGTGAGTCACTGAGTGAATGAGAGAGTGAGTCATTGAATGAGTGAGAGAGTGAGTCTGTGAGTGAATGAGAGAGTGAGTCATTGAATGAGTGAGAGAGTGAGTCTGTGAGTGAATGAGAGAGTGAGTCATTGAATGAGTGAGAGAGTGAGTCTGTGAGTGAATGAGAGAGTGAGTCACTGAGTGAATGAGAGAGTGAGTCATTGAATGAGTGAGAGAGTGAGTCTGTGAGTGAATGAGAGAGTGAGTCATTGAATGAGTGAGAGAGTGAGTCTGTGAGTGAATGAGAGAGTGAGTCACTGAGTGAATGAGAGAGTGAGTCATGGAATGAGTGAGAGAGTGAGCGAGTCATTGAATAAAAAAGTAAGCGACTCGGTACTGAGCGAGGAAGTAAGAAATACGGTAATTTCTCCGGCTGCTTCCTCCAGTCTCAGTAAACATTAAAAAATATAAATAATGAAATAAAATAACTCAATTAAAGACCCTGGAGTAGAGCTTTCTGTCAGATTCCATTAGCGGGAGAGCTGTTCTGGCTGTGTTTTTGCAAACTGACGTGTAGAGGAGATGGCATGTGAGATTCCAGCTAACACCAGTCTTCATTGTGAATGTGTCCTGGCCTAACACTTCAGACCGTCGTTTCGGCCTGCAGTAAAACGGTCGTGTTTAGCTTTGACCGTGAGGGTTAAAATACACGTGCTTTAAAGCTCTGGGCAAAGTTCTGGTGAAAATCTATGAGTCGAACCTTTAATAGCCACACGGTTAAATAAAATCCCGCCTTTCCTTGTGAGCGTAAGGACATGTGGGATTTTTTTATTCTGGATTTACAGTACAAACATAGCGCACAGAAACAACACGCTGCTCCTGAACATTTTTACTTACCTAGCTGAGTTGATAATATACTTACACTCTTATCAAATTGTGTTTTAAAATGAATGTTTACAACCGTGATTAATATGATATCGTTAAGTAGCCTACAGTAAATCAACCATTAGAGCCAACTGGCATCTTCATCGAAATTGATCTTGTAGTGCTGATCTTTGCATTATCCGGAGCGTATTTACAGTGTAACATGCTACCTCTGGATTAGAGCGCAAGGTGAGATTTGAGATGTAGGGCATTGATAAATGACTTCCAGTCTAATAACAGCGCGTGATTTTCCACCGTCTGGATGTTTTCTGATACGTAACGTCAGTTTCATAAATGATCACTTTGGTCAAATAGACATCCTGAAATCCTCAATCCTGGAGTAGGCTACTGTGTCGGAGGTTTTGTTACGTTCGTGTCGTAATGAGTACAAATGTGTGCTGTAGCCTATATACAGTACAGTGAAAAATAGCACACAATATGCATAAAGAAAAATCTGCATAATTCTCGGGGAAGGAAAACTGTGCTTTCATCTTTATTCATAACCCTTAGTTCTGAATAGATAAATAGATTTATTCCACAGTCGTTTTTTTTTTTTTTTTTTTTTTTTAGCCAAATCGTCGTGTATTAAATAGGTAGCAGTGTGGTGCAGTGGCTCGGGAACTGGGCTTGTAATTCAAAGGTTATGGGTTTGATTCCCAGCTGGGAATACTGCTGTTGTACACAGGATGAATGCACTGAACATAAATTGCTTCTGTAGAAAATATCCTGCCGTATTAATGGCTTGTATGCAAAAGTGTACACTGTGCCTTTCACCTGTGGATGTGAGCGTGTGCTCGACGCTGAAAGGCGGTGCAATGTACGGCGTGTCTCCTTGGATCAAAAAGCGGCTTCGACAGGATCAGATGGGCATGTCAGCCACGTTATTACAGGGATCTTGTGACCTCCGTGCAATAGGATTTCTGCGCAGTCCAATAACAAGTGCAGGTCAACACCGCGGCTGGTAAAAGAAAAAGGGTTTTTTTGATTAATAGTGCATGGCCGACTGTGAAGGTTACCGGTTCCTATGGCGAGGATGTAGGCTATACAAGGTTGTGGAAGTTCTTCTTAAATAAACAGAAAATGTGTTTGCTTGTTTTTTTTGTTTGTTTTTGTTTGTTTTTGCCGTCGTGAACATGAATAATGATTTTTTTTTTGATGAAATTTGTCGATGGCTTTTGGAGGAGCGCAAACGACAAGTTCCGCAGCGTGGGCAGAGGGGGTGCCGGGTCGTTTCGTAAAGGTTGAGCTGGGTCTTTATGAAGAATTCATGCGACCTTTTTGATCAGCCAGGACTTCCTGGTACTTTCCGTTCAACAGGGCCCTTTGAAAGGGCCAGGCTACGTCTTGCGAAATTCAAACGGTTTAACGGTGATTTCAGGAAGCAGAGGCTGCTGCTACAGAATAGAAAGTGACAAATTAAATACGACACGGGGTTTGGACCTCCCTCCTCCTACTCTTCGGTGAAAGAGCATTTTCCTCATTAAGGAATGGCAGTTCTTCAATGGGTTCTTGCAGCTCTCTAGTGGCCAAACATAAAACAGCAAAATGTACCGTCAGTGCTTACAGGGTACCCTTCATTAATGGGGAGGTGTGTAGGATATCTATGGTATCAAAGGTATTGTGGACTGCAACACACAAACTGAATGCTTTGCTGCTTTTTTGTGAAATAGTTTGGTTTTTTTTAACTTGGCTTCTAGGCCTTTGTTGTGGTCGCGGCTGCCAGAAATGAGCTGTTTTCAAGATGGGATTACATGTATTCAGGGAAACACTGATAAGATAATACCGTTTATAAATATTTTCCTGGAACCGAGCCGCCACGTGACATCGTGTTCACCGGTGAGATAGACACACATGGAAAATGAACGCCCCTTTCTTAGTTTCCTTTGACTGGTATAGTGGACCTTAACCTCAGTCTGCACTTTCTCTCTTTCTCTTTCTCTCTGTCTCTGTTGGCTCTCTCTCTCTCTCTCTCTCTCTCTCTCTCTCACTCACTCTCATGTTTTAATTAGTGAACAAACATTAAGGGCTCATGTTTCATTTGAGATAAAAACAAAACGGTAAACTGTTTTATAATAGGGAAGCGCTGAGGACTCGATGAGTTTGTCTCTGGCTTTTTTATTGCACAGAGGATTTGAAGCAGCTCTGGCAGATTAGACTGGTGTTTTGAAAGCTGTTGAGAAAAACAGCACGTTTTCCCATCTGAGATTTCTAAAGATGATATAGCACGTCAGCTTCCTGCCAAGTTTCAAGATGTTCTCCATCTCTATCTCAATGTATTAAAGACTTGGAGCTCCTCGCAGCAAATAGACTTTGCATCTTTGAGTACTCTGCTAACAAGATTACTGATTGTCAGCTATGGCTAAATGACATTGCGCTCCAAAATAAAAAAATTCAAATGGGGTAAAGCACGGACAGGGGAGAATCATGACAGTAAATTAATTCATCCCCATCCACAATTTCCTAAAAAAAAGGGAAAAAAAAAACACAGCATGTGGGGATGAAAAACAAATTATTTGCCTGTATGAATGTGTTGCGTTCTCTCATGGTTGGTACAGCTTAAGAGGGTATCAAGACCCCGCATGAATCTACCAAACAAGGGGATGATGGATGTGTTATTTTAGCCAAGTCCTAGACTGTGGAAATGCAATAGCCCTGAGCGTGAATTATTAAGCAGCTCTGTTTAGCGGTGGAAAGGGGATATTAGAGCGCGTTCAATCTGAGGGAAAGAGCGTCTCCTCTGCATCTATCCACTACAGAGCCCCCGATGTCTCTTTATCACCCCGTGCTACTTCTGCACTTTTATTTCATCCGTCTTGTTTTATTGATAACATTTTTATCCCCTCGTTTACTTTTCTGGGAATGACTAGTTCTTTTTTTTTTTTTTTTTTTTTTTTTTTTGTAGGCCCGTTTCTGTCTCTGTGTCGTCCATCTTCTGTTTGAAGGGTGCCAAGGAGAATTTTGGGCTTCTGGTGCATCTGCTTCCAGGACCTGGTCCAATCCACTCTGTAGTGTGCTTTTAGGACCTGGTCCACTTCCCTCTGTAGTGTGCTTCTAGGACCTGGTCCACTTCCCTCTGCAGCCAACCATGTCAGCCTGAGCGATGGTTCAGCCAATCAGGTGACTCCATGCATCGCTTTTTTTGTTCCTAATTTTGCAAATTACTGTTCAGCTTATATAACAAGGGGACTAAGGCAATCAATTAATCACTCAGTTCATTTTTTGATTTGCTATTGTGCTCTTAACAAAAGAGCTGTTTCAGACATTTCATATAAAGAGGTCGTAGGGTGCTTTAACAGACAACTTTCAAAGGACGTCTTGACAACTTTTCACAAGTTCAATGCAAATGAACACAAATGTAATTAATCAAAATAAAATCATCTTCATTCTCAAAGAAATAAAATGATATTAACAGAACGCACTTGCTTTGATCTGTTGCTCCACTCCTAGGCATGTTATGGTTATATCCGGCCATATCTGGGGTGTCCTTCCACCTTGTGACCTCATCTTGCAGTGTTAGCTCTGGCTCGCTATCACCCTCTACAGGACAATATTGTTACTGAAGGACAGCTTGACAACTGTCTTGACTGACAGGTGGACCCAGGTTAAAATTTATGACATTTAATTGAATGATTCAGCATCTACTCATTTTTTTAATGACATAATGTTGTTAGCTATACACAGAACGGCAACTGCACCCAGCAAGTTTTGTAGTCATAGATGTTGAAAATAAAGATTTTAAGGAAAGGAGGAAATTTTTTTCAGTCACAAATCATTTGCACGGAAATTTTCATCAGATTGCAATGGAAATAAATTCACCCCAGTAGGCTTTGGGCTCAGAACTCTGTCTAATCTCTCAGAAGTCACAATGCTTACAATGGCAGAAGGCTTATTCATGTCTTATTTCCAGACTATAAAATTGGAGGGGGGAGGGGGGGGGCTCTATGTAAAAAGGGCTGTAATTCCTACACAGATCACCTGCTATGGATGTAAATACCCTCTAATTAAAGCTGACAGTTTGCATTTAACCTCATATTCATTGTTTCATTTCAAATCCAAAGTGCTGGAGCACAGAGCCTAAGCAAAAACAATTGTGTCACTGTCCCAATTTGTATTTAATCTTGTAAATATTAAGTAGTGTATTTATATTTATCAAACTGCTACATATCTTAAACAAATCCATGATGATTTAGACATGGATTTATAGGAGTGTTTAATATAATGGTTAAATTGCAGTCTGGGAGGTTTGAAAAGGTTTTGAGAACAGACATTTGCAGGTGTGGCCTCATTCTACCTTAGATTTAGGGTAGGCCAGGGTAAGGTGAATTTGGGTAAAACCTGATAGACAGGCTTTCAGTCTGCTAGTCCTGAAACCAGCCACGGGCAACAATCCTTTTCACACGCCTTACAAAATAAAATACAAAAATGGAAAAAGAGATTTCACTAAAGAAAAACCAAAGGACACCAAGCTTACGGTTTCAAAAAGATTCCCATCGCTTTGTTTAATATAGGTGTAGTGGGACCTCATGGTCAGAAAGAGTTAAAAGAGTTAAACAGAACAGCGCATTGGTGATTGTAGATTATGCATTTCAGATAGCGTATCAAGAAAATTTGGACGGGGCAGAATTTCGGTAACTTGCGCTGATAAGAGACGGCTGCAGCAATTACTACTGTGCGTGTACAGCTGAGACTCATCTCTCTGTTTCTCCGAATCTCATATCGGCTCCTTTCTTACGCCGTACTGTATAACGTCCAGGGGAAATCTAAATCGAAGAGGTATTTCTATCGGGGAATACATTACCGAGTCCTAATTGATTTTAATGCGATGCTGTTAGCATCCCGGTAATCAAGCTGCCCCCTCGTAATATTGATTCATGCATACGATGATGTTTTCAGAAATGTATAACAAATTCCCTGCAGAAGGTCTGCGCGGACGAAGAGGAAATGGCAGGATACAAGACAAACATTGGCCTGGCTCCCGTTTCTCAGGACGTTGCCCGGTCCGCGGGGCAATTTTTTCCGAAGGTTAAGAGGTAGAATCGATAGGTCACGCGCGCAGTAGCTATGATATACACCACGCTACCGTTGCCTACCCTCGGCCGTTACGCACGGCCTGACGGAGTCATCCTCGCCGTCATGATTTCTCCTATGCGCAGAGACAGGGCAGCAAGTGTCCTGTCATGAGGGGTTATGATTAGAGAAGCTTTAGCCAGCGTTAGCACGTTTGTCTTAGTATGCCACGGGACGCGGTCGGCCGTCCCCTCGGATTCCGAAGAGAGCCTCTGTGTTTATTCACTGACCTGATAAATATGTTAATTTGCAAGCTCTTTAAATCCTGTTCCAGCGTTTTCCAGGGGTGTCCCGTGACCCCGTTTTCTTTCCCTGGGGAAAGGGAAACTTTTCTGTTTTTTTTTTCCCTACTTCTGTTCTACTTAGTTTTAAGTCCGTGTGGAACATTCAGGGCTTCTTGATATTATAAGAGTGTATGGGCCTACAAACTGTGGCGAATCATCGTGATTATGTGATTCAGTTCACTGAGCCAATGATCAATTGATTGACTACAATGCAGATATTAAAGGAAGCTTACATTCATTTTGTGTGTGTGAAACTTTTATCTCTCAGTTTTCACTGAGAGATGTTACGCCAGGTAAATGCGATGCACAGAAATTTAAGGGGAAATGAAGGAAACGGAGGAACCGATTCTTCGTTAAAATCGATCGAATCGAATCTGAATCAGTCAAACTAAGCACTTCCTGCTTATGTCTAAATTCTGGCCAGTCCCCTAAAAGTAGCGCATTTAATGTGCCCTGGTGCTGCTTTCCCATATCTGGCCTGTTATTATGAGTTATTTCAGGGAGTATACTGTATATTCCCCGGGGTGTAAAATATCAAAGTGGTGGCACTGCAGGCCATGCTACAGTGGTTATGATTGGACTCAGGGTTGTGTGGATACAGTCCTAAGCTACACACCTGTAGTTTGCTTCTGGCTCTGTCTGTATCATGGCTATTTCCTTACATGTGTGCTGTGGTTTGCTTCTGGCTCTGTCTGTACCATGGCTAGTTCCTTACATGTGTGCTGTGGTTTGCTTCTGGCTCTGTCTGTACCATGGCTAGTTCCTTACATGTGTGCTGTGGTTTGCTTCTGGCTCTGTCTGTACCATGGCTAGTTCCTTACATGTGTGCTGTGGTTTGCTTCTGGCTCTGTCTGTACCATGTCTAGTTCCTTACATGTGTGCTGTGGTTTGCTTCTGGCTCTGTCTGCATCATGGCTAGTTCCTTACATGTACAGGCAGGGGTGGACTTGACAGGCTAAGCTTTTCCAGGCACTAGCGGGTCCAGGGTGTCTAGAGTTTGGGGCACATATGGGTGGACGAATATGTGTGGGATGGGGGGGGGGGGGGGTCTAGACATTATTTTCCCTGCCCAAATAATGTCTAGACAGCGCTTTTCCTCACAAGCAAACCGTGTTGGATTCCACACAGGGACATTAATAGACCCAGAGTTTAATAAACGCCTCTAGTATAAGGAGGGGAAAAAACTATGATCGACCTCACATTTGTAATTGAAATGAATATTTTTATTTTTAGTAACCAATGTCTAATGCCAATTTGTATGGTCCGCCTTCTCATTTCAATGCAGAAATAAATTCCAGTTGAAACTCAATTGAATTAAAATGTGTTTAATGTTTTAAAATCTTATCTTGTTTTCAGTACTCAAGTGTTCGTTTTACCTATAAAGATAATGTATTCTCTCGTTAAAAAGGAGTTTGTTTAATTTTGTCAGCAATCTGCTTGAGAATTTAATTGGTAGGTTAAAAAAAATCTTTAGAGGTGTGGTTGTTTTCATTCCTGTGAAGGCTTTTAATTGCTCTCTAAAGAAACCCAAGCCTGACTTTAAACAACAGTAATATAAGGCAACCTCATTTAGCCCTACAGTAGTGCTGACTGCACAGACAACCTGTGATGTCAGGAACAGGCAAATAACAACAACAGCAACAATAACAGCATGGGGAGAATACTTTAACAAGTAATTGGACTTATGCTGGCCAAGCTAGCTCAAATAGTGTTGCATCCATTTACAGGATTGCACAAAGGTCTTATGTTGTGGTGATAACATTATATTCAAGAGGAAAATATCATTCACAAAATCTTCTGAAATTTTCTGTAGTGATAGAAGTAATAATCCTTTTCCAAGCTTTAAAATAAAACTCCCCCAAAGTTTCATTTTTCAAAGTTTTCTTTCAATATTTTAGTTTATGGCTTCAAAACTATTTGGATAAAGTATGAAGGCTGAAATGATAAATGCTGAGAAAAGTTTAAGGGAGTAGGTTTTGTGTTTGTATTACAGCAGCATCATATCATTTTTTTTTTCATTCTGAAATGACAACTTTCCAGTTGTGTGAAATTCACTCCAGATCAGCTCTTATGATGTGTCTGTGACAATTCAAATGAATAAACAAATAAATGGATAAATACGTTGCTGCAATGTCATTCATCATAACGTACAGCCAAGTAAATGGTTATTTTAAAATGTTGCACTGCCTAGCAAACAGGCAAAAGTAGGAGACTGAGATTCAACACTCTGTTGCATATCTGGGAAAGAGAGAGAGGGAGCTTTGCGACAACAAATCCTGGGAAGAAAATTAAAATCCTATTTGTCTGTGAAACCAAATTAAGCCCTGCGTTCCTCAGGAGAGAAGCGAATGTGATATAGCTTTTTAAATGTGATTTGTGAGACAGTAAAACAAATCACAACATAACTCAATCAAGTGTCATTTATGCAGCCTTCGAAAAAAAAAAAAACGAGATGCAGAAGAGATGCTGCCTTCTCTAGAGCTACTTCTGCTCCGGTCATAAAAACAGATTATGAATATTGAGGAGTGAAATAAAGTTGTACAACAGTGGTATGCAAAATAATTTGGGAATCCCTGGTCAATATTGTGCATAATACATATTGTGCTGAATCTCAAAGTGAAAAGGTTGTTAACACAACCTCTAAATGGTATAAATGTTATCAGAAGGTAACCTGTTCAACACAAAAGTTAGTTTCTTGTTGGGGAAGCAAGGATGAAGCAAAATAGGTTTATTTAATGAACTCAGAGGTTTCCACAGTGAATGCCCTTGTTAAAATGTTCAGCACTTTGAATACTGAGCACAAGAGCTATTGCATGCTAAAACCCCATCTCTTAACCTAAATTTTAAGTGATTTAATTTAATAATTATTATTAGAAAATGACAATCATCAATTAAATCATTGAATTTCTTGATAGGTCAATCGAACAGTAACTGGGTGGAATCAATGAACAAATCAAAGCAAACTGTATACCAGGCCTTAAGATGCACTGTTACTTTCGAAGACCGTAATCTAAACACTAGATAGCCAGCAGTCTGGAATATGCAACAGAACAGTTATGTAAGCCAGAGCCTTTTTTGAAACAGTGCTGTGGGCTAATGAAATAAAAATGTCAATCTTTGTCCACAACCACCAAAGATACATTTGGATAAAACCCAGGGAAGCCTCTGAAGGAAATAACTTGCCACCTGTTAAATGTGGGGATGGATCCATTATGCATTGGGATTGTGTGGCAGCCAGTGTCAAAGGAAATCTCATGCAGGTGGAAGTGGAAGAAAGAATGGATTAGCCTAAATATCAACAAATCCTGGAAGCTAATGTTTCAGGCAGTAAAGAAATTGAAGCTGAAGGGAGTTTGGATATTTCGACAAGACAGTGATCCAAAATAAACCTGAAAATCAACCAGAAACAACTTAAAGGACAGAAAGATCAGACATGGCATTCACAGTCCCCAGATTTGAGTATTATCAAAAATATGTTGGGAAATCTCAAACATGCTGTGTGAAAAATGTTTCTGAACTTGAAGGGATCTAAAGGTAAACTGGGGAATAAAAATCCTACAAGAATAGAAAGACTGGTTACAAATGTATGGAAGCCTAAGGAGGTGCTACTAGGTGTGAATAACAGGGTAGCCAAAGTTTTGCACTTGCCACATTTAGCTACTGTTTTATTTTTTCTATCCGTTAAATTCAGCAAATAAAAATTAACTGTGCATTAAAATGTACAGAACTATGTTTAACTATTTTCCCCAGCAGAGGTTGTGTTCATTTCTTTTCACTTAGAAAATCAACGAACCATGAAATTTGACTGTGTGCCCAAACTTTTGCATAGCACTGTGCATGTGCCTGCGTGTCTTTTCTGACCTGATGATTTACTATGAGACACGCACCATATAAAAGTGCGTGGGAGCGAATGTCATAGTTTATCAACAAGCGGCTGGTAGATTTATCTGCTAGCGGAACGCAGGCTATTCATCTCGCGGCTCAAGCGAAGCACGTGTGGTTAAAGAGGGGAGGGTGAAAGGCCACAGCTGATGTTTGCGGAGGAGATCGCAACCTGCCACCGGAGTTTTCCCCTTTTCCTTAAAGTAGGACATTATGTGCGACAGTGAAGGAGCGCCGCTGCACTCAATGTAAGAACGGAGACTCCGTTTGCGTTGCTAATGTTGCAGAAATGTTTTAACGGAAACATGGTGAAATGCGCGTGAAAAGCAATGTGAGGGTCAAAGTTATTTAACGTCTGCGCGCAGTACTCTGGCAGCAGGCGAGGGGTGCTTAATGCGTTGCGTCAGAGGCGCTTAATTTCAATGTCTGCATGCCAATATCAGCAGGTTGTAAATGGAAAGTATTTTGATCTGTGGCTGTGTTTGCGAACTTTGTCGGATCTGTATGGCGTATAGGCACGTGCTGATCTTTATAGTATGTGGATGGGCTCGGTGAATAGCACGGACAGACGAAAGTTCGGTGGGCAAACTACCATTAGGCAGAGCAAGTTGTATTCCAATAAGAATGCAATAATTGATTAGTAATGCCTATGCAGTAAAGAAAAGAAACTTAAAAATACAAAACTTATTAGTCAATTTTGTGAAAATGTTAGTGTACTGTTTTATTTAACATGTGGGTAGGTTTATGTCTAAAATCTACAAAGTATTTTTGAAATCTGTTCAGGAAATTTCCTTGCCAAGACTTCATACTTTCACGATTTTATGAAATGTTAGCGCTGTCACATTTTCTCACACGTGAACGAATAGACTGGGCAGCTAGCTGGCTTGCTTGCTTTTGAGTTGTTGAGGCATTTTGGTAAGGTGCTTTAGATCAATCATTAAAATGCTCCAGCGGAAGTTACCGTAGTCAAAATACCGACAACGGCACTCTCGGTTGAATAAGCGAGGGGAGTGAGGCTGGCAGACCGCACGCGTGCGGTCAGAGTTCACCTTGTGTGTGGAGACCGGACTGAGAGCTGTGAGAGCGCCTCAGAGGGCCTCAGAGGAAACGTGAAAGCCATTTTCTCGGGAACAAACACCAGCTTGTGTTACCAGCCTCATTAGCGGGAACCACATCTAAATAAAGAATCCATAGCTGAAGTGTTTGACCTCCCTGATGTCTTCTTAAATGCGTAATAACCATTTGGATCAATAAGTGAGACCCGCCTGGAGAAATATGAGGCTTTAATTCACCGTCAGCCGCAAAGGGAGCAACAGCAGCCAGCCTCCCTCCCCCAGGGACAGAGCCTCTGCTGTTTACACTGCGTTTCCCTACCCAACCACTGCCTAGCACACACGCACGCACACACGCACACACAACCACTGCCTCACACGCACGCACACACAACCACTGCCTCACACACACGCACACACACACACACAACCACTGCCTCACACGCACACACACACACACACAACCACTGCCTCACACACACGCACACACAACCACTGCCTAGTACACACGCACGCACACACATACACACAACCACTGCCTAGCACACACGCACGCACACACAACCACTGCCTCACACACGCGCGCACACACACACACACAACCACTGCCTAGCACACACGCACGCACACACAACCACTGCCTCATACACGTGCACACACACACACACACACATGCACACACAGAGATGCACATACAGTATGAACACAGATACGCACAGCCATGAACACGTGATCTCGTGCAAAATCTCATATTCTCATTGTGTTGGTGCTGACATTCTGTTTAGAACGTTCAATGTCCTGAATCTAAATCTTCCCTCATTCCAGATCATAATGAAAAGTGACCTGCGGAATAAAAAAAGTGCAAATTGCACCCCCTTCTCTAAAATACACAAGGGTGACTCCTGCCCTCTCACTCATCGCAGTTACCAAGGCAACAATATTCTCACTCCTAATTAGTGTAGATGTTTTTGGATCTCATTATCACGCCCTCACAATGCAATCCCGCGTCGTCTGCCGTTTCTCTGTTCCGGTTAATGTGCTGTTCTGCAGCTCATTTCCTGCATTCCCAATCACCTGACCGTCTGCAGGAATGTGAAGATGTGTACGCTTTCTGAGGATGGCATAAACCTTATTTAAACACGATGGAGAGAGAGACAGTGTCAGCTTAGAAAATAGAAAATAGTACATTTTAGGAATCGAGACAGTTTCTGAGCTCCCCATGGTTACACCTTAAAGAATTTTTTTTATTTGAATTCACTGTTGAGCTCACATTGAGCTCCTTGCTGTATTGCACAGACAGGTGTTCACCATCTGTAAATTCAACTTTGAATAAATAAGGTTAGACAACGCAGCTGAAGCTCTTCTGTTTCATAGTCGGGCATAATGTTAACTTACAATTTAAAATAGTCAGTAGCTTGGATATCTATGATATCCTTCATTGCACACAAATACTGTCTGCATCAATAACAAACATGCACGGAAATAAAAAATCAAAACCTCCACAAAGTGAACCGTCCCTTTAACAGAAGCCTGACGAGCAGGACTTTCCTTTGCCTTGTAGTTCCACGAGTTTTAGCTGCTGCATCGGTTTCTCTGGAAACCAGCTCTCTCAGCCTAGCTTGTGGATTTCCCCTAGTGCTGCACATAGCTAATTACCTTCCATGTTAAAATAGAACTCTACACGCTACTTGTATTACATTACATTACATTACATTACAGGCATGTAACAGATGCTCTTATTCAGAGCGACTTACACAACTTCTTTTACATAGCAAACTTAGCATACTTAATTTCTTATATATCATCTAAAAGTACAATGGGAAGCAATAAATAATTGGTAATTTTGCTAATATTTGATAGACAATCAAGACTTTTGCTAGGGAGTGATTAATAGATACACAAATACAATATTTCCTTATATTGATGTACTGTGCCAAAAAAAAAAAAAAAAAAAAACATAATTAGAGCTGCAATTGTGTCATAAACAGGCTTGCACTGTTTTGGAAACAGTGTCGTGCATCATTATTGTGTGGAAGACATGATAGCTTGTGGATAAGTCAACCACACTCATGGAACCAATCACTTGGGGAACATAAGTTTATTTGTATATATATCAACATTATGAAGGCCTTTTGGATTGATAATGTAATATATTCCAAAGCCATTTCAAGTAACAGTGGCTGATTATATATTGCCGGTTAGCCTTTGCTGATTAATCTGCTTTATCACTGTGTCCATTGAGACCAGTGCTTTTTATGACCTCCGTTAGTCAGCAGTCAGCAGAACACAATGGCCTCCTTCCTCTTCAGAAAGGCTGCAGCCGTCTGACAGGTCATTAGTTAATCTTTATTGTTAATCTGTTCCGTTATATTTACAGTCGCGCTCTTAATGTTTTCTCGGATAGTGTATCACAAGAGGAAGTTGAAGGCGAAGGTACACATGTTAAATTCTAATGAATCTTTACTGCGTGTTTGGTTTCAGATCTTGACGCTCTGCAAACAGATTGGCATTGGCAGTTTTGGTAACACTTTACAATAAAGTCACATGAATTGACATGAACGAATGCAGTTATGAACTACTAATTACTGAAAATCTGTACAATTTTGTTAATGCTTTGTACATGCTAAATCCATGTTATCAACTACATTAGTTAATGCCAATTCATACTGAAATAAACAGTTAATGTATTTTACTGTTTATTGAATTTATCCTTTGTTTTGCTAATCATGTAACTAATGCATTAGGTAATGTATTTGTTAATTATGAACTGTAAAAAGTTAATTTTATGTCTAATCAATGTTATTTGTGCATCATGAATTAATTAAGAACTACATTAGTTAATGCCAATTCATGTGACCTTATTGTAAGAGTGCTACCCCAGTTTTAAATGTTGGTGTTTAGAGTGTGTAGACGCAGCATGTGAAATGTGTCTCATTGAACCAGACTGGCCATGCTGTGTTCTGATTTGTTCTGATATGATTGGCAGGGCTTATTTCCAGACTACACAAGCACAAGCAGTGTCATCGAAGCCACTGAACTGTATTCAGCTGGAACAGAAGACACTAAATTTTGTGATCTTACCTTGTTCCTACATGATGGCTGATAGGGTTGTGCTCGAAAATAATATGTGGTATCTTTGTAGTAATTGGGGAGAAAAGGTAACGTTGTGAGGTTTCATTTAATTGGACAATGACACGTCCACATTCATAATTGAGTAGTCGATTGAATGAGCTCACACAAACATGACATGAAAAAAAACCATGAAACTGGATGTCAAGATGTTTTACTTAATTGGGAAACGGAGAACACTTGTCACACAACGGTGTTCATGTCGATTTTCATAAAAGTAAATCTGACTGAGCCACAGTATCACTAATTTTGGCAGTGGGGCTGCTAAACTCAGGGTGGCCTTGAGCAAGGCTGAGCACTGCAAAACTGGAATTGGGTCCCTACCACTATGGTGGCCAGAGTAATCTAGCTGAGGAGGCCAGAGTACCTTGTTGAGGAGGCCAGAGTAACCTTGCTGAGGAGGGCAGAGTAACCTCACTGAGGAGGCCTGTTTAACCTCACTGAGGAGGCCTGAGTAACCTTGCTGACGAGGCCAGTGTAACATCGCTGTGGAGACCAGTGTAACCTCACTGTTGAGATCAGAGTAACTGCACTGCGGAGGCCAGAGTAACTTCACTGAGGTGACCAGAGTTACCTCATTGAAGAGGCTAGTGTAACTTCAATGGTGGAGGCCAGTGTAACCGCACTGTGGAGGCCAGAGTAACCTCACTGAGGAGGGCAGAGTAACCTCGCTGAGCAGGCCAGTGCAATGTCGTTGAGGAGGCCAGTGAAACCTCATTGAGGAGACCAGTGTAACCTCGCTGAGGAGGCCAGATTAACCTCGCTGACGAGGCCTGTGTAACCTCATTGAGGAGGCCAGAGTAACCTCGCTGATGAGGCCAGTGTAACCTCACTGAGGAGGCCAGAGTAACCTCACCGAAGAGACCATTTTAACCTCGCTGAGGAGGCCAGTGTAACCTCGCTGAGCATTAAGTTTGTGGAAGTTCTCCACCTCTCCTCCGCGTCTCTCTCCCTCTTCCTCTTCTCCCTAATGGAACATGAGTGAACATGACAGCGAGCTGTCAAGGCTCTTCCCGTAAACAACGCCACATTTTCACGCTCCCTCTCTTCGGGGAGACCAACTGTGAAAGCTACATTTACCCAGGGTGCCGTTCTGCATTCAAATAACCGGGCCTCCCTGATTTGTTCCTCACGCATCACATTTAGGGTGTCAAATGGAAAGTTCCTAGCCGCTCCATTGTGTTGAATGTAGATTTTTAGATCTTGTTTTTTTCTCTCTCTCTCTTTCTCGTCGCAGGCAGCCGGCTGTGAAACCGGTGGTTGTCGTTCACGGGGGGGCCTGGGCCATCCCCGTCGGCATGTCCGAGGCGTCCGTGAACGGCGTGAAGGCCGCAGCTCTGGGGGCGTTCCGGGTTCTGAAAAGGGGCGGGACCGCCCTGGACGCCGTGGAAACGGCTGTCAGGGCCCTGGAGGACGACCCGGCGTTCGACGCGGGTAAGCGCACGCATCGCGGTCTTCGGCCTTATGCCGCTCCGTCTCGCAGTTAAAAGCGAGCGCAGCCGTGGGTTAGCTGCTAAAGAGCTCTCTCTCTCAGTTTACGACAAACGCTGACAGTTTCGATTGGCCTTACGAGCCTGTTAAAGCAAGAATCCCACAGTTCACTGTCACATTAGACTCTGCTCACAAAGTTTAATTTTTGAGAGTGCATTTTGTCAATTTAACTTTATTGTAATGTGGTCATATACAGTGCTATCTGTGAGAATTGGATCTTATCCCTTATATAATAAAAATGATGCTTCATTTATATGGCACCTTTTCCATTCAGCAGTGCCTTTATAGCTCAGTGTGCTTCAAGGAAATTAAAGGAGAGATGAGAAGAGAAAATGCAAAGGTCTGCTGGTCGTGGAAGCAGGTACTCCTGTAGAGCTTCCTGCTCTGTATGGGGATAACGGCTACTCAGGGCCATGGTCCAGTGTGGGTACTATCTTCCAGAGGCAGACTACATTTCAGTGTGTTCTGGAGTGGGGGGCTATTTTCTAGAATCTGGTTATGTTCTGGAGTGGGGGGCTATTTTCTAGAATCTGGTTATGTTCTGGAGTGGGGGCTATTTTCCAGAGTGGGATTATGTTCTGGAGTGGGGGCTATTTTCCAGAGTGGGATTATGTTCTGGAGTGGGGGGCTATTTTCCAGAGTGGGGCTGTGTTCTGGAGTAGGGGCTACTTTCCAGAGTGGGGCTATGCTCTGAAGTTTGGGCTGTATTCTCGAGCAGGGTCTATGTTACAGTGCGGAGGCTGCATTTTGGAGCGGGCTAGCTGTAATGGCCCCCCTGCGATGCGGAGACGCGTTTCGGATAGTCATCGGGTTACAGGAGGAGCAGAAACAGGGACAGCTCATTAGACACCCCCGGCCTGTCAGGAACCCCGTCGCGTCCGCTCTGGCCCGCCGCCAGTTCGGGTAAAAGGAGAGAGCCCTCGCCGAAGCACAGGAGCGCTAGCTACGCTTCATCTGAGACCCTTCCATACGCCCGCTCCGCCTGCGGCGAGGCCGGATCGATACGCGCCTGATGCAGCCCGCCTTATGGGGACCGGGGGGGCGGGGCCAAGTCCGATGACCTCACAGCCTCTCCGGGGCACGTGCTCAATGGAAGGAGAGGCAGAATGTATGTACACATGTGAGCCTGTGCTGCTTGTGGCATGACTGGCGGAGTGACTGTGGTCCAGGGGAACAGTGGGTTGACTCTTAAACGCTGTCATGGAAACCAGTAAACTTGTAATGCATCTGCATCGGAGGTGAAGCTTCATGCAGGGGCAGTCAGTGTTTGTCTGTCTCTCTGTTCGTCCGTCCGTTCATCCGTCTGTCTGCCTGACTGACTGTCTGTCTGACTGTGTGTCTGTCTGTTTGTCCATCTGTCTAACTTTGTTTTTGTCAGTCTGTCTGTCTGACTGTCTGTCTGTCTTTCTGCCTGCCTGTCAGTCTGTCTGTCTGACTGTGTGTCCGTCTGACTGTGTGTCTGTCTGTCTGTCTGTCTGTCTGTCTTTCTGCCTGCCTGTCTGTCTGTCTGTCTGCCTACAGCAGCTTGCGTTCAAATGCTCCAGCCTGTGTTGTCTCATTATTTTCTTTTTTTATGAACATTGTATGACTGCCCTAGACCCTGGAAAAGGCTGCAGTTTTTTTCCCCAATATGCTCAAGAAACAGAACAGAATAATGGGGCTGCTAATGTTGACAGTTCTTCTAATGAAAGTGTCCTTGACCATTTTAAATCCTCTTTTCTGATTGCAAAACAATGAGAAGTATGTGGTCTGAATCTAATGGAAACACAGAAATGCTGGATTTGGGTAATTTAATGGCCTAGTGAATTCTCCATAGTCACTGTAATTTAAATTAGATTAGTTAGATTGGTAGATCAGCCTACCATAAATGCAATATTTATAATTAATCTGATTTGCTATGCCTTTGTCATTATTCTCTATTTAATGACACGCTGTTAGAACCTTACTTAGATAAATAATAAAGATTATAAACCACAATCAGTGCAGTGTTTTTTGATTGGAAGTATTTCAGCGCATAACATTTTTTCTAGGAAAGTATTTATAATGGTGAAGCATATGAAAGTGCTTTTATTAAGAGCTCTAAATGCACAATCACCATCTTGTAAATATTTCTCACTGGTGCTGTCTTTTCATCGCTGAATCTCTCTGCACATATGTACTTTTATTAAAAATCATATTCAATTTTTAAAAATAGCCGTGGAAACTTCTGTCAAGTATACAGTGATATTGTGCGGGGACCGTGAAACCACTGTTGAATCTGTATCGTCTCTCTACCTGGAGAATTCCTTTTAATGTGAAAAGGCAATCAGTACATAAAAGGCTAGGTGCTACCTGGGCTAGAGCTGTTTGTGCTAGAGCTAAAACTGGTTCTGGAACGATTTTACCCAAGTGCATTTGGCCCTCTTATCTTCTACGTAGAAGCTCAAGGTTACTCACTATCCAAAAGATTATTCATTTTCCCTCTGGAAGGAGGTGGATATACAAAGGTCACAGCTACCACTATCTCAGGTTTGTGTGCGTGTGTGCGTGCGTGTACGTGTACGTGTGTTTGTGCGTGTGTGTGTGTGTGTGTGTGTGTGTGTCTGTGTCTGTGTGCATGTGTTTGTGTGTGTGGGTGTGTGTGTGCGTGCATGCGTGTGTGTGCGTGTGTGTGTGTGTGATAATAATTTATAAAGCTGGATGCTTACAGAAGCGGTTCAGATTTGCTACCCTGCTTTCTTGTTGGAAGGTACAAATGCCTCCTCAGAAAACCCCTCAGTCTAAAGTGTTGGATAACCTCCGTGTCACACTGCAAGCTGTTCTGTTCTACAGTGAATGGGTCTGAAATGACTGGCCTTTGAGTGGCCATGACGTGTATTTAAAACATAGTTTCCCAGCAGGGGCTTCTGCGTTGGAGTTGAGGTTCTGTCTGGTCTGAGCTGAGAGGATTTTAAGAGAGCGAGGGCTCTTGTGAAGCAGGGAAAGAATTTTGCCTTTTTGACACACAAGATTACAAGCTTTCTTACAGAGGGGAAAAAAACGGGCCTCATGTTTTTTTCCCTCACAGTATGCATAGGCCGGGTCAGAAAGTTAAAACAAGTCAAACTCGGAGGCTTAATCATAATCATTATCATAATTGAAGGGGGAGGTTGGGACAATCATAGAGAAGTCCCTCCCCCCGCCCCATAATATTTAAAATAAAAAGCAGGATATGTGACTGTAGGGATGCAGCATAGATAGTAATTCCACAGCTCATCTTTATTGCATATTTCAGATGGATTTAATGTGAAATAAAAAGCAGAAATTCACTGTTCTTGAACTAAACAGGAAAAGAGGAAAAGGATTTTTCCCTCAGCTGTCGACACAGAGACACAGCTGCGTGTGTGCATGTGTGTGCGTGTCGTGTTTGTGCATGCGTGCGTGTGTCGTGTTTGTGCATATCCGTGTGTTGTGTTTGTGCATGTGCGCGTGTGTCGTGTTTGTGCATGCGTGCGTGTGTGTGTTTGTGCATGTGCGTGTGTTGTGTTTGTACATATGCGTGTGTTGTGTTTGTGCACGCGTGCGTGTGTTGTGTTTGTGCATGTGCGCGTGTTGTGTTTGTTCATGTGTGCGTGTGTTGTGTTTGTACATATGCGTGTGTTGTGTTTGTGCACGTGCGTGCATTGCGTTTGTGCACGTGCGTGTGTTGCGTTTGTGCATGTGCGCGTGTTGCGTTTGTACGTATGCGTGTGTTGTGTATGTGCATGTGCGCATGTTGTGTTTGTTCATGCGTGCGTGTGTTTTTTTTGTACATGTGCGCGTGTTGCGTTTGTACATATGCGTGTGTTGTGTTTGTGCATGTGCGCGTGTTGTGTTTGTTCATATGCGTGTGTTGCGTTTGTGCACATGCGTGTGTTGCCTTTGTACACATGCGTGTGTTGCGTTTGTGCACGTGCGTGTGTTGCGTTTGTGCACGCGTGCGTGTGTTGAATCCATGCATGCGTCCACCTACACGAGCACATGTGTATGTACGCCTGCGTTTGTGCGTCTGACTGTCCGTCTACACGCGCCCACAACATTTGAGCGCAGGTGCGTGTGTGTCCGTTTGCATGCGTGTAAGCATGTGCATGCGTGCATGCGTGCGTTTGCGCGTGCATTTCCGTTGCGGTACGGGACGGCGTTCCGTTTGGGCGGGGTGCTCACCGGAGGGCCCGCTGTCGTTGCAGGGCGGGGGTCGGTGCTGAACGCCGGCGGGGAGGTGGAGCTGGACGCCGTCGTCATGGACGGCAGGACGCTGGCGGCCGGGGCCGTCTCCTGCGTCAGGAACATCGCCAACCCCGTGAGCCTCGCTCGCGCCGTGATGGAAAAGGTTCCTCCTCTCTTATTTTCTCCTTTTTTCAATTCAGTTTTCTTTGGTGGCGCTCTCAACCAGGCCTACTGGTGGTGGGAAGGGGCCTGGGGATTTAAAATAAAACGTCCGCCTGTTTTCTGTGCTCCTTTGTTTATTTGTTTTCTAATTAGCGGAAGTTATTGCCGCTTGATTTTTCCACCCTGCCTTTGATTAAGGTGTTTCTGTACAGCGAAGTGTATTCATTTCTGTCATACGCACATGCGCGCACACACGCTCCTACACACATACACTCCCACGCTCATTCTCTGTGTGGTTTTACAGTTCATTGCTTGATAACGTAATTATAATTATCATTATAATTATAATTATAATAATATACTACCGTCAAAGACGGAAGGAATGCACAAAATGAATTTCACAACATACTTAGCAAAACCCTGATTATTGTTGTCAAAATTGGGACACGAGCACCACCTCACAGAGCGAATATACTCTATCCATCATAAAATATTTCCATTTGGAGAATTTCTTCCACACCATCAGTAAGCTCACCGCACTGACACCTGCTTCAGAAACCCTTCCTGTGTTTTCCCTTAGTGAAGAGCAGAGGAAGACAGAGCTCTGGTGGCAGGTTAGCGGGTCATTATGGTATATAACGGTGTGGGCGGAAGGTTCTAGAAGACTCTAACTGGCTCCTTCCACGCGCTCCGTTGTGGAGAGCTCTGCAGGTCTTTGCGCCGCAGGGGCAGCCGCCGAGGAGCGCGCTGGCTAACGAGGCTCGAGTTGTTTTTCCCCGGCTTCCAGACGGGGTCAGAGGTCGCGCCCACGGATAGGCTAATGATTTCAGCTTATAGAGGAGTCAGAGGAAGAGAGGGGAGCTCTTCACAGCATCTTTTTCAGCTCAGTTTTTCTCTCCCCGCTCACAAGAAAAGGATAAAAAAAACAAGAGCAATGAATTAATCATTACAACAATGGCAGCAGCAACAGTAATAGCAGTCTTACTGAATTTTTTTTGCAAATGATATTTTACAGTGAACAGATTCATGCTTTGTAATATTGTTTTAGAATGGTGCCTTGTTGTCAATACAATTTGTTCGGCTGGAACATGCTGGGCTCCCAACCCAGAACTGACCTTTTTTTGTTACTCATTCATTATGGAATTGGGACAGAGATTAGAATCTCTCTCTCTCTCTCTCTCTCTCTCTCTCTCTCTCTCTCTCTCTCTCTCTCTCTCTCTCTCTCGCTCTCTATCTCTCTCTCCTCTCTCTCTCTCTCTCCCTCTCTCCTCTCTCCTCCCTCTCTCCTCTCTCTCTCTCTCTCTCTCTCTCTCTCTCTCTCCCCCTCTCTCTCCCTCTCTCTCTCTCTCTGTCTCTCTCTCTCTCATTACAAAAAACAAAAATTTGCTTGCTTAAGTAATCATTACATTTATCTGGCAGACGCATTTATCCGAAGCGACGTGCAGTAAGTGCATACCATAGGTCATTGGAACAACTGCAAAACACAGCTCTGATAAGGTACAATACTCATTACAGTCATACATATTCATGAACACATTAAGGCCAGTTCACACAGTAAGCATTGGCCGGTTAGAAAGTTTAGACAAGTCAAACTCGGAGGCGTAATCATAACCATAATCATAATCATAATCGGAGGGGGAGGGTGGGACAATCAGAAAGAAGCCACTCCCCCCCCCACTCCATAATAATTAAAATAAAAAGCAGCATATGTGACTGTATGGGTGCAGCATAGATAGTAATTCCATAGCTCATCTTTATTGCATATTTGAAATGGATTTTATGTGAAATAAAGTGCAGAAATTGACTGTTCTTGAACTGCACAGGTTGAGGAAAAAAGTGCTTGAAGGGGTCCTTTTGACTGTGGTGTAAAGAAGGACTATCAAGAGGAAATCAAGGGGAATCAATGGAGACTGATTTTAATATGATTTCAATCAGTGCCCTTTTGTCAAGGCTAAAAATCAATGCTGTAGAAATGCGAACTCCCTCCCTTCTCTGCCAGTGAAGGAGGAGTGTGTGAGCTTAGCAATAAAATAACACCGTATTAGCCTGGGGACAGAGGACTGAATACAGGATATTGAATGTGTGTGACAAAAGCTAGGCAGAGCCTCCCTCCCCCCAACACACATGCATGGACACACACATACACATACTCACACATACACACACACATACACACACACACACACACACACACACACACACACACACACACACACACACACACACACACACACACACACCCGAGAAGTTAAATTCTTTAGCGGGGGAATGCTAGTCCTCCGGGCTACCTGGAGACCGCTATAGTGGCGCGGCCCGTGTCGGCTGCGCTGGAGACGCTATCCGCGAGCGGACGGGGGAACAGGCTGAGGACGGGCTGTGCTGGAGACGCTATCCGCGAGCGAACGGGGGAACAGGCTGAGGACGGGCTGTGCTGGAGACGCTATCCGCGAGCGAACGGGGGAACAGGCTGAGGACGGGCTGTGCTGGAGACGCTATCCGCGAGCGAACGGGGGAAACAGGCTGAGGACGGGCTGCGCTGGAGACGCTATCCGCGAGCGAACGGGGGAACAGGCTGAGGACGGGCTGCGCTGGAGACGCTATCCGCGAGCGAACGGGGGGGGAACAGGCTGAGGACGGGCTGCGCTGGAGACGCTATCCCGCGAGCGAACGGGGGAACAGGCTGAGGACGGGCTGTGCTGGAGACGCTATCCGCGAGCGAAGGGGGGGGGGGAACAGGCTGAGGACGGGCTGCGCTGGAGACGCTATCCGCGAGCGAACGGGGGAACAGGCTGAGGACGGGCTGTGCTGGAGACGCTATCCGCGAGCGAACGGGGGAACAGGCTGAGGACGGGCTGTGCTGGAGACGCTATCCGCGAGCGAACGGGGGAACAGGCTGAGGACGGGCTGCGCTGGAGACGCTATCCGCGAGCGAACGGGGGAACAGGCTGAGGACGGGCTGCGCTGGAGACGCTATCCCGCGCGAGCGAACGGGGGAACAGGCTGAGGACGGGCTGTGCTGGAGACGCTATCCGCGAGCGAACGGGGGAACAGGCTGAGGACGGGCTGTGCTGGAGACGTTATCCGCGAGCGGACGGGGGGAACGGGCTGAGGACGGGGCCCCGTTACAAAGACCCGACGGGACGCGGCGTTTAGCCCGGGCCCGAAATAGCGCGGCGCATGATTTATTCATTCTCCCGACACTTTCAATGAAAGCGACTGACAGGCGATATAATTACGGGCTTTTTACTTTTTTAACCGCTCGGCGTGGCCCTGTTTTTTTTTTCCTTTTTTTCTCTCTCTGCCTCTCTTTCGCTGGCTGAAGCGGGGCGGCGTTCACACGCGAAGAATGCGAGCTCATTATCCCCCCCGCTCGGGGAAAACAGGGCTATAATCACCGTCAGGTGCTGATTTATATTTCTATCGACAGAACTAATTCTCTGACCCGCCACGGAAAGGGATTCGGTTCCCCAGTCGTTCGGGCTAGCGCGCAGAAGGCTAATTTGTTTGTTTGCTTATTTATTTATTTACTTACTTATTTACTTATTTGTTCTTTTTTTTTGCGATTGTTCCTAATTGCCGGATCGGTCCGCTGTAGCCCGGGGTTGGCTCCGGTCTCTAAACTTGCCGATGAGAGTTAGTTGAAGGTTGAATCGGGACAAGCTGAGCGCTTTTAATTCACAATATTTGCATCGTAAAAATAGGATCTGTGGACAAACAGATGGCCCGAGCCCTCCGAGCCCTCCGTTTTAGATTGTTAGGGCCTAACGGCCTTCATTTCATCCCCCGGATTTGTTTAAAAAGTCCCCTCCTGGCGTCTGCGAAACCTGCTCGTACGCTGTTTTTGACCGCGGCGCTGTCACCGAACAGGGTCCCAGCGATTCGAACAGGGATGAGAGGGAAGGCGCGTGTCGCGATCTCGCCGAAACTCTTCGCGTTTCGCGTTTCGTCGCCCGGAGAGGACAGAAGGCCTCCGTGGCCCAGGCCGGCTGAGATACGGATGGTTCCGGACTCCCCGCCCAAACCCGCCCTCAAAGACCTTGGTCTCCGGGCTCGCGGATCCCCTTCGCGGCGCGCTATTAAAAATTCATCAGCCCTTGATCAATGGCGCGATCGAGCTTCACTGACCCCCTCGCTCCTTTCCCGTGATCTAAGGCGCGCTTCAGCCGACGGAGAAAAAACGGCATTAATAACCGCGTTAATATTTTAAAATTTTCTAAGCGGACGAAATGGCGGGATGTCGGCCGGTTATTACCCAGTGAACAAATATGGAGGAGGGTAGAGTGCTTCTCTCCCCCCCCCCCTCCCCCCCCAAGCTCTGTGGGCGCGGCCATTAGCCTGGGAATTCTATATTTCCTATATTTCTGCGATGCATGTGCGTCTGGTTTTATGAGCAGCCCCATCGGTAATCCAGGGAAAGATGAAAGATGGATGTGCGCCATCGTGACACTGGTAAATGTCCACTTTTCAGTGTAATTTGAGGCTGTTGATGCTGCCACTTTCGACTGACTTGAAGGCAGGGACTGTTGGGATTACCTGAGTCAAGAGTAAGTACATAAACAAGCACGGAACCGTCCAGACCCACGGCTCAACTCACTTCCACAGAGACATTTTGCGCAGGTGGTACCAGCTGCGCATGCGTCCGACTAAACGTCCATGAGTGAGTGAGTGACCACAATTTGCCACGCATAGCCCACAGCAGCAGTTCTGCCTGCGTGTCATGGGAAAAAAGGCGACAGCAATTTGAAAATGAATGCCAATTTGTTATTTAAATGACTAGAAGTAATTAAACTGGTCGCCTTGGAGTGCACGAGTGACTGATTGAGCCTTGCACATGCTCAGTGCATCCAGTCTGGCTTTATCTGGGGTTTATTTTCTGGAATGGGTGTCTCCGGCCCATCCTGGGATTTTGATTTACCTGCTTCTCCTTGGTTTCAACTCGGCTATTTAGCGATAGCCGCGCTCTCCGAGTCCATAAAAATCAGTCCACCGCTGACACTTCCGTTAACGGTTTTGGGAGAGAGCAGAGAAATGTGTTTTCTCCTCCGAAACACGCGATGCCAAGCGCTACCGTTTATCACGAGTGGGGCTCGCGCAGGGGTGAGTGGGAGGAAGGCACTTAGCGGACAGACAGGCGGGTGCCCGGTCGCCCAGCAGGGGTCGCTAGAGAGCGATGAGATGCGGGTTCCTGCTGACTGAACTCTGCCTCGGCCTGCCTGTCACCACCGTTGCCAGATTTCACAAACGGTGAACCCGCTGAAAGCCATTCTTTCCCCGCACAATAACACAAAAAAAGCATCCCGGAAATACGCCCAATCTGGCAACGCTGCCTGTAACCCTGCAGGTGCCTTAACCAGATGAGTCACCGATTTTGTTTTTCACAGAAACTCCATTTCAGGTTTTTGTATTTTGACAGGCAAATATACTGTAGAGAGTTTCCAAAATGCGTAAGCACTATTTTAAAGAGTTACCGTGGGGAAATTTGGTGATAGCAATGCTCTGTGTGTTCCTAAGGTTGGTCATTTCCCAGAATACACCTCTCAGTAGCTGCAGATGAGAAGGATGAAGGTTTATAAACAGTAAAGGGCATGACAAGATAGATATTGAGTCGGGATCTTCAGCAGGAACCATATTCCAAGTGTCCCCACATGTATCCCAAATTCAAAATTTAACCAGATATAAGTCCAGTCAAGGAAAGTGAGCAATAGAGGACAAGTGAGATACTTCTGAAGCAGGGTGGCCAACAACTGGTGTCAGGGGTCCAGAAGAACCCCATTCAAGGTGCAACGGCAGTGCCCTACCTGGGAATCAAACCTGCAAACCTTCATGTTACAAAGACCAAACCCCTAGCTATTTCTGTTACCCTGCCACCCATTATTCAACAATAATGCGTGTCATATGTAGCATTACGTCTCTTTTGGGACACATTTCTCTCTCTCATTGTACATTTTTCAGCTGGTCATCTGCTCGCAAGGTGCTGCTTCATCAGTGGTCAGGAGAGGAACCGGTTTATTTGGGTGCTATGTACGTCAGCCAGAAATGAGACGTGTAGCTGTCTGACGGCCGTTGAATTTTGTGGTGAAACCAGTTCCGCCAGCATCGCTGTGTTCCTGTGTTCTCTGTGGTCTAGCTCACCGACCTCTGCTTCTTCTGACACACAGTGACATAGCGCAATGGACAGAATGTTTGTCACTTCCTGTTGAATCTCCCTTTGGAGCTGCTGCAGTTTCCTTTTGAATTCCGAGGCTGACTGCTTAAGATCTGTCAGCATCTTTGATTTCCTCGATTTTCCTTATAGGAATGCTAAACCAAGCGCCTATTCAGGCAGTTCGGTGTACCCCTTCCCTTGTTAGTCCACGAATGACCTGATTAGGCTCTGCAGATCCAGAAAACATGAAAGTTGGACGGTGCAGGAAAATGTCACTCCACTGGGGACATTCTAATTCAGCTCTTCAGTGGTGAGGAGCATTTGAGTGAATGAACTACAATCTCCAGCACGGTCTTCGTGACATTTTCAAATTTGAGCTCTTTTGAGCCAAACTGCTTGTCATGGATAATGCAATGAAAAGCTCAGAAACCTCTTTCGACAGCCTCGCAAAAAGCCCCAAAGCGTGTTTTTTTGACCCTGTCATTGACGGGGGGGCCGCGTGGACTGAAGTGGCGGTCGGCTTCTCTGAAGGCGCGTCTCTTTCGATCACAGAAACGACCGCCTCCTTTTGAACCGCGTCCGCGAGCTCTGTTCTTCTCGGGCCCCGATATCAAGGAGCTCCTCTTCAATGGAGCAATCATCTGACACAGATCGGACAAAGGCGGCTAATTGTGGCTTGGCCTGTGTGTCGCAGGGCTCGTCCAAGAGCTACGTTTTTGAAATTCGAACTGCTCAAGCTGTGCGCGGCTGTTCAGATCCGATACTCTGCGTTCGATTGTGTGACGGGCGGAGCTGTAGGGTCGGAATTTTCCGGGGAGGGGATTGATACGAAGCTGGTTTTTGATGAATTCCCCCTTCGCAGTAGGGCTTCCCCCCCCCGCACGGGCAGGGCTTAGCGTCTCTTGTCACGGGGGCCGAAGTCACGACTTCAAAGGGGTCTCGAAAATCCGGGGGGGTATCCGGACCGTTTTGCGGCGTGCCTTTTCAGAGAGCCGTAGTCGTGTTCTTCGGCTGAGCATCGGGTGCGGAGGGAATTCTCCGTCGTCGCGGGGAACGCTGCGTTGCGAAACGTCGGCGTACGTTAGAGGGCTTTTTTTGCTGAGAGGCGCGCGTTCGGCTGAGGAGGCGCGCGTTCGGCTGAGGAGGCGCGTCGCTTTGCTGTTCACTCCCCGCCCTCGCCAGGAAGCGCAGTTTAACTGCGCGTGTTTTCTCCTCCTGTCTGCGGCGGGCTTTCATCGTGGATGGGCTTTTTTTTTGGTTGCGGCAAGGCTTGTTAGCTCTCCGTTCAGCTTCAGCTGGCTCAGCAGAGCAGGGAGCTGGCCAAGCCTGATCTATAGGGGTCTGTAACTACGCTGGGGGGGGGGGGGGGGGGGCCTGAGAAGCACAGAGAAGCACAGCCACGGTAGCATCAAAAAAAAAAAAACACATCAAATGATCGCGTGGAAGGGGCATGGCCTCGCTGCTGATTGGCTACCACAAGACTACTCAATCAACGCGAGTTTTTCTTTTTTTATTGTTTCCCCTTGGAAGCAGTCCACATGGAGGTTCTCTACTGCATCAGATTACAAATAAATAAATAACAAATAAATATCAAATACTGGTAATTATTGTTATTAGGCTCAGAAAAATACTTGATAAAAATCTTTATAATTTATTGCACTGCCCAAGACTGCATCAGTATGCATTTCTGTAAAATGTGAAGTCAAAGACAACATGGCCGCTTATGGAAATGAATTTGTCTGGCTTTTAGTCACACACAAGCTGGCCCATGATGCATTTACAGTCCCTAACCGCGAGCCCTACTTAGAACTCATTTCTGTGTAGACTTTACATTTACGGTCCCTAACCGCATGCTGTACTGAGACCACATTTATGTGCAGGGCTTTATATTTACGGTCCCTAACCGCATGCTCTACTGAGACCACATTTCTGTGCAGGTCTTTGCATCTCTCACCCTTACCCACCTGCTCTGAGGTTTATTTACATTATGCATGTGTATGACGAGTTACCGTCATGTCAGGTCTAAATATTTTATATGTACATTTACACTGACACATATAACATAGTCTGACCCACAGTGGCGTACACAGCCTACATCCTTTACATACAGTCTGTTTGTGCAGACAGATATTATACTTAAGCAATTCGAACTGAATACCTTGATCAAGGGTAAGATTACTAGGCTAGACAATAAACATGGTCTGGAGATCCTGGGACCAACGAATACGCTGATATGGCCGCCAGAAAGGTAGCTCTAGAGGCCTTATTCAGCCAGAGGAAGGGCAATGTGTACTAGAACATTTGCGTGCTACATTATGCTAATTGCATAATAATTATTCATGAATATATCACATGCGTCCAATATAATCAAGGGAGATGTTCACCTACTGGGACAAATTTTTAGCCTCTCCTTCCAAGATATTGGGTCCAGAGCATTTGTAGACAGGAAATCTTTTTTTTTTTTTTTCACTTAATAGCTCATGGTGTCTAATAAAGAAAGAATGTTGTGTACAATGGTACGCTGGAAATACTGTACTGCAGCTGAATGACAGAACATCATAGCAAAGCTTCACGATAAGCTTCTCGTAATCTGCATCTCGTACATTTTTTCTGACAGGTGTTATCTTCTCACGGTTGGAAACCCAGAATTGATTTCCATATATAACCATGACTATGTATAGAGCAGACACTATCATCACAGACATGACACTGGCAAGCCTGTTAAGAACATGCATTTTTGTTAGCTTAGTTGTGTGATAGCGCCACTCTGTTTCTATCTGAAAGTGGCAATCTAACAAATTAATATTCAAATAAAACATTGCACTGGCATTTATTATTATTATTATTATTATTATTATTATTATTATTATTATTATTATTATTATTCCAGAAAGAATTCGATCTGAACCACACCATTCAATGACCTACTGGCCCTGGAGAGAAACAAAATAATTGAAATTTTTTTAAAAAATGTGTCCTTCAACAGCAATGCCACTCCTGGACATTAGAATCATTCTCAGAAGGCAAGCCCACCCCTTGGCTCAAATTCACTCAGAAATTTATTATAACTACATCGGTTAAGTAGTTATCCCGCTCGCTGATATAATCCAAGCCCAAATCCAATAATCCAGATGTTTCCTCGCACTAAATTGTGCCCGCAGGCTACTCTGTACCCAGTGAGGTTAGTTTCCCGTGCATAAAATGGCTTTGAGTGATAATTCAGTCTTTGTTTCTCTAATGGACACAATATTTCAGTTCAACAATCTTACAAGGGGCAATTATGGAGCCGCATTAGTGTCAGTAAACACCCTGATTCATGTCACTGCAGTTGAACGCTGACTACCGTTATACCAGTTCTAAATATGCTGGGCCCCGGTTGTGATTCATCACATTGAATCTTTGATTGGGGGATCGACTGAGCTCCTCCCAGCAGTTTTGACAGGCTTATCCTCAAAAAGAAAAGCTCGGCGAACAAGCTTAGCTGGGACCAGAAGCTACAAGCTCTGCGTAACCAGCCCATTTACCTGATTCAGGGGTCCCCATATTCAGGGACATCTGTGTATGTTCTTTATTGTCACTGCCAAATTCTTGACCAATTGGTAGAATTGAAAATGAAACATTTCTTTCAGATATCCAATATTTTTACTTTTATTTTGAACACACGCACACGCTCGGTTTGTTGATTTTATTTCAGTGACCAGGTGGCGAGACTTTCATCAGTTTGATATCTTGCTTATCTTAACTGTCAGTCTGTCATTTAAACTATTCAAAGATATAACCACTTTCTGAAGGAATCATTTGAAACACATGCCATAGAATATTAGTATTACTTAATCTGACGGAAGAAGACTCTTGGGGCATTGGACCCTGTTCTTCATGGCATACAAAGCTATTTCAGACATAATGTGACATAAAAGAGTAAATCTTTCAATCGATATTAGAAGACATTAAAATGGTCTTATTAAGAACAAATCAGGGGTTGCAACTGTGGTTGGAACAAAAACCAGCATGCACAGAGTACCCCCAGGACTGACCCCTGTTTTAACCACTAGGAGGCACTATTGAGTGATGTGAAAATCAACCCAGGTATGACACTGCTGCTCTGCACTCAAGCACTCGAACCAGGCACCCAGGCGTGAATTTTTAATGCAGGAATACCATTCCCCAGCCCTGTGGATGTCATCCATTTTATAAAGGTGCTTCCTGTTCTTTGGTAATGATGCCTCGCCAGTCTTAATTGATAACACTGCGGGGGATCGAGATGGAGTGCAATACGATTGAGAAAATAGACTGCGAAGGAAGAAACTAAATCCACTCTGTAGTCGCTGGCATCACCTCCATTGTAAATAAATGCTGGCAAATCTGCTTTTAAAGAATGAATGGAGTGTAGTCTGTGTAGTCAGTCCTGTGTCCTGTCCTGTTTTTCAGGTTTAGAATATAGGCATAGGTCTAAGAGGCACGAATATAGGCATAGGTCTAAGAGGCACGAAATCAAACTGACTTTGAGAAACCGTGCAGATTACCTTGCTGTGTTATGCAGATGTTCTTTTCTAAATTCAACCCTACATCCTGTGCCACCCCTGTCACATTCACTGTTGTTACGGAAGACAAGGATAATCTCTTTTCAAATACTCGCTCTGTGTGTGTGTGTGTGTGTGTGTTTCTTTGTGCCATCCTAAGTGCATTCTCTCTCTAAGGAAAATTCACATCGCCCAGCATTACTGTGAGAGGTGAGCTGGCGACCAGCCGAAAGGAGGGCTGATAAATATTGGATAAAGGGGCAGAACTGCGCTCGGCGAGTTGAAGACCGACCGCTTCCCCTGTTTAGCGTCGGGGGAAGGTCGGAGTCGTGCGTGAATGAGGGAGTTCGCGCCGCAGATATGGATTTAACCGCAGGTGTGACCGAGACGGTATGGATCGAGCTTCCATTTGTAGCGGGCGGGTCGCGGTGGCGTGTCGGGGCCTCGCGGCGCGCTCGTCGCTCAGCCGCAAGGGGCCGTGATGCTACATAACAGAGCCCTAATCCCCCGCTTCGGGGGGGACGCCTGGGGCTCCCTGCATAATGGATGGCCCTGGGGTTCCGCCGGCCTTGTCTGGCGTCGGCCTTTCGTGTAATCTCTCTCTCTCAGGGGACCGGGAGAACACACACACACGCGCGTACACACACACACACACGCACATACACGTGCACGCACGCACATGCGCGTACACGCACACACACACACACACACATGCCCACCCACACACACACAAACACGCACACACACGCAAACACACACACACG
This sequence comes from Anguilla japonica, assembly GCA_025169545.1. Taxonomy (NCBI): domain Eukaryota; kingdom Metazoa; phylum Chordata; class Actinopteri; order Anguilliformes; family Anguillidae; genus Anguilla; species Anguilla japonica. Next base: position 24,889,507 of record CM045900.1, on the reverse strand, counting down.
TGCACGTACACATATGCGCGTACACACACACACACACGCACATGCACACACGCCCACATACACACACACACACACGTATGGAGGCATACACATTAACGCACACACACACACACACACACATGCAAACACACACACACACACACACACACACACACACACACACACACATGCACGTACACACACACACACACACACCCACACACGCACACACACACATGCACGCACGCCCACATACACACACACACATAAGCACACACACACATGCAAACACACACACACACACACACACACACACACACACACGTGCACGCACACACATGCACGTACACACACACACACACACACACACACACACGCACGCACGCACACACACACACACTCTCTCCTCCAGGTCAATGTGAACTCTGTTTCACCTTCAGTCGGGTCCTCTCTCATTGTTGCTCTGACGCGTACGGGCTTATCTGGGCCGTCCGATTGATCATGCGATCGATGGTGCTTCAGCATGTGACCGAAAGCTCGATAAGTTGCGCTCTGTCCGTTTTCCCCCTGCTATTCGGAAACCACTGCCCGTATCTTAAACACTGCAGGTGGGAAGGCTGGCTGTTTTGTGCCACTTGGGTGCAGTGTAATTTGCATAGTGTCTAACAGACGGCCTGATCGCCATTCATCCCCTTTATCTGCTGAAAGAGTAATGAGCAGGTATTCATGGCTGAAAACAGTGAATTTGTTAAAAGAATTGACTGCAGAAGCCTTGCCGATACTGGTGAGGGGGGCAAGTTAGACAGAAGGTGAAATAAGTTGGTGAGATTTTCCTTTTCATTATAAAAAAAAACAACCTGTTTTGTGCGAAAGGAAGGTGTATTGTCTCTCTACCCTTTTAAAGAAAAGAAGAAGAATCGTTTTGTCTGTGGTGGAGTAACTGAGCTCCTCTGTTTTCGTGCCTTTTTCCCCGCCTCTGTCTGAAACGGGGCGGAGTCAGACGGACCACGTGATGCTGACGGACAGAGGCGCCAACCTGTTTGCCGACAGCGTGGGCGTGGCCACCGTGCCCAGCGACGCCCTGGTGACGGACACGAGAGGGAGGAGTGGGAGCGGCACCAGCAGTACTCCCTCGAGGTGAAGAGCCTCTTCAACTCGCGGTGGTAAGGTCGCCATCGTCCAATTTGGCCGCCGTCCCACTACGCCCCACACCGCTACGTGCTACTTGGCTGCACGGTCCTCCGTGGGGGAGACAGACAGCTTTAGGAGTCTGTCACAGCACCCCCCCCCCCCTTATGAAACTGCAGAACACACTGCAATAATGGTACACAGTAAACATGTCCAGTGGTAATTCAACTCTAACAGGGCTAATTCAACTCTTTGGTCCCCATTGGGACCAAATGTTAGCTGTTAAGTGTTGAATTAACACTGTTAAAGTTAAATTGAAGCTGGGTATTTTACTGCATACATGCCTGTGATTGCAGTTTTGCATTCCACACGGGGGAATATGGGGAGGTAAAAATGAACAGAAAGTATTACTGTATTGATATCAATGCCTTTATTACATTGTTTATAACACGGTTACTAACATCTTATAAAGACGGTGCTGATGTGACTACTACTAATACTACTAGTATAACTACTACTACTAATTATTATTATTATTATTATTATTATTATTATTATTATATAATAATAATAATAATAATAATAATAATAATAATAATAATAATAATGGGAACAATCAGTACATAAATTGAATACATGTAAATAGGATGATGGTTGTAGTGATCAGCTTAACATCAGATCTGACTGGAAATCCTTGCTGTGAAGACTGCTTAATCTGAAGGATTTTGAAATGAGAAAACGTGTCATAGTGTATCATCTAGCAAACTTCTGCAGTTCTTGCTTACTTCTCATGATAGCATTCATATAGTAACTCAACAGCAGGTTAAAAAAAATGTATATATATGTGTGTGTGTGTGTGTGGTTTTAAACATAACGTTTCATACATTTTTGGAATTTGCCTCAGCTGAACAGTATATTTATAAATCCTTTTTCTGAAATATAGAATGTCATTTCCCCGGTTGGAATTATTTCCCATATTTATGCTTTTGTCCTTGTGCAAATATGCATGACATGTTTCAGTAAGGTAAAAAAAAAAAATATTGGCGGTACAGAACTGTATATTTCTTTTGTCTAAAAATCTCTTGCGTGTGAGATATTGGGTTCAGAATGCGTATGGGATTAATTTGATAGCTGGGTTGTCTCTGAAAGGGTCTAGCTGGTTCATTAATCATGCAGTAATTAACAGGCTCTCTGGGGATGCCAGTGATAGGAATGTGATCGCTGTGCTTTGCACTGTGTACTGAAAGCCCTGGGCAGAGCTTGGCTTGCCTTGTCAGGCCTGCAGTTGCAATGAACCACAGCGTCGTGTTGCCCTTATTGTATTTTACTGCATTTTTACGGTATTTTACTGTATTTTACTGTACAAATAACCCTCTTCCTGTGGCATGCTGGCCCAGCTCAGCATAATGACATATGATTTGTTAGCTTAGCAGTCCTTTTGTCCTTTATTCATTACTGTCACCAGGGTGACAATGCATTTCAGTTAGCCACATGGCCACTTTCTCTCTCTGGGTTTTTCTCTTTTACATTACATTACATTAAATTACAGGCATTTGGCAGACCTTCTTGTCCAGAGTGACGTACAACAAAACTTTTATTCAGTCTTCAGACTTTTTTCAGTTCATTTTAATTGATTTTGCCTCAGTGTAGGGTATGGGGTGTAGGGCGTATGGTGTAGGGCGTAGGGTGTAGGGCATAGGGTGATTGATTCTATCGGGCTGATTCTCCTCGTCGATCTTCACTTTGGCTGCACGGGGTACTGTAAAACTGTTTAGATCAGAACAGACAGCTCTCCGGAAAAGGGCATCCCTCATACGGCAGGGAAGAGCCGCTTTAAGCCGGGGGAAAAAAAGGTGTCGAGGGTTTCTGGTCGCTAAATTAGAAGTAAACGCTGATCTGACAGCACATTAGGAACAGAGGTTAACGGTAACAGCCAGGAGATATACAGCTCCAGCAGGCCCATTATTCCTCAGCGCCATGAATATAGCACTGTGGCTGGATAATTTCACACCTGCAACTGGAAAAATCCGTTCCTTCACAGAACATTGAGAATTAGATAGCCCACCGATGTGTCCTTTTTTAAATAACTAGCACATTAAGCTTTTTTCAGCATTTTCTTTGGAAGGGAATAATCTGCAGACATAGCCGTGGGAAGGCCATCGCAGGAGCCATTCCCAAACTGTCGCACCGTGTCGGGAAAGGCGCAGCCGACGATAGAAGTGTGACTCAGACTGCCGCGACGTCAGCGTCACCCCCTCTGTGCCTGCAGCGGCCGTGCTGTGCGTACGAGCCTCCGGTTCGGTGGCTACTGCGGCTCGGCTGGTAGTAGCTAAAAAGGGAGCGAGCTTACAGTTTCCAGTGGGCATTCTGCACGGGTAAACAAAATGAGGACGGGGTATTCAAACACGGTTGGGAGTTTCAAGATGCTAACAATGGGAACTATTTATAAAACGGTTCAGCATCTGTCCATATAAATCCTTTCTGGCAGTAATCTCAATAATGGGCTATACTACTGTATATAATAATTAAGGGTTGTCAGATGTCTGATTTTCGACCACAATGTCCCATTTGGTTTGTGGTCCCTGTTGGATAATTTAATGTCCACATAGAGCAATAGACCATAGAAATGTTTAGAAATTTGTTATAGTTTCGAATGCTTCCCGGTCCAACTTTGGTTCTGGTTAACCCCCCTGGTCTGATGTTGGTTTCGAGGGAGGGGGTATGTTATTGTTTGTCAAGATGCACTATTCCCTTTTACCCTTGATGTCGATATAACATGTCTCCCTTCGGCATAAAGACGCTGTGGGTTTCTGTTGGGGAAAGTCTCTGGGGACACCTAGAGTGTCCAGGATTGATGCTGAAGGACTCCCTCTGCGTTGGTATAGGGATGCTGCGGGCTTCTCAGCTGGGGCTGGGACCAGGTTGGGAATAGAGATGTTCCCTTGTTTTTTTTCATGGCTCAGGAAGTAGGAAGTCTGCTGAATTTTAAAATGTGAACAGCAGTAGTGGCTGAACTGTGGAATTAGTCATTTTTGTGACACACCATATTTGTTAACAAAATTTTTATCATTTAAAAAAATTCCTTTTTTCAGTTTGTTTTTTTCTGTGTGCGCTCAGTGAAGCAGCGATTAAAAGCGTTTGTGTGAGTGTTCTTATAGTGGTACGAAAGCTTCTTTTTTAAAGGCTTCTTAGACTCGTTTTATTTTTCCCAGTGCGTCCATCAAACTTAACTGCAATTCACTGCTGTCCGTCCTAACGAGAGTTAACCTTCAAACATGTCTGCCTGAATTAGGTCCAGCTAAGAAACCGGATTCGTTTATTTCACTCTCACCACGGCGCCAAACAGAAGAACAGCCCGCCCCAAACTGCGTGCAAAGAGCTCCGGCCGGCCAGAGACGGCCGCGGGGGGGGGGGGGGGGGGGGGGGGGGCGCATCACGGGGAGGGCGGACGCGACGCCCTGGCGGGGTGCGAGGGGAAGCGATCCGTGCTAGCGTACCGAGAACATGGCGTCGGCCCTTTTGATGAACGATCTGACAGACGCGGCGACGCGTTTCTGTGAGCCCCACCCCCCCCGCCACCCCCCCCCCCCCCCCCATTGCGCGGCCGTCCCGCTGGGCCGACGGATCCCCCGCCGAGGGCGTCCGCGGAACGCCGGGAACGCCGGGATCGCGGCGGGAAAGCGCTCCGTCAGCCTCGGAAGGCGCTAAGCTCTCAGCGTAAACAGGAGCCGGAGCGCGGGGAAGGACCGGGGAGACGACGGAGATAAAAAAAGCGCTGCGTCTCGTTTCCAAACTGAAATGATGCGCAGGAACACGAAGCAGCTCAGCAGCTCGTGCCCTCAGAGTCAGCGGGAGGGAGGGGGGGGGGGGGGGAGCGGGGAAACTGCAAGAAGAGCAGAGTCGCCTCGCTTCTGCTAAAAAAGAGAAAAGAGTGATGGTGCGCTTCACTTAGCCATGGCCCTGCGCCCAACAGACTTCTGTCTCTTTCATCTCCTCCTGAACCATGATAGAGTATGGAATCTTTATTTATCTATTTATTTATTTTTTTTGGGGGGGGGAGGATAGCTAGCCTGCCAGCTATTTAATTGTTTTCGAAACAGAGGCTGAGCGATAAACATCGTCAGGCTATAACTGGCCGACCTACTCCCTGCAGTTCTTCACGGACAGCAATGACTACGCTTGAGTTGGTCAATCCTGCAGTGTGTGTTAGAACAAACCAGTCTCCCCATAGTTTTAATTCTAACAGGATCCCAGTCCTAATCCCAGCTGTGTGGTGCACGAAGGACTGGGTTTTGGCTTCATGCTGAAACTTAGGCAATGCGCAGCTTTCTGTGCGGTGGATTGATTTAATATAATATACATTTAATATAAATGTGCAGAGTGTAAGTGACTCATGGCAGAGACACATTATCCATCTCAGTCTCTGACCCTTTGCTATTAGGAACCTCTGAACAGAATAATGTTTTATAATTGGATGCTTGTTGCATTCCAACCAGAGAGAGAGAGAGAGAGAGACCTTTGATTCTCCTTTATTTAACAGTAAAAAAGGAGACATACAAATCTAGTCATACACAATAATCAAAGATGGAAAGTAAACCAACACAATAGAAAAAATGGGGAAAAAAATCAAAAATTAAAAATAAAAAGATATGCTGGCTCAAAAAATTATTTTATTTTATTTTTTTGCTATGCAGCATAATGAGCTAATCTGCTGCTATTGTGTCCAGAGCAGGATGTCACTGCATTGTTTTCCTGCTGCTGTATCTTTCTTGCTGAGAGAGGGAGAATGGGTGAGAGATGCTTTCGGGGGCAATTCATTTTCGCAGAGCTGCCCAGGGGAGTACAGGCGCAAGCTCGCATGGCGGGGTCCGCGTTCATTCACACATTCACAGCCGCCTTACGATAGGCCGTCGCTCCTGCCCAGCTGGCTCCGCCCCCCAGCCCCGTCACCCGCAGAGTCAGCCGTGGAACGTGGAGCCGGGGTCCCCTCTGGGGCCACCTGTCTGGGGCCCCAGTCCTCCCTTTGTTCTCTCCTTCTTTTGAATTTAAACCATTTCAGACAAGAAAGTTTTGATTTCCAAAAAAGATTTAAAGAATTGTCCATCCGAGGGTTTCAGGCTCTGTGTTGTTTTTATGTCTGTGGAAATCAGCTGCAATAAAAATGCAATGATGTGTGTGCCCCTTGTGCAGCTTCACAGTTCTGCCTGTTCTGACTGTGGATCAATGTGCATTTATTACCCCTCCCTCCTCAAACTGTTTTTTTTTTTGGATTAAAATAATGGATTACATTTTTTGAAAAATGTCTTATTGAAAGTCTCAGAAAAGTTTGAAGCTTTAGTAAATGTTGTAAAAATAATGGCTACTTGTCATGGTTGTTGAGCTTCAAGTTATGAAACCTAGAACCTAGAACGGAAAAGAATAGATTGCTTGTTCAATGCATATATCTCAGATACATGGAAATAATTCATACTGCCTCTGTGTACCTTCTTAAAGTTTGCAAGGAAACTGTGGTACGCTAAATGTCAGTCATTTTGCTAACACAAACCTTTAGAGCCATGTCACACTATTGTTTCTTTACAATTCTGTTTATGTGCAGCAGCTGTCTGAACAGATGATGTGCGGAGTTCTGGTGTTTTCATATAAAAATAAGCCTTTTATTTTACCAAGGACTCTGGAGAATTCTATTAAAATTACCATGTAGCTATTACATCTATTGTCAGTATGCTCCAACTGAACAAAATGTACTGGTATCACCATTACACCAAGCTGCATGTAACATGATTATATTTATTGACATTTGTGTGTGTGTGTGCGTGCGCGTGTGTGTGCGCGTGTGGGTGTGTGTGTCAGTGTGTGTGTGCGTGTGTGTGTGCATTAATGTGTATGCATCCATACGTGTGTGTGTGCGCTTATGTATGTGTGTGTGCGCGTGTGTGTGTGCTTGTGTGTGTGTGTGCGTGTGTGTGTGCGTTAATGTGTATGCGTGTGTGTGTGTGTGTGTGTGTGCATATGTGTGTGTGTGTGTGTGTGTGTGTGTGTGTGTGTGTGTGTGTGTGTGTGTGTGTGTGTGTGTGCGTGTAATGTGTATGCCTCCATGTGTGTGTGTGTGTGTGTGTGTGTGTGTGTATGTGCATATGCACGTGTGTGTGTGTGTGTGTGTGTGTGTGTGTGTGCGTGTGTGTGTGTGTGTATGTGTGCGTGTGTGTGTGTGTGCGTGTGTGTATGTGTGTGTGTGTGTGTGTGTGTGTGTGTGTGTGTGTGTGTGTGTGTGTGTGTGTGTGTGTGTGTGTGTGTGTGTGTGTGTGTGTGTGTGTGTGTGTGTGTGCGTGTGTGTGTGTGTGTGTGTGTGTGTGTGCTTATGTGTGTGTGTGTGTGTGTGTGTGTGTGTGTGTGCGTGTGTGTGTGTGTGTGTGTGTGTGCGTGTGTGTGTGCTGTGTGTGCGTGCGTGTGTGTGTGTGTGTGTGTGTGAGTGTGTGTGTGTGTGTGTGTGTGTGTGTGTGTGTGTGTGTGTGTGTGCGTGTGAGTGTGCGTGTGTGTGTGTGTGTCAGTGTGTGTCAGTGTGTGTGTCTGTGTGGGGGGGTTGGGGGGGTTTAGCCTGTGCAGGTCAGAGTAAACCTGGTCAAACCGAGGCTTCCCTCCCCAGGGTCCGCTGTGCTGTCGGTGGTATCCTGGCGTTTGTCGGGTTTTCTGCGGCTGCAGCTGCCACTGACCGTAATGCTAGCCACAGTTAGCGGCGTCACCACACCCCATTAGTCGAACGCTGTCAAAGACATTTTTGCATTGCGCCTCCTCACCTGCACGCTAAAAGCGCGCTGTTGCTTTTGATTGGCTCTCCCTGGCGACTCCCGGCACCTGCGACGTTGTACATACGTCTTATCACGGCTGCTTGTTAATTGCTGTTGTCCTCAGAGAGTGCACTATTCACATTGTGAGCGCATCTAAGCTTTACTGAAAAACTACAAGGATGCATTTTTCCATTGGTTTCATTTGAATAATAAAAATAATAATAATACATTTATTTTATATAGCGCTTTTCATGAACTCAAAGACGCTTTACAATAAGTGGTACATACATACATACATACATACAATGAAACATTTTTGGAATCAGCTATGTAAAAAAAAATGTAAATGTGTCATGGCAGCAGTGGCCATTTCATTTAATCAATCACCAAAGGTAGGCATAGTCACTCACTCTCAAAATGTCTTACAGTTCACAGTAACAGGAGAATTTCCATACCTTCTTCATCTCAAACTTCCATGACAGACTGAAAAAGTTTGCGAGGGAGCAATAAATCACATTTCTTGGAAATCCTAAAGGCCACGCGTTCCGTTAGATCATTTTAGAAATATTTAAGGATTTACCTCCGAAGACGTCAATTTAAAAAATAAAAGTTTCTGAAATACAGCTCATTGTCGAAACACCTTTTTGAATTTTGTTTTCACCCAAGTTGATGAGCCAAATCAAACTCCTCTGTAGTGATTTAATAGAGCAATCAACTGCCTGTCAAACGTGATTGATGTATCCCCTTGAAAACCTGACAGGAGATTGTACCCCAACTGGTGCAGACTAGCATTCCCGTTGAGGGGTTCGTCACCAGCCTGGTTCACCGAAAGATTAATTTGCACGTTATTTTTATTTTTTCTGTGCCCTTGAACTGTGACCTTTTCCTGTGGCACTGTAAATGCGTTGCTCACGGTATCGTTTTAATGCGCCGCAGTTCAAATTACTTTTTTTTTCTAATCACAGAGCATATTTGTTGATGTCTAATTATTTAGCCTGCCGTGGAGTGTAATCGTAGTAACATTCTACAGTGCAGAGGTAAAAATAGCTCATATGGACAAAGTGTAATTCAAGCTAATCGGTTTGATTCTGAGGCATAATGGCTAAATAATATGTGAAAATGTTTATATTGCCAACATGGCTAAATAGAATACAGTCCTATAGATTTGAGCTTCCAAAAATTCCAGGTTATTTTGTTTGATGCTATACTTTGGTCTCAAAAGTGTCAAACACAGACTTAAACCTGATTTGTGTGTGTGTGTGTGTGTGTGTGTGTGTGTGTGTGTATGTGTGCGTGTGTGTGTGTGTGTTTCTTTCTGTAACTGTGTGTGCCTGACATTCTCAAACAGGTTTGGAAAGATTGAATGTGCTAGTAAGGTCATTGTGAGGACCTGTCAAGACACTCATCCCTGCATCATGCAGTGGTTTTTCTTTATTCACCTTAATGATTATGAACACGTTCGACCTCACCTTTAACAGCACCAACACGTACTGTACGCTTTGAGAATCTGTGCACTGACCAGAATGAACTAAAAAAAGGTTTGGTACCGTCGACCCCGTACACATAGCTCAGGGGGTGGAGTTGCAGCCTATCTTTCTGGAGTATGTCTTAGAAGTAGCAACAGGTCAAAGCATTCACATAAAGGGGGGCCACAATACTGCCCTTCTTTGGCACACGGAATGGCTGGCCGCAGTGTCTAAAGTGTGGAGGTATATGGTTGAACATGCTGTAAGAGATACCGGGGGGGGGGGGGAAGAAAAATGCAATCATAGGCGTTCTTTGTGAATGTCTGTTAAGATCTGTTGCTCTGTGATTGAGCGATTTTGCCAGAAATTCCAGGTGCATGTAGGGATTGATAGTACCCGCATTCTCTGTGTCTCGGTGAAAGTGTATGTTGCGCTACTGTAAGTCACTCATGCTACCAGTGTATGTATTACAATGTGACTGAAGAAAGACTCGTGGCAATAAAACTGCAGGAAAGAATTCTGTTTTATACAGTGAAACATCAAACTGAATGCCTGAGATAGTGAGATCCATTGGGAGGAGAATGGGATTTAACAGCAATGCCATATGTAGCTTTTATAAGCCTGCTGCAGCTCAAGACCAAACAACTCCCCAGCTGTGCCAACCTGAAGTTTATAGAATTCACATGACGTGAAGCAACTTTCAAAGCATTTGCTTCAGATCTGTTATTCAGCCGATTGAAAAGAAAAGAGGCTAAATAAAAAGTTAACAGATGTGATTTATTATTATTATTTTTTTTTTTTACATTTTGAGATATTGATATTTCTATTAGTAGATGCACAGGTATGCGTGTTTCCAAAACCATCTATAACAAAATAAGCCTGTTGGTGAAGACAGTCGTGTTCAGACAAAATTCTGAAACAGAAAAGCAGAGATATTGTGGGTTTTAATTAAGGTATGCTCATCACAGGCTGCATTTGCTTTAATGGAGGCACCAAACCTATAATTTGATTCTTCACTGGAGCACTGTCATGTTCTTTTGTTCTTGTTTTTTTCTCTTGTATTTTATTTATTCAAAAAGATGAATTAGAAGCCAAAGGTAAGAAGAGACAGAAACTATTCGGGTAAGGCATCACACTGAGATGCGTGGACGAGCCTCGCTCTCTAGCGACCCCTGCTGCTCAGCATGTGAAAGTCGCATGTGAAAGGTCTTCCTCTGACTCCACTCTGTGCAAGCTCAGCTGTAGTCTTTGCCGTGCAGCTGGCAACACCGTGTGTTTCGGAGGAAAACTACAGATGTGTACACACCCCCAAATCTGCAGGGAGCCTTGCACACGAATGAGGCTGTGGTCACAGATCATTGTCCTTGCCAAATTGGGGTGGGAATCGGACAAGCTCGGGTCCCTGTTGGGCACCAAATGTTTTTTGTTTTTTTTAATAGAGCATTCTGTCATTCTTGCTATCGATGTGCACTGTGCACCCGTCAGAACTCTGAACAATTGATCTTCCATTTCTAGCGCAGTGAAACTGTCTTGGCTGTCAATTTGTTCATTCCCCAACAAATAAATTGTGAGTTTTAATTGTCTGCACTCATACAAGAGACCTGTAACCCTGAGACATTTGGAAGTGAACTATAATTATTTCAGTTTTTTTTTTTTGTGAGAGTGTTTGTTTGGCAGGGCTAGGAGTATAGTTTTTTGAAAGTGAACTTGTTTTTTATTGTTAGTGAAAGTGTAGTTTGGCTGGAATGGAGAAAAGGTTGCTTGTTTGCTGGTTAGCTGAGTGTTTGGATGCTGAAGGAAAGTGTGTTTGAGTGTACGCCCTGAGATTTGTGCTGTAATGTGTAACTTCTCCCTTACGACTCAGTCGAGGCTGGAGCATGTCACTGATCCTGATGGGATGGCGCTAGCTTTTAGCGCTAACAGTTTCCACACAGCGTGGTCTGGCTGCTGACCTTTCAGAGACAGCTCTGGATATACATGGGTGGACAAACATACACACACATGCAGACACATGCACACACACACAAACACACATGGACACACACACACACACGTACACACACACATGCACACACGTACAAACACACAACGTACACACATACACACATACACATGCACACGCTCACGCTCATGCTCACACGGACTTACATGCACACACACACACACATACTCACGCGCGCACACACACACACGCACACACACGCACACATGCTCACACGCACGCAGACACACACACACATACACAAACGCTCACTCACTAACACACTCACTCACACACACACACGCACGCACACACACAAACACACACCTCACCATTTTTCTACACGCAGATGATGATTGGGCATTTGCAGAACAGTTTCAGGGTAGGGCTCTTTCAGGAAGTGTCCCCATTAGCCACTGCCCTCCCTGACACCGCTCCCAGTTTTCTTGTCAGCGCCCAAATTGCTTGCGCCCATTTGTATGAAAAACCGAGAGAGAGGCCGGGGAAGCGTATCACGAAAACTGAGAATAGACGGCAGCAGCGGGAGCTGAGGATTTCTGACCCCTTGCGCGCTGTGGTAATTTAGAGCTTCTGTTGAAGGGGCAAGCAGCTTTTATTTTGAACAAAGCTGTCATCGCTTCCGAACTCACCAGGAGTCTGTAGCGTGCGGCCTGTATAGGAGCATCTGCAGTAAAGGGAGATTACGCTCGCCTTTCAGTTCTTAAACACTATCGAATGTAACGCGTCAGCAGGAAACGATGCACAAACATGACACACAAGCACGTGCTAGTCACATGTATATGATTGCCTCAGGGATCCATGTATAACAGTTATACCTGTAGATTACATTACATTACATTGCAGGCCTTTGGCAGACGCTCTTATCCAGAGCGACGTACAACAAAGTGTATAACCAACCAGGAACAAGTGTGTTGAAAACCCTAGAGGGAAGTACAGTTCCAAGTGCAGGGGGAGACCGATACATGGGGAATATCAGGTAGTATGCATGTCACTGCATTGAAGAGTATCCACCTTTACGAATTACACTGTACATCCTATTTTAACATATTAGATGAATGATAATTCACTGAATGACACATAAGCAATAATTTTGAGAGCTGAAGGCTGTATATATACAATCTATGAGGTGCACTTATCTTACCTTATCTTACCTTGATCTCTATGTCTGGAACAACACAGCCTTCCTCGTAACCTTAGTCTAGCTATTTAAAAAATGACTTTGCAAAAAATGTAAGCACTTTTGAAGGGGGAATAAATAAGGTATGTTATATCATTAGTGTCGTTATATCTACAGTTTGAGATGTTTTTTAAAATGTATTTATTTAGTGGATGTTCTATTTTAATATGATGTACAGTTTGCAGGGCCTGTGTTTGAAATGTTATATTATCCTACGTGGACACAAGGTAATTCAAATGAGCAATCAGTGAGTTTCCTCTTTCTGTGGCTCAGGGAAATGTTGGAGCACATTAGCTGGAATGTGTGTGAGGCTGGCAGGGGTAGGCACTAGGTGAGATCGTCACCTCTTCGGTTGTCTCGGAGTCAACACTCGGAAACTTTCCTCACCTTCTCCTTGCGCATCAATTTTAGCAAGAGGTGGGACCGAGTCATAATTTTGAAAGTCATGAGCTATTCTCAAATCTCACGTCAAGTCCCAAGTAAACAATGGGGAAATTTCCAATCCCAAAATCCCAAGTTCATAATTTGAAAGTCATCAAGTCTCAATCAGTTCATTATCTTTCCAAAACTACTTAATATTTGCTTTAGAGTTGTGTGTGGAGCTCTTGATTGAATGTATTGTGTGGTCTATTTTCATGTAGTTCACGTAATGTACACCAGGGCTGCCGACCTCCAGGTCCTGAGGGCCGCAGGCTTAGTTTAGTTTTACAGGCATTTAGCAGACGCTCTTATCCAGGACGACTTACATTGTATCCAATTATACAGCTGGATATATACTGGGGGCGACATAGCTCAGGAGGTAAGAGCGGTTGTCTGGCAGTTGGAGGGTTGCCGGTTCAATCCCTGGGCATGTCGAAGTGCCCCTGAGCAAGACACCTAACCCCCTAACTGCTCTGGTGAATGAGAGGCATCAATTGTAAAGCACTTTGGATAAAAGCGCTATATAAATGCAGTCCGTTTACCGTTAACCGTAAGATAAGTACCTTGCTCAAGGGTACAACGGCAGTGTCCTACCGTGGAATCGAACCTGCGACCTGCAGTATAATGGGTAAGGAGACCAACTCCTTACCCATTATACTACACTGCCGCCAAAGGCATTTGTTCCAGCCGTGCGCCACACCACCTGATTTCACTAATGAGCTCACTTCCTGAAGGTGAAGGTGAGAAGGTGAAATAATTTGTGTGAAATCAGGTTATGTAGTGCATGGTCAGGCCAGATACCTGCAGACACTGTGGTGATCTGACATTATTGGATTATGTATTATCAGACAGTAGAGAAACCTGCAGTGCTCCTGACCTTCAAAGCCAGATTTTTAGTATCCCTGCTCTGCACCTCATTTTAATATCTTGTTTAAAAGCTAAATTAATCAAAAGACACTTTTGAATCTCGCTCTGAGGCTCTGTGTTATGATGACCAGGACACCATAGACTTTTATTAATTTATGATATAAATCTATGTCTACGTTTGGAGCTTTGTGACTGTACCCAATAATAAAACCTATGGGTAGGCTATTAACCAAGTTGTCACTGTAAACAGCACTGTTAACAACTTATTTTACCAGTGGTTTTAAAAATAGCTTTTTCTTAGCGGCAAACACGGCTAGAGAATTGATTAATTAATTTTTTCTGTGTTCATTCCACAGACTGGCAGCACACAGTTCACAGGCTGGGAACAGGATTCAGGAACATGAACTATAATTTCACTCTGCCATTTTGTTTAAATTAGTGCCTCGAGTCACACTTGAGTAAAAGTCATGTGACTCAAATCCACAACACTGAATTTTAGTATTCTGAACAGAACCTCTAGTGCAAGAATTGCTGCGGTACAAGCAAATATTTTTCTGCAATCATTTTTTTTTTTTTTTTAAGGGACCATGACACGGTTGGGGCGGTTGCACTGGATTGCCATGGTGACGTAGCCTGTGCCACTTCCACTGGAGGCATTAGAAACAAAATGGTGGGACGAGTTGGGGACTCGCCCATAATAGGTGGGTATAAGGGAATCTATCTTTAATCAGTTTTTTTCTTCCAGTTTGCGACGCTTAGTTGTATTTGTGAAGTGCATGTCCTTTAGTGAAAAATCTTCATTCAGTTTGGGATAGCGCAGACAAGCAATGGCCATCCTCTGAAGCACAGTGCTGGCCTCTGATTGGCAAAAGGATTCGCTCTTGCATGATAAAACTGGGTGGACTCAGCCAACTGGGTCCATGCATGGGGTGTGTCACTGCACTAAACAGCCCCAGAGAAACCTGAGTTCAGTAGATGGTTCCATGTCTGTTTGTTCCTATTTTCTTTTTTTTGTGAAAGAGGATATGAAAACATTAAACAGATCCACATGCATTTAAAAGCCAGTGCTCATCTTTGGGTTCTGAGGGTGTCACCAATGGTAAGGTTATTGTTAAGGTGTATGTTAGGGTCATATTGATACATCCATAAAACTCTAAAGATTTGTGGATCTTTGCATCACATGTGTGCCTGTGAACATCCATCCCAAAGTCTGCTCTTCAGTTTGACTAGGGAGGGGGTAAGTTTTTAAAGCCAAAAACCCAAGGCACCAACCACATCTTTTGACAGCCGTTCCGCTGGAATCCTTTGTAGCAGTTTCCGGGGGTAATTAAAGCTGGAGAAAAGAGCCGGTGGAACGTGTATGTTTCTGTTGGACTGCTAGCCCTGCAGAATGAAACGGAGCCTAGCGCCCCGCCGGGGGAGATCTTCGGGAGAAGGCTAGAGCTGACCAGCGAGCGCGAACGCGCGCTGCTTTTCCCACGGCGAGCCTGGCTTTCATTTTCCCAGATTAAATGATTAATCCCGCGGAGCCCTCAGACACATCGGGGCGATTAATCAAAGAGAAAACTCACGCCTCATATTTCAAAGGCCAGAGGTCTCGCGCATTAACATCGCCATCAGTGTTTCCATGGTGATCGACTGTTAGTGGGCTTTATGATTCACAAACTTTGGTTATTACAGCTTTTGCTTTTTTTTTTGTGGTTCCTTGATCATGTATTTCTGTTCTCCCATCAAAACCTGTAGTGTAGAAGGGGCCAGGGGGACCTGGTTCCAGCTCTACAGTGGAAAGAATTTGGCAGGAGGGTGGGGGAAGGATGGGAGGGGATGTTTTTACATTTTTCCTGAACTCGGAATTACTTCACAGTTAAATTCACATGTTTTTATTGTGCGGAGTGCAGCACAGTGGGTAAGGAACTGGGCTTGTAACCGAAAGGTCGCAGGTTCGATTCCCGGGTAAGGGCACTGCCGTTGTACCCTTGAGCAAGGTACTTAACCGAAATTGCTTCAGTGTATATCCAGCTGTATAAATGGATACAATGTAAAAATGCTATGTACAAAGTTGTGTAAGTCGCTCTGGATAAGAGCGTCTGCTGAATGCCTGTAATGTAATGTAATGTAATGTAATGGGTTGTGTCTGGTGACCCAGGCTGTGGCGGTTACGCGGATAATCGCGTCGGCGCGGTATCCTGCACGGGACACGGAGAGTCCATCATGAAGGTCACCCTCGCCAGCCGGATCCTCTTCCACATGGAGCAAGGTAACGGTTCCCACCCCTTATTTATTACTGAACGAGAGCCCAAACTAAATGAGACCACAGCTCGCTTAACCAGCAAACAGAGTGTCCTCCATTTTCTCCTCAAAGCTTGGCAGCAGTGGATCGTTCAGCAAGACAGTGATACCAAGCATACCTCATATCCACCAATAAATTATTGACTGACCGCAAAACTTTTGTTTGGCAATTTCTGTCTAAGTCTCCATATTTGAACTCAATCGGAAATCAGTGATGTGAGTTACAGTCTGCAGAAACGCAGGCTTGAGGATCTTGAAAGATTCTGTAAGGAGGAATCGTCAAAGATTCCCCCCAATATGCTCACCAAACTCTGGACATTACACCCGATAAAGAAGACCTTTGATTCCGCATACAGTATCTAAGCTTGAAAGCTATTTAATTATCACTAGCTGATGGTAGGCCTACTTACCGATCCATCATGTGGCTGTTCTGTGACAACTGGGAGTGTCGCTAGCAGCAACAGTTGGGAGGGAGGGAAGGAGGGATGGCACTGCACCAATGCACCAGCGCTAGCGCTAGCTTCTTAGCACAGCCACATTGCTTTTGTAGGTAGCTGGCGAAATCCTCCTGGGGAAAATAGGCACTACAAATATTAACTGTAGAGGTTATTGCAGTACTGCAGTGCCCAACAGAAATGAAACCCATTTCTTTTGAATCTCCTCATCAACCTCATATTTTTTATTTTTTTTTTTAAAGAAAAAAAGCATATTGCTTGCTTGTTTTGCATCCAGCCAAGGTGCAATGCTCAGGCTTTTCCAACTTAGCTTGCCTGCACAAAAGTGGCATAATTTACATATTAGTAGAAAGGATTTCACAGCATTTTGATGTTCATTGAACCCAGCGAACTCCACCCACAGTAGACCTGACGTTTAGCCAGCCAGGGAGAAAGCGAGCCTATCTCAGCACTGGCTTTGATGCTTTTTTTCATTTAATTTTTCACAAGAATCATTTTAAAAATATTACCGTGAATGGCCATTTGTGAATGTAAAAAAACGTATTAAAACAACACAAATAATGAACAGATTTCAGTTTCCTGGACCTTTAAAGAATATTAATTTCACATTTTTGAGTATAGAGCGCAACTTATTACCTGTATTTATTTTATGCAGCCTTCTTTGTCCATCTGTGTCAAGGGTGTGTGAGTCATTTTGGGGGGGCAGTGTGTATTATCTGTGATGTTAAGTTATGTTGCAGTCATGCGAATAGGTACAGCGCTAAGCAGACTTCTGTGAATGTCAATGGACAACTGTGCATGTCATTTTTTGTCATTTGTACCTTATCTCACCCGCCCCCCCCCCCCCCCTTCACCACCACCCTGCTACACAGTGCTTATCCACAGCGTGTAAGTCACTGCATTAAAGTATCGTTTAGTGCGGGCATGTGATTTATACATTCCAGTGTGGGGTAACACCTGTGGTGGAGCTATAAGACTGTTCATATTTCATAAGAGCGCATTTGATTAAAAGATCCCATAAACATATGTTCAGCTGAGCGCAAGTATTGCTTCTAGAGGTTACCACAAGAATCTTAATCCCCCAGAGTTTTGTCTGATTAAATAAATCGGTTGGGTTAAAACATTCCCATGGAAATATCATCAGCGAAGGGGTTACTAAATTGGGATGGAGGACATATTCTGCAGAAGCAGGAAACCGATTTCACGGGTTTATTTACGGGAAATAGCACCTGTGATGTGTTCGGGGATGATCTGCCTAAATTAAATTTCGGCTCTCGACGAAAGGAACGAAAGGGGGTGCGTGCGAAACCTCGTACTTTCCAAACGAGTTACCGCATCCTAGTCACCCCCCGAAGAACGGCCAGGCATCTGTTCGAGCCATAAAAGCAAAGGAGCCATCATGAATAGAGGCCTGACCAAATGAAATTCTCGAGTCTCGCAAATTGCCGTACGTTCCATTTTGTCTTTCTGGCGCTTGCTTTCAAAAATCCGTAATCCCCTCTACACGGTTTAAATCTTTGAAACAACCCCAGGGTCGCCCAAACGAGAGCTCATAGATTGCCAGTGGACTTCAGTGGAATTAGACTTAAAAGTGCAGTACAGACACTGTGGTAAATCAAGCCTGATAGAATCCATTTTGCTCAGACATAGCACATTTTATCCATTTTTTAAAATGAGCACTGCACATTTTACTGCCTATTAGGGGTGCAATACCTGTGCAATAACAAATAGGTTTCGTCAGTTCGGATACACCCCTAGCGTGTATGCAAATTATAGCCCAAAATATTGTGAACATCAGGCTTTTTGAGCAGAATGAATGGAACGGTGTCCTCAGATCTAATTGCCTTGATTATCTATTCAGTTTCCATGGTAGTTAGATCTAGAGTTAAAATGGGGACGTGTACTTATGACACGCATCACGGATCGTCAAAAGGCTTAAACTGGATAAACAGGCGGGAATTGATGGGCAGTTTAATAAACCGTTTAGTGACATCCCAGTGGCTTCTGTTCAATTTATGGTCTTAATACTGTAAACGGGGCACATTGTGGTGTAAAGTACAGTAGGGTGGTGTACTTGCCCTATTTTCAAAACAAAATGGATGGTCAGAGACTGGAAATTTGAAATGGTGCATTGTAATTTAAAAGCTCTGAACACAAGCAAGAGAATATTATGTCTGACATTGACTTTTAAATGTTTTGTCTTAAGCTCATATGGGCTTCGTTTGACTAAGAGACAGAAATAAATAAATGTAACACAATTTAGAAATTTTAAAAATGGCCGTTGAGAAATGACCAGCCCTTCCCCAGCCTTTCACTGGGTGGAGAATACGACTCATTGAAGAGCGTGGTGGGTTGGGAGAGTGGATGTGGAAGTGAGAGGTCACAGGTGTCCTTCCTGTTACAGGCCGGTGTCTGTTTCCACGTGAAGCCGGGCAGTCCCTAGAGTGAGCATTAGCATATCTTATTCCTGAGAGCTTGCGCCGCGTGTTTCTCTGGGACAGGCACGGGGAGTGACCTTCAGAACTGAGCGATGCCCCGCCTCCCAGGGCTAGCGTGGCGAATCAATCAGCCATCGGTGTTGTGAAAGAGTGATCTGAGTCGGACATGTCGGAGAAGGCTGATCTCCTTATGACAATAAAGGCTCTTGCACTGTCTGAATCTCTGCTGTACTCCCTGTGTGTATGCGTGTATGTGTGTGTGTGTGTGGGGGAGGGGGGGTGTGCGCGCATGCGCGTGTGTGTGTGTGTGTGTGTGTGTCTGCGTGTGCCTGCGTGTGTGTGTGTGTGTGTGTGTGTAGGGTGTGCGCATGTGTGTGTCTATGTCTTTGTGTGTGTGTGTGTGTGTGTGTGAGGGTGCGTGTGAGTGTGTGCGTGTCTGTGTACGCGTGCACATGTGTGTTTGTGTCTGTGTGTATGTGCGTTATACAGTGAGCTCCATAATGTTTTGGATGAAGACATATTTATTTTCTTGATTTGGCTCTGTACTTGACAATATTAGATTTGCAATTAAACAATGCACATGTGGTTAAAGTGCAGATTCTCAGCTTTTATTAAAGGGTATTTATACATTAACCCATTTCACGGGTGTTTCTGATTAGTCAGGAGTGTTCCAATTCCTTCTTTAGTGCAAGTACAAGAGAGCTTTCAGTGTCTAGTCTTGATTCTATGCTTTTGATTGCCTTTGGAGTCTGTCATTGGCGTTTGTCAGCATAAGAACCAGTTGGGCCAATGAAAGTCATGGAAGCCATTATGATGCTGAGAAAAATGAAAAAAAAACAGTCAGAGACATAACCAAACGTTAGGCTTACCTAAATAAACAGTTTGGAACATCACGAATAAGAAAAAGAACCCTGTTGAGCTCAGTAATCACATAGGGCCTGGTAGGCTAGGGAATAACTTACAATTTATGACTGAAATTCTTTTTAAACTCTCTAGTCTTTAACACCAAGCGTAGCTGCTTTAAAATACAAGCCTTTATCTCTGAGTATAACTGCTTTTAACCTCAGCGACCAGCTGGTGCTTAAGGTAATCACGGCAGAGATGCAACATTTTGAAAGGTGTCGAGAATCCGAGGATCAACATAATCTCTCCTCTTCTGCGTAAGTGGTGCGGTTTTCGCTGAGTCATCTTCGTTGAGGAGCCGCACGCCACGGCGGCATTACTGAGCGAGTGCTCTCCGCCATCTTTGCCGCTTTTTCACGAGTCGCACTCCGAGCGCGAGGAACGGCAGGTACTGCGGCGACAGACAGGAAGCAGGAAGCGCTCCGTGTTCTAGCGGAGATCTGAAACGCCTGGAGGCAGCGCCCCCCCCCCCCCCCCCCCCCCCCCGCCCAAGCCAGATTAGTGGGGTACACGGGAAGGTTTGATCTTGATCCGGCATGCCGGTCGCACGGGTAACAAGTTTACGCGGTCCCCCGGGCGACGGCTCCGGCGTTCCCCCGACGGCATCATCCGAACCCCGACAGGAGCGCGGGTCGCCCCACGGCCCGAGCGCGGGGGAGAGGAGGGCGCGTTTCGCGGTCTTATTAACGGTTTATGAGACGCTGACTGATCGCTGGGACCTGCTCTGCGCCCGTGTTCAGGCTGAAAACGCACTGAGCCGATGGAGCCGGTGGCATCGCTGACACCGTCCCATCAGCCCTACGGTTCTCCCCACGATCGCGACGTGGCGGATCGTCGCGATTTTTCGTCTTTAGCTTCTTTTCTCCCCCCCGCCTCATTGTTCTGAAATTTAATTACATCTTCCCATGGCTAAAAACCAGACGCCTGGGCCGTTTTTAGGTTTTCGAGATTTGATATCGGGGGGGGGGGGGGGGCGTCCGGAACGAACGCGCCATCAATTACAGTCATTCCCCCCCTCCGTGGGATCGGTGAAACGAGCCGTTAATGAGGCCATTTTCACTTCTTCTTCTTCTTCTTCTTCTTCTTCTTCTTAATGGCCTCCGTTAATTAAAGGCATTTTATAATTTGAATTCTTAATTACCGGCTCCTGTTTTCCAGAGGCCCAGGAAGAAGGCTGTGGATGAATGAGCCAATCAGCCGGTGCGGAGGTTTTAACCAGCGCGCTGTCGGAGTACGGGCCCCCGTTCCGTTGCCAGGCCGCGCCCTTCCACCCCGCTCCGTCGCCAGGTCGCGCCATTCCCCCCCGCTCCGTCGCCAGGTCGCGCCATTCCCCCCCGCTCCGTCGCCAGGTCGTGCCCTTCCCCCGCTCCCTCGCCAGGTCGCGCCCTTCCCCCCCGCTCCGTCGCCAGGTCGCGCCCTTCCCCCGCTCCCTCGCCAGGTCGTACCCTTCCCCCGCGCCCTCGCGAGGTCGCGCCCTTCCCCCGCTCCCTCGCCAGGTCGCGCCCTTCCCCCACTCCCTCGCCAGGTCGTGCCCTTCCCCCGCGCCCTCGCGAGGTCGCGCCCTTCCCCCGCTCCGTCGCCAGGTCGCGCCCTTCCCCCGCTCCGTCGCCAGGTCGTGCCCTTCCCCCGCTCCCTCGCCAGGTCGCGCCCTTCCCCCGCTCCCTCGCCAGGTCGTGCCCTTCCCCCCCGCCCCGTCGCCAGGTCGTGCCCTTCCCCCGCTCCGTCGCCAGGTCGCGCCATTCCCCCCCCGCTCCCTCGCCAGGTCGTGCCCTTCCCCCGCGCCCTCGCGAGGTCGCGCCCTTCCCCCGCTCCCTCGCCAGGTCGTGCCCTTCCCCCCCGCTCCCTCGCCAGGTCGTGCCCTTCCCCCCCGCTCCGTCGCCAGGTCGCGCCCTTCCCCCGCTCCCTCGCCAGGTCGTGCCTTTCCCCCCCGCTCCGTCGCCAGGTCGCGCCCTTCCCCCGCTCCGTCGCCAGGTCGCGCCCTTCCCCCGCTCCGTTGCCAGGTCGTGCCCTTCCCCCCCGCTCCGTCGCCAGGTCGTGCCCTTCCCCCGCTCCGTCGCCAGGTCGTGCCCTTCCCCGCTCCTCCCTCGCCAGGTCGCGCCCTTCCCCCCGCTCCCTCGCCAGGTCGTGCCCTTCCCCCCCGCCCCGTCGCCAGGTCGTGCCCTTCCCCCGCTCCCTCGCCAGGTCGTGCCCTTCCCCCCCGCTCCGTCGCCAGGTCGCGCCCTTCCCCCGCTCCGTCGCCAGGTCGTGCCCTTCCCCCGCTCCGTCGCCAGGTCGTGCCCTTCCCCCGCTCCGTCGCCAGGTCGCGCCATTCCCCCCCGCTCCCTCGCCAGGTCGTGCCCTTCCCCCGCGCCCTCGCGAGGTCGCGCCCTTCCCCCGCTCCCTCGCCAGGTCGTGCCCTTCCCCCCCGCTCCGTCGCCAGGTCGCGCCCTTCCCCCGCTCCATCGTCAGGTCGCGCCCTTCCCCCGCTCCGTCGCCAGGTCCCGCCCTTCCCTCGCTCCGTCGCCGCCGACGACCGGCGGAATCCGTTTTACGGTGTTTCACGCTCAAGCCCGAAGCCGTGACCCGCTCTCAAAGCACTGCTGTTCATCCCGCAAATGAGAATCAATTTTGCGCTTGCAAAACCCAAAAGCACATATACGCTCCAAAGTAGGCCTATTCAAAAAGGACCGTTCGAAACCTCTCCGTTCTTATTTGATAAAAAATGCGCTCTTGGATTCCTGTGCAACAAGTTTCACAGTTTCACATTTCAGCACAAAGTGTTTTTTTTTTTTTGCTTGTTTTTAAGATGGACGGATATATAAAGCAAAAACTAATGACAAGTTTCCTCTGTTATTTATGAGGCGGTGTTAACCACTCTGGTGCATTAAAATTTACCACCATCTAGACCACCTAATACGTTTATGTTTTTCTGAATTGGTTCTGTTCCCGTGCTACAGTGGGCAAAGCTGAAATATTCTCTACCGATAAAGTAAAAAATGAAAAATGGCAGGTGCAGCCCTGAATTGCATTTATTGATTGTGCGATTGGTGCGAGTGCAGCCGTTGCTCGCGTAGTGAAGAATAAAATAAAACACAAACACAGAAAGCGGCGACTCGGGTTTACTGCATCTTTTCACGGGTAGCCCCGCTTCCAAAATGCAGAGGAGATTTGGAGGAGATCGAAGGGCTCTCTCTGGAAAGTGTTGAACGTAAAATGTCCGTGTGTGAATCCAGAACTCTTTCCGTCGCTGCAGAAAAAAATAAAAGACAAAAAATAAAATCTGTATGTTCTCTCGGGGATAGCAAATAATTTTTTGGAGGAGAAGGACACAGACAGCACATGCCTTGAAAAGGGTGTCAAAGCTTATCAAATGATTGTGAGTTTCAGTGACCAGAGAATCCTGTCCTGACCGGAGAATGTCTTTGTCCCAAAAATTTTGGAGCTCATTCAATAATATGCATATATAGCAATAATTTACTGACATGGAAAGTTATCCCATCCATGTCATTCTGTACACATTTTCAAATAGTAGCAGCACTGACATGGGTTTTCCCTATTTAGTCTTCTTTCACCAATTTGAGGTTTATAATGTGCAACTTATAGAGTATGCTCATTTCTTTACAGTGTTATTTTTACATAAACTCATTAGCTAAACCATAAAATGGTCATCTTATTGGTTAACCATTGAAGCAGTACATTTTGGTCATTAACCTCGGTCCACGTGCAGTCATGGGCGATCCAGTCATCCAAGCTTGCACTAATAATGCAAATATGAATGTACCCACAATGCACTGCACTCATGGAAAAGTTGGCACTTTGTGAGACTCGATTATGAAGTGGCATTGCAATGAGGGAGTCATATCATCCGATAGGTCACTCATGGGGAAGGCAGTCATGAGGGAGTTTACTACACTGAGCCCTGTCAAAATACTGACTTCTCGATGAAAAGGGGAAAGGCTGTATAACATAAGCAACACAGACACAGTTTTTGGACAAAGTATCTTGTTCCTTGCTGGAGTGCTTGATTCTCCTTGATCTTAACAAGATTCCCAGAAGCCATAGATACATAACAGCTCTATGGCATAAAATATCTGCTGCCATATTTCACAGTAGGCATGATGTCCTTTTCAACATATCATATTCCATCCAATGTCAAACTCACTGCTGGAGAGCACAGCCAAAACGATAAATGTCTGTCTCATCCGACCATAACACCCAATTCTAATCAATCTTCCAAAATGTTTCTGGTGCCTTTTTTTCATAAGTTTTGTGCCCAACGTGGAGCTGAACAATTCCCACCTTAATTTTGAACATCCTATTAATTACTCGTAGCCTCATTCACGCGTGATCTCCTCTGCTGGATCGGGAGACAGAAGT
Organism: Anguilla japonica; assembly: GCA_025169545.1. Classification (NCBI taxonomy): domain Eukaryota; kingdom Metazoa; phylum Chordata; class Actinopteri; order Anguilliformes; family Anguillidae; genus Anguilla; species Anguilla japonica. Next base: position 24,865,242 of record CM045900.1, on the reverse strand, counting down.
TATCCACGGTTCTCCTGCGAAAGTGTCTCCACCCTGCTTCTTTTCACACTGCTGCCCACAGAAAAGGTCACGTGCAGTAGATTCAGGGGAAGGAATGCGAAAAACTGAAATGCTGATTAATGAACACTGTCCTGTTAATAATGTTTTATGAAATGTTGCAGTGGTGTAGGTATTGCTATCTGTTCTGCAAATAGTCATTCATTGTTTGTGTGGTGCAGGGTACACAGCCAGCTAGATTCACATTAGCATTAGCTAGCAAAGAGCAAAGAGCTGCACCGGCAATGAGAAGCTCTGGGGAGGTCAGGCTGTTGGTTTAAAAAGATGCTCCATTCGCGATGTGCACACATGATAGGCTGACTACGAGAACACGTAGTGATGTGTATGTGATTGGTTGAGTGTGAGAACGTGTGGTTGCTGAGGCTTTAGGCCTAAAATTGTCCCAATATCCCAGCATGCACTGCTGAACTGACGTTCATGCAGCATCTTCACCTCAAACTGGGCAATGGGGTGGCATTAATATTAATATTCTTTTTCCTTAATACTCTCTTCACATTGGACGGGGTCATAGGAACATATGATGGAGGAGAGGTGGAAGATGACTGTATCTGGTGGTTCTCACAGCACCTCAGGAGTTCTTCAGCCCTGGAGACCCAGGGAAGCACAGTGTGGCTGTCGTAGGCCTGTGTCCCTGTATGGCTGCTCTCTGCTTCGGCTCCCTGAGGGGGAGAGAAGGGCAGAATCTGCCCTCAGCGCGCGTAAAAATAATTGTTAGACTTGCCGCCTGTTTCGAAACCGCCGGGGAGAAGCGTGGCGATCAAACAGCGCTGATCCAAGGCTCGGTATTCCATGACCGCGATCCACAGCGACTGATGGAAGATTTTTTTTTTGTTTTTTTTTTTGCTGGTCGCTTTTTCATTTTTGTGCAGAAACAGGTGATTTTACCTCCGTTTGTGCTTTCCGCAGCCGGGTGCCTTAACTTGACCTCAATTTATCTTTTCTCCTCCGAGAGAAATTTCCTTAGCGCGCCCGCGCTTTTTGCGCGTTTGATGTTTTCCGTTAAAGGCGGCTCCGGTTCGGAATCGCTCCGGCAACGAAGCGAGCGATGCGGGGTGATTGGCTGAGCGGGTCCCTGGGCTCGGACCGTGCGGTGGGGGCCTGGGGGGGGGGGGGGGGGGTGTTTCGGGGGGAGACGAGCGCTTTTATCGCCGCTGCGAGGAGCCGCGATGGTGACAGGTGGCTCTTCTAAGGACGTGCCGGGCCGGGGACGGAGGGGCGGGTCGATGGGAAACTCCGCGCGCGGCTCGGCTCGGCTCGCGCCTCGTCGCGGGGTCTGCCCGCTATTAAACCCTGATTCGCGGCCCCCGCGTGAGTCCCTCGCCTCTCGCTGACCCGTCAGTCAAACGGGAGGAGCCTTTGGACGCGTGACTGCGCCCTCAGATGTGAGCCGGCTGCCTAAGGAGAGAGCAACACGCTTGATCCGGCCAATCGAGTTCATCCTGTTTATCCAACCACTCGAGAGGAATATTTAGAGACATGTGGTCGTGTTTCGGTGCCAGCGTTAGCCCAAAGGCGTCGTAGTAAAATTGCTAATGCCATCCTGATATCTTGTGTAGATATAGAGAGAGAGACTATATCTACACAAGATATGCATTTGTTGTATAAATGTTTGTATATACAGAAGAACATCGCTGTGAAATTCGGAGTGGTGGTTTCTTGCCAAACATGTTCCTTTTCTATAACTAACAATTTTTGGTTTGCTTTGCAAACTGTTCTGGTCTCTTCACATCAGAAAGCAGTGCAGTTTTTTAGTAGTGCCCATTAGGGTTGCCAGACGTCCAGTTTTCAATCGGAATGTCCATATTTCAAATTATTTGTACAAAGTGCAGTAGTACTTAGTCAATATGAATTTGTAATTCATATAGGTAATGAATTTGCATGTCAGTGACTTCCCAAATAGTGTCCCCGCCCCCCCACCCCAAATGGCCCGACAGCTCCCGACCTTGTTCACAATTACAGCTGTGTATGTTGTGTGGTTTTGACGAATTCAAAATCTGGCAACCCTAGCGCCCAGATTTACTGAGTACCTACAGTAACAGGATTCCACTCAAATATGCACAACATAAAAACATATAAATAACTAAACAATAACAAGATTCACATAAGCTCATGAAACAGAGCATTAGCAGTGTGTTGTGACCGCTGCAGGTTTTTCTCACACGAACCCACCCAAACCTGGCCAAAAACTCCAGCTGCGGAAGAAAGCGTGTTTCCTCTGCTCTGTTTTATGTGTTTGCATGCATCTGGGTATTATTTGCTTGTGTTAATGTTGCTGACTTTGGAACATGTCACGGTCAAATGCGTGCACCAGACTTGGACATGCCTTAATTAGCCAGCATCTTGCTTTCCTGCCACAGTTTGACAGGGGCGCGCTGACTGTGAAATAGGGCTTCTATTTTTAATCCAGGCAATCTTGAGTAACAAGCACTTCAGCAATAGAGGAGAATGCATTTAACGATGCCAGAGGATACCAGACTATAAGGTTAAAAACAGATGAGGGAACATTTTGAGGAAACATTTTATAGCAACTGCAGCCCTGAAAGGTCTTCACTTTAGACTTTTATTTATGTATTTATTATGAAGATTAGATAAAGTGTGCAACATGCAAAATGTGGCAGTGCATTGTGTTTAATGAAAATTTTCTTTTTTTAGTAGCTTGTGTACTGTATACCTCTGTATAACTCTTAGTTCCATCAGTATTTATCAGTAATGTCATCAACATGCTCCCAACCCATGATTGCATGGTTCATAGCTTGATATGAATAATATGAATTCATATCCAGGTCAATATATATACCAATGTGCATTAAGTCAGGTCATTGTTTTCGCTCATCGTTGCAGTACTTCAAGTTTCAAACCATCCTTTGTTTCCGTCTGAGTTACACACTGCAACAATAATGGCCTCTTCCCCTCTCTGTTGTCCATTCGCACAAAACCTTTCTTCCTTACCTGTTGGGCGGCAGTGTAGTATAATGGGTAAGGAACTGGTCTTGTAACCTACCTAAAGGTCACAGGTTCGATTCCCGGGTAGGACACTGCCGTTGTACCCTTGAGCAAGGCACTCAACCTGCATTGCTTCAGTATATATCCAGCTGTATAAATGGTTTCAATGCAAGTGCAATGTGAAAATGTAGTGTAAATCGCTCTGGATAAGAGTGTCTGCTAAATGCCTGTCATTTAATGTATGTTAGCGCAGTACAGCTGTTCCATGGGTCTGTGAGCCTTACCTCACAGAGGTAAAGGCGTCCTGTGCTGCTCTCCTCAGCAGTCTGAGCCTCGGCGCGATCTCCGTTGAGTCAGTCAGTCAGGGCTGAATTTTAAGCGAGCCTTTGCTCACAGCGGGGAATAATTGCATCGAAACGGCGCCGTTGCCTGACTAATGTAATGGACACGGAGCCTCATTTCACTGTCAATTGCTCATCTTGTTGTGATGATTTTTTTTTTTCTTCTTCCCTGGTTCGCTCAAGGGTAATTACAGGAGATCATACGAGAAGTTCTACCTCCAATTAGCAAAACTATTTCCAGGTCCCCCTGGAGTTTCCAGAAAGTTTGACTAACTTTATTTTCCTGCGTGTACAAAAAAGTGTCAACTGTAAATATTCAGACGCTGGGAATGAAATGGAGATATTCTGAAAGGCTGCATATGCTATTCAGAATGTTCCTTCTGTTGGTTGTTCTGAATCTTCGAAGAACTGTTAGTAGTGTAAGCTGCAGGTGCTAGTTTGTGGTTATTGACCCTCGTGCTTTGAAGCTAATTCATTATGATCCGTGCAATTGTACACAGTCCTCGTTATAATCACACACAAAAACAGTCTGGGCATCAAAGCCTCTGAGATTTTCTAGGGAACTGTAAAAACTGTCTGACGCCCAGGCGGGGAATTCGTACCGCCCCTGTCCGAGCCATGTGCTTGCTCAGTGACACTTTCGGTTCGTACCGTTACCCGCCCTCCCGACTGACGACGCAATGACATCTGCGCGGGACAGAACGGGGGCTTCGCCCGCCAGCCGCGTGTTGTTGGCAGAGCGGCAGGCTTCCCCCGTGCAGCCGCGGCGAATTGACGCCTCCGTTTCGGCAGCTCGTGGCCGGGCTTGCCAGTCATCTTAATTGGTTTTTGGAGAGGAGGAGAATTCGGCGCTGAAGTCTGCCGCGGTCGGTCGATAATGAGGCGACGCCGGCGTCGGAGTGAGGCGCGGCTGATGTTTGCCAGCCTGCCTCCCGGCGAGGATCAGGGAAACGGGCGCGAGGAGGTTTCGGTTTTCCTTCTTTTTTTTTCCTCCCTCCCTCGTATGCTTCGCTTTCAAGTGTGCGATGCTGACTTCCTTCCCGCTTTGAATTAGAAGATGTTTCTTCGCTCCCCGGGACCCGGAACGCTGTTCCACTTCTTCGTTTTGTCTAAAAAGTTGTTCGCCGCTGCTCGTCGTCGCTCGCTAAGTCCTCGATGAAAACCGAGCGGCTGTCGGTCCAGTCGGGCGTTTCGACGCGGGGTTCCATGTCGATCTTTAACGAGCAGACAGCTGCATTATTTCTCACTGCAATAGTAACGGCAGCGTTTTGCTTTCCACAGACCAGCGTGACTGTAAATGAACAACCGGTGGAAAAAGTTGCATCGTATTTGACGGAGACTTTGTGGGATTTATTTTTGGAGTATTATTGTTCCGTTATTTCAGTTATATTCATGAATGAAGGTGCAGGGAAAATGTGGCACTAGTGAATAAGTTGGTTGTTTTTATGTGAGGACATCCCTTAAATAAAAATTGTGTAAGTCGCTCTGGATAAGAGCGTCTGCTAAATGCCTGTACTGTAAATATATCGTACAGTTTAGGGCAGTGGTCTCCAACCCTGGTCCTGGAGAGCTACAGGGTCTGCTGGTTTTCATAGTGACTCTGCACTTCATGAATCAATTAGAGCAGTTGATTACACAGTTCACTCAACTCACCTGGGTGTGTCTTGGGTCTCAATCGGGTGCTGATTTTAAGGTGAAAACAAAAACCAGCAGACCCTGTAGCTCTCCGGGACCAGGGTTGGAGGCCACTGGTTTAGGGGCTCTCTTTCAGACTAAAGCTGCTCCTCTTCCCTGTGTGTTTTGAACAGGCAGGAGTCCCTCTGAAGCGGCGGAGTCGTGCCTGCAGTACATGGCCGAACGCGTGAAAGGCGGGGGCGGGGTCATCGCGGTGACTCGATCGGGGGATTGGGTCGCCCGGTTCACCACCGAGCGCATGGCCTGGGCGGCGGCGGAGGGGGACGTCCTGTCGTACGGCCTCGACCCAGAAGAAGTGGTTCGGGAGAGACTTCCGCTGTAGCGCCTCTGCAGTACCGGAGCTGGTTCTCTCAGCGTTGCGGCAGTGTTCGCCCTGGGAGAGAACAGGGGGAGGGGCTGTCAGGTTTTACAGTCTGACAGCGTCGCTTGGAGAACATTACTGCTTTACGCATTCCTGAATTAAGTCCGTTTTTCAATACCTGTAGTTCTGTAAAATTCTAGAACCTTTCACCAGCAGTCCTGTCAGGACTGTTTAGTCTAGCAACACAAAAATAGTTAGTTGGGTTAATTGTTCTATTTCATTTAATCTTATATGTAATGGCTGAATTATTCAAATAATTATTCAAAGTCGTACCAATCCAGAATGCATAATCCATCAAATATTAAGGCCATTGTCACAAATCCGCAAGCAGTGAAGAATACAGACAAATTTCCGAATCACTGCGCTAATTGTTAATCATTTCCAATTCAATTTTAGTGTTTTTCAACTTGAAGGTCACAACAATTTTCAAGATAGCTCAAGTTGGAGTGTGTATTTCTGCCATCACTGCAAATAAGGTTAATTCTAATATAATTAATTTCTAATATCAATTTGGTTATTACAATGGGCCTCATTCACAAAACATGCGTACGAACGTTTCCACAAACATTTCGGCATTCATCAATTTTTTTCTTATCTGTACTTGTTCCTGGTTATTTCCTTATGCTAATTACATTAACAGGATTGTGCATAAAATCTACAAAAAGTTAGCATTCATCATCTCATACACCTGGGATATGCACAAAAACAAAGGTTTTCATGTGTCATGAATCCCATATTGGTTTTTTGTCAGAACATTTTTAAGAACAAAAGTAAGAATAATTTAAGAAAGGTTTTGTGAATGAGGCCCAGTCAGTGGACAAAATGTTGTAAGGTGCTGTAAAAAGCTTGCCACATCCAGGCAGGTAGTTTGAGCACTACAGCACAGACCCAGCAGGCTTCAGACTGGTCTGTGTCATCAGGCAATCAAGACTTTGCAGTGGCGGGACAAATTTATCAAAATCACACCCAAGGTTATGTCCAACTCTCGCCGTTCTGTTTTCAGGGATGTAAAAAGCCCCTGTCTTTGCCCGCAAATGCACTGATCTCAAGGGTAGACTGATGTTTTGTAGCAGTGTAGAGCTTCACAAGGATTTTGCACCAAGGTTGCTATTTCCATCCTTGTTGCTGTTTTAAAAAGTTTCTGCTGATGGCTGCAACAGGAATGGGTCCCTCATTTTCACAGTAATTGTAAATATAATTATTATTAATTTGTGTGGTTCACGTCAGTCTTTGTGTCAGCTTGTGTAACATTTTGTCCAAATGTGCAAACAAGAACGCATGCTGTTAGCAGTGGAACATTTGGATGACTCAGCTAAAAGCAAGCACACTTGAAAATAATGAATATAAATAATGAAAAATATAGTGCTTTTAAAATATATTATAAAGAAAACCATGCAGCCACTCTCTCCCATGAAAAATATTTTTAATTAAATCTTTTCATAATGATATTTATTTATGGCATGATCCCATGAATGCTGACGTATGTTAGTTAAAATGATCATATTATAGTTAAAGGTCAGAAATCAGTCAAGTCATCCAAAAAAATTAATTGAAATTTTTTAACAAAGACTGGAAATTAGTGCATGCACATTCATATTACCACAGTGAGACATGTCAGTTATTTCCAACAAAAACTAAGCCAATCAAAGCACCACAATATGCTTCACATTTCATATTTTTAAAGAGAACGCATATCCATGGATTCCACAGAGAGGTTTATGTGGAGGTAAAAGTCAAATGCCCTGTGTCAATGTCCAATGATATCATTGTGGGAATTTCAATGAGCTTCCTATAATACCATGAAAGCTATGGAACCTCTGCTGTAAGAGAAGAGCTCTATTCCCTGCAAACATCCCACCACTAATTGACTGCATAATAAAGCATCGCATAGCATGATTGACATGCATGTCATTTAAATAGCGTGTGTCGTCTTTCCCGAACAATGAGAAGGATTTAATTGTTTCGCGAAAGAGGGAGGGAGTGAGAAAAAAGCAGTGATAAATAAGTGGTCGATAGAAATGTGCGGCCTATTAAGAATCGCATTTCTTCGGGGATTTTGGTCATTGACAGCAAATTATTCCTAAAAGTGCTGGAATGGCCAAGAATTTCAAGCTCCGCTGACAGTTCCATTTTAAGTAGCGCATCTTTCAACCTGCAATAAAATGAGAAAATGACTTTGAATTGTTTCAGCTTTTGAACATGCTGGCTGGTAAGAAACCACCCTTTAATTAATTGACTCAGTTTAATTTACTGTATGACTGCTGTGCCCCTCGTTCATTTTGATGATTTTGTCGTCATTTTTTATCAGACAGCCAGCTCACCTGTCAACGTTTGCCATCGGGGAACCAAATGACATGTGAAGTTTGAGCATAAATTATTAAACTTGAAGTCCTCTAAATCTGAGCTGTTGTAAATCTTTATTAGTTTATCTTTATTAGTTTCTCGAGACACGGACCCACAAGAACACACGCGCGCACACACACATAGAGGTGGGAGGGGGAGAGAGAGATAGAGGGAGGGAGAGAGAGAGAAAGAGATGGAGAGAGAGAGAGAGACAGATATCCCTTGCCACTTCAGGTGAAAATGAAATTATTTAAACTGCATCAGCAGCACAAAGCAGAGAATCTTTGTGTTCCGGGAAACTTATGATGGATTTTTTTGTCCTCCGCAAATGTGTTCAGCAAACGAAAGTGTAAGCTGTTCCCTCTCCTCCCCGAGGTGAGGCTCATTCCGCGCTGTGATCTCACCGCGCTCTCTGATGGTTTTGACATTGGCCGTCGAGCATTTGCATTAATGCAAACTCGGGTGCCGGGGCGGAGTCCTTGATCCGCGGCGTGCTTGGCGGCTCGCCCGCTGGCGCATCGTTTCGGCCGAGCCGCGCGTGCCAGAGCAGCTAAAGTGGCTGCAGCAGTAGGAGGAAGAGCGAACAGAGCCGCGGCGGCGCGTTTGAGAGGCGTCCGCACGGCTTCGCGTTTTTAACGCGCACAGCGGTACAGGCCACTGACGGAACCGTTCCCCACATAATGCGCTTTACGCACCGCTATTTAACGTGGAATGCGATGTCCTTTTCGCCATAATATCTTTTCTCCCTGTGGAATGGAGTGGTCACGTTTACAGACCTGTGGATTGCTCGTATGCAGTGGAGTCACATTGCGGTACAAGGGACTTCTTCGGTCAGCCTCGCTAGCAAAGATGGCACCGTGATGGAGACAGGTGGTCACTGTATCTCTGTCTCTAGCGGAGGCTCTGTCCCTCTGTTAGAGATAGAGTGATTGTGCCGAGCGGCAGAATAAAGAACGGTAAACGGACCGTGAGGGATAAACGAGTAAAGAAAACGTGCCCAATGACGCTGGTGCCCGATGCCTCACTGTCCCGACTGCCATTATGGGTAAGGCCTCCATTTTGTCTACCCTCGTTTTCTCACACGGTGCTTCGGTCTTACGCCGGCTAGAGGTCACGATAGCCTCTTAGCCAAGTCCCTTCTCAAACAATTGTCCCATTATGCCCACTTAAGCCATCTAAGTTCATAAAGTAATTGCCACTAATTGAGCACAGATGATGATTGTCTGCGATGGTAACAAGCGACACTCACGTGTTGAATTCAGATCGATTACTTACTTCCGTGGACATACTGCAGTCTTTTTAAATGTTGTACAGGGCCATGATGGGTTTTCTTAGAAGCTGTGGGAAATGCCCACATTAAAAATGAGTTATATATATATATATATATTTTTAAAAACATAAATTCATGATTCAGCTACTTAACTAATCATGGTCTTCAATCAAGACTTTAAATAGAGTCAGGTGTCTTAGTGCTGGGCTAAAATGAAACAGCAGCATTAACACCAACCTTTTTCAGATAAGATTGGACACCCCTGCTTTATGAGGAAACCTTCTTGCCTTCCTGACTCTCCCCATATTAGATCAGCTAATTGTTTGTATAAATGTCTCAATTAGAAACTGAATTCTCAAATTAGAATCACTTGACTGCTGTTGGAGTGCCTGTGGGGACCCCTGGAGGATAACCATTAAAACACAAGTTTAAATCCCTGCAGGTCACATGGTGTAGACAAACTGGTGGAACCAATTATCAGCTTCCATCAGGGCATAGAATTAGGTAAATTCTATTTATTTATTAATTAATTCATTCATTCATTCCTTAGTTCATTTATTTTAGGGGGTAGGCTGGGGTGCATTTCACAGTTCTTTACTCTACTGTCCGCTGTTCTTATAAATTGTGCCGTGTGTGTGTCTGTGTAATGAACCAGGCGTTTTAATTTTTAATGTTTTAGTTTACATTGTTTATTAAAGCTATATCACATGACAGGGAGTCTGTAATGGTGTATATCAGCACAGTGCCTTGTGGTTCTAGGCACGACATATCTGTATTAAAAACAATAAAAAATACCAAAGCCTTTATTTGAAAAGAATTTGGTTCCACAAATAAATATAGTTCCTACAACTGTCACTGTTGCCGGGCGACATTATAAACAAATGCAAAAAACAGCAGGCTCAGGATCAAAACAACCCGAAAGACACTGATACCACTATTCTATTCTATTCTATTCTATTCTATTCTATGCTAGCATGATGTTCTTTAGGATGGATACATGGAGACCCACTCAGTATCTTTATTCAGATGTTTTGGAACATAGCTCATCACCAATTTAATAATTTTCAGTGTGGGCGTGGTGACAATTATTCTAGGTTTGAATTTACTCATGGTTGAATATGGTTGAATTTGCTTTACCCCAGTTCTCTTACTAAATGCATGCGCAATTTGATATCCCTTTTTGAACAAACATTTGGCTTTCAGTAATGTGCTGTAATCTGAATGGCTGTGCTGCTGGTATTACACTAGTATTCCTGCACTTCAGTGTAATTGTGAGGAAACTGGGTGTCTAAATCAAAGGCTGTGGTTTTGACTCCCCCCTAGGTTGCTGACATTGTACCCTTGAGCACGATGCTTAACCTGAATTGCCTCAGTAAAATATCCCGCTCTTTAAATGAATTTTCTGTAATATATACAGAATATTACATAAAATTTTCATCTCTGTGTGTACTCTGGATAAGAGTGTCTGCTGAAGGCTAAAGTTAACTCTTTTTTTTTTTGCGATGTGAAATTTGAAACATTTTCCGTTCCTCACAAGTTAGGCTCATCGGGAGCAGCGTCTCTTGATCGGCTCCCAACCCTGTCTTTCTCAGCACCCCTCCCTCCTTCTCTCACTCCATTTTCAGTTGGTTTTTTTTCTCTTCCTCCACATCTTGCTCTCGTTTCTCTCGTTTCGCTGAGCAGGCACTCGGATTGCGTTCTGTGGTTTCTTAGATAAGCTGTGTACCCCGTGCGTGGACGTTAACTGCGGTCTGTAGTAAACAATATTCCATTTGTGCAATAATTAGATTTTATTTCTGCCTGTTGAAATATTCATAGTGGCTCAGTTATCGGTTACTATTTTAGCCACTTAAGTGTAGTTGGTGTGACGTCTCAACTGGTATAGCGAGTCTTTGCATAATGTTAAAATATGTAAAGTATTTTCACTGCTCCATTATAATGATCTAGAATGTATTTTTAATGCTCAATAAGATGCCTTGCACTGTTCGTGAGTTGATTCGACCGCAAAATATTTCACATTCATTGCCTACAGTTGGATTTTTTAAATTAAATTTTACATGAAGGAAAGATCCTGAGAGTGGAATGCTGGAGTCTGTTGAGTAGAAAGAAAATCTTAGTAGTAGTTTTTAAATAATGCATATATAGATCAAATAGAACTCAGTGCAGTTAGCTGACATTATATGTGTGCTTCAAGTTTTAGCTTATCTCTGATCTCTTCCCATTTCATATAATTGTCTTTAGAAATATATGCTCAGACAAGGTGCCCTGCTGTGATGTAACATAATCATTTCCGAAATGTTTTTGCAAATCCCAAAGAAATAATAAATTGGAAGGTTCCTCAGAAAGTGTATGTGTATGCAGAACATTCAGAAGAATATGTCATGTTTGAAACTGCATGTTGGCTTTCCTTCCAGCAAAAAGCACTCTAGATGATTTTGTGTTTCTTAGGATGTTGTACATTAACAATTCAAATGACCATAATGACATGCTTGTAAGAACCACCAAGAAAGTCTCTTGACTTTAGTTACTTCTTCAGATAAGAATTGTGATTCTGTAGCATGGAGAGAAAGTCACTTGACATTTTCATCAATTTCTTAACAAAAGCACTGGAGGGGTTCAAATATGATATGATTTTCTGCCATGGGTACAGCAAGGTCGCCATGGCTACAGCACGGTCACATTGTTGATTTTCCGCCATGGGTACAGCAAGGTCGCCATGGCCACAGCACGGTCACATTGTTGATTTTCAGCCATGGGTACATCGCAGTCACCATGGCTACAGCACAGTCGCCATGGCTACAGCATGGTCGCATTGCTGATTTTCAGCCATGGGTACATCGCAGTCACCATGGCTACAGCACGGTCGCCATGGCTACAGCATGGTCGCATTGCTGATTTTCAGCCATAGGTACAGCATGATCGCCATGGCTACAGCACAGTTGCATAGCTGATTTTCAGCCATGGCTACAGCAGGCGCATGGCTGATTTTCAGCCATGGGTACAGCGTGGTCACCATGGCTACAGCACATTGCATTGCTGATTTTCAGCCACGGCTACAGCACAGTTACCATGGCTACAGCACATTGCATTGCTGATTTTCAGCTATGGCTACAGCAAGGTCGCCATGGCTACAGCATGGTCGCATTGCTGATTTTCAGCCATGGGTACAGCATGATCGCCATGGCTACAGCACAGACGCATAGCTGATTTTCAGCCACGGCTACAGCACGGTTACCATGGCTACAGCACAGTCGCATTGCTGCAACACTGCTAATTTGAGAGGGTGACATGCGAGCAGGCGTATTCCCCAGAAATGCTTTTCATACAGCAGTCTCCCAGCTGAGCTGATGCAGTGAGTCCTGGCAGGTCACAGCGGCCCAGCCAATCAGAGCAGACTTTGTACAGCTATGTGGTATGGAGCATCCTGCTCTCTGAATCCCTCCATTACTGGTTTCCGTGACACCTGGTCACATGTCAGCAGGGGTATTTGATATGGATCACCGAACACATCCCTGCACTAAGACCGAGTGGTACACTGGTAGGTATGTGGTCCTCTGTAGGCTGTTTTTTGTGTTTATTCAGAATGCTCTATGGGTAATATGCTGCTGTTGCTCGGGTGGCAAATATGGAAGCTGTGTTGTTATAAAGATTACAGTGCAGGAACTGTGTAGCAATAATGTGAAAATATGGCTGCAATAAAATGCCTGAGGAAACTTCAGAGCTGTAAGATCAGAGTTCCTGAATCCACAATGGGTTGCCTTGATAACAAACATGACTAGTTGTTATTTTTTTTAGTTTCTTTTTAGTTTTCTTTTTTTTTTTGGGAGAAAGCATGAAGTGAGAACCTGCATGTTGTTTTCAGTGGCATTCTGGGAGTCTGGCAAATGAAATGGCAGCAACACAATCCAGTACATGCATTTAGTCAAGCTGTAGTCATCTAAGGATCATGGGTAGGCTGATTATGTTCCGTTATACCAGCTCATATGAACAGGGGCAATATGAAGAGGACGGTAAACCCATTCCAGATGCCTTAAGCCGTGGTTTGCTTTAATGCTCCCAAAATGAGTTTACGCATAATAAATCGGACATAACGGCTAATAATTTATTTTTACAAGTGAAATTCTGCTTATGGCTGAAAATGATATTGACCCAAAAACAAGTTAAAGTGCTAAACTATAAGCAGTAGAATATTTGCTGCTGAATGAGTTGATTGATTGGTCAATTTCTCTGCGACTGTAAATTATCAAGTATGAAGTGGCAACCCATACATTATGTATAATTCCACTGTGGACTTCTGCTGAATTAGGGCATCTGTAAGGAATAATAAAATTGCCTCACTGAAAAATCAAAAGCAATGCTGTTGTACTCACTGGTTTATTACTGTGCTACTCACTGAACCAATACTGTGTTTCTGATGTGGATAGGGCTGTACTATGGTAACTACTATCAGCTCCATAATGTGTGGGACAAAGCCATATTTTTTAAATTGGGCTTTGTACTGCATAATTATAGATTTGTAATCAAGCAACTTTAGAATGACAGAATATATTGGTTAAAGAGCAGATTCTCAGCTTTTATTAGAGTATTTTAATACATTTGGGTTTCACTATGGAGAAATAATTAGCTAGTTTCCTTATGCAGCTATATGCCGATGCCCTTCTATCAAGATGTCATCATCATCTTCATCATCACTGTCACCATCATAATATACAGTTAGTCACAATTAACTTTTTTGAGTGGGGAATTAACCACTTCAGGTTGAAACCCCTCAGCCACCACTGCTGTGTCACACCAGTTCGAGTAATACATTGCAGCCATTTTATGACATAACCCCACACCACCAGCATACTTCTGCTGATAGCCACAGAGAGCCAGGAGCAGATAAACCTCTCATCAAAACTACCGCATCTCCATCAGTACAGTGTCCCCCCCCTGCTGCGCGGAGGAATTCGTTTTTAATGTTTGTTCTGGAGGGAAGGACGCTGGCTCGCCGAGAACACGCTCTGTTTCTGGAGAGGCCTTCACTGTGAATACGAGCCCAGCTCAGCCCTACCCCGCATCAGCCATTGAGGACGGAGGAACTCCCGGGGGGGTTACGGCTGCCAGCCGACGGCCTGATTAGCATTTCACAGCTTATACTGGGGAAAAAACGGGGGGGAAATGTCAAAGTCAAACAAGCCATTTCTCACCCAAGGTCATAAATACGGTGTCGGTTTGCCTTGTTGCCCGTCCTTTTGTTTTCAGGTCAGTGGAGTCCCAGTGGAGTGCAGGATGAGGACTAGGACGCGTCTCCGCAGCTTCACAAACAGATTTTTAAAAAATATTATTAAATTATGAAATCGTTCTGGCAAGCGGAGAGGCGTCAGCCGCAGAGCCGCGACGCGGGAGGGGACGGGATCCAGCCGAAGCCGGCGAGAAAAGAAACGGGGTTCTGTCAGCGACGAAGCGGCTTAAGACGCTCGTCACGACCGTCAAAGACAGGCTTAGAGCGAGAGCGGCGAGCCCTCGGCCCGCAGAGAGAGGGCGAATTTCCCGCCTCGATCGCGAGCCGGTCGGCGGCCGTTGTTGCCGTCGCGAAGTCGTCGCCCGGCCGGCGGCTCTCCTCATCAGCTTAGCCCGCCATTTTGATCGCTTCGTCTGCGTGCTCTACGTGGAATCGGCGCCTTTTATTTCGGGAAACGCGGAGAGAGAGAGAGAGAGAGAGAGAGAGAGAGAGAGAGAGAGAGAGAGAGAGAGAGAGAGAGAGAGAGAGAGAGAGAGAGAGAGAGAGAGAGAGAGGCCGCCGAGGCTAAGCCGGGCCCGTGCTGCTCGCCGGAGCCTTCTCCACACGGGTAGGTTCCCGTGCCGTTAAACATTACTACGCTCGCCTTATTTAGAAACGCGATTCCGCCGCATTAGCATAGCCGCCGGACCCTTGGGACTCTCTGAGGAGAGTGAGGGGGGTTTGCTTTGTTCGAGTCACGTGACGAGGAAAACGGATATCTCGGAAACGGAGTTCTTTTTCACCGGGCGCAACCGCGAAGAGGGAAGGAGTGGGCCGCGTGGAATTTATTTACAGTTATTAAAGGACGGGGCGGATTAACGAGGGTCGGTTTCAAATCCGCTCAGGCGTCAATTGCGCCGCGTTTTCCTTCGGGTTGCACACGGCCCTTTGAAGACAAAGCCTTGCGCAGCATTGACTTGAAAGAGGCTCCCACAAACCCTGCTTTAGCTACTCTCGCATGGAAATCATGGTCAGTTGCTGGTAAAAAAAAAATATATATAATATTATTAGTTATAATAATAGAAAATATAAAAGCCGAGCAGAATGAATAATTGATAGGTAGAGTTCATGTGGAGATATTTTGGATGGGGGTAAGAACAGTTTGAGGGAAAAGAGATCTTTGCTATCTTTGTTATGGGAGCCCAAAGCAGTGGAAAGAGTGCTGGACCTGGCCATCTCTCTTGTGTCTTTTTTCTCTCACCCTAGCTTTCTCAGTCTTTTTCCTCTTTTCTCTCTTACTTTCTCTCTGTTTCTGTCTTTCTCTCACTTCCTCTTTGTGTCTCTGCCCCCCCCCCCCCCCTTATATCTGTTCCTGCCCCCACCCGACCCCCCCCCCCCCCCCCCCCGGCTCTTCCTCTGTGACAGACGTGCATCTCTGCCTTGCTGCTGCTCCCAGCTAGGCAGCCCCGCCTGCTCCATCAGCTCCCGCGTTGCCCTCGGCAACAGCAGCTGTGCTCCTCCAATTATATAAATAAATGAAAAGAGTGTATGTGGCAGAGTTCCACCTGGGGCCACAGGGGGCCAAGCGGACGCCGGACCGCTGGGGGCTCAAATCTAGCCTCCCCCCCCAGGCCATGCCTGCAGTGCAGTGGAGTGTGTGTGTGTGTGTGTGTGTGTGTGCGAGCGAGCGAGATGGACCTCATATCATATCATTACCGACCAGCTGTGCTAGCGCACTCATTCATCCTTTATTTAAGCAGGTAGGCTAACTGAAAAACAGGTAAACAACTACTCTGGGTGATGCAATCGCCAATTGCTCATCGCCCCATGAAGCGACTGGGCGCAGTCGGCATTGGCATGGTCTGGATTTGGTCCTTGCACCACCGCAGACTCAATTATTATTATTATTATTATTATTATTATTATTATTATTATTGTTATTATTATTATTATTAATAATAATAATAATAATAATAATAATAATAATAATACAACTGTGATTGCAGTTACATTCATTATAGGAATTTTACCATAGAGTTGAAACCAAGAAATGTGCTTTTTTTTTGGAAGCGCTTTTTCCCATTTCTCTGTTTTCCTAATTGTTCCGGTTGGCCTGTCTCTGTCAGTTAGTCTCTCTTCACTGCGCGGGTCACCAGCCCTTGTGTTGGAGGAACACACTGCTTCTGCGGCTAACTGCAGGTACTCGATCGACCCGAAGCTCTCACACCTTCACCCCCTGAGTGGTGCTCCGATCAGTTCAGCTCTACCCAGCGGGGTTGCCAGATGTGCCTCAGCCTGGCTGGGTTCAGAAGCAACCATATTTGTAGACTTAGAAACTGCAGGCTTTTGGTAATGATTGGGGTGATCAATGAACCAGATCCCAAAATAAAAGGTGATCACACAGCAAGCTGGAAGGACAGGCTATTAATATTATTATCCATCCATCCATGCATTGGGCAAGAGGCAGGAATACACCCTGGACAGGCCGCCAATCTATCGCAGGGCACTCACACCATTCACTCACACACTCATACCTATGGGCAATTTAGAGTCTCCAATTAACCTAGCTGCATGTCTTTGGACTGGAGGAAACCCATGTAGACACGGAGAGAACATGCAAACTCCACACAGAAAGGCCCAGGTCGGATTCGAACCCAGGACCTTCTTTCTGTGAGGCGACAGTGCTAATATTATTATTATTTACTTTTCCTAAAAAATCCTTATCGATTTTCATTCACAAATAAGCCTACTGTCTGTTTTGAAACAGACAATATTTCAACACGACCATCACTTCTCTGCCCACTCACCCAAATTAGCTTCAGAGGTGCTGTGGAGCCTGCTGTGCTGTATTTACACCTGTGAAAAACACAGCAAATCCATCCGCTCTCTTTCAGCACGTTTGCGCATTAGCTGATGGGGAGCAACCTGACTGAAGCTCTCAAAAAAAAAATAAGAAAAAAAACCAAGCGTGTGATCAAACCTTTGTGAGTGCTGCTAAATGAATGAACGAATGAATGAATGAATGAATGAATGAATGCATTTATATAGCACTTTTCCGAACACTCAAAGTGCTTTACAGTGATGAGTGGGAACTCACCTCACCCACCACCAATGTGTAGCACTCCCCTGGGTGATGCACGGCAGCCATTTTGCGCCAGAACGCTCACCGCACATTAGCTAAGGTGGAGAGGGAGAATCAGTGGTCTATAATGGCCAATCACGCCTTTTAAGTCATCATGATAGCACTGTGTCTGCAGTCACTCACTATCTTTTGCAAAGCATTTGTGCAGGACTTCAGTTGATTTATTTGTTTGTTGAGTGAAGGCGCCCAATGTGTAAGTATGGTATGTATGCTTTTCACATATGTCAGTGTCGCAAAATGATAAGGCATTCAGGCCTACAAGGTTGTAAACTTGATTTTCTGGTCAGTAACTACAGCTGTACTTTTAAGCAAGGTACTTAACCTGCATTACTTAAATTAAATACAGTAAATATGCAGCTGTACGAATATAACGGATATAAGTTGTTAATTTTTTTCTGGGTGAGAACATCTGATAAATGCCTAAAAAGGAGATAAACTTTTCTCCCCTAATTCAGGCCTGCTTTTGAGAGCCACGTGTAATCATCATGTAAGCTATAGATTCTATATTTAAAAAAGGCAGATCATGCATCACGTTAAATAATGCCCTCTGTCACGCGAAGCTCAATATTTTTCTTCTCATTCAGTCCATCAGATCCTAATGGGTGGTATGACATATTTATGTACAACTAACTGGCTGTTTCTCATGATAAAATCTGCATTCATCATAGGTTATATCCTCCTGCCAATTCATTTTCGTCTCCTATAGTGGATATGAGTTGGTTCTTCATTTTCAGAACCATATGTCCTACGAGGCTGAAACCTACACTAGAAGGGACGTTCAATAAAAATAAAATAAACGATTTTTTGAAAATATTTTCATCGCGACGTGTTATTGTCATCCAAGCCGCATGTATTATGTCAAAAAATGAAAATAGCTTTTTTTCTGCAAGGTCTCAGGAGGATATGCCAGTGTAATTCTGTTCCCTGTGTTTATAACTATTAAAAAAAATGAATACTCATTATATCAGATATGATTATATTCTGAAGCGCAATTTAGTTTTTTTTTTTTTACTATTTTATTTTCTTTCACTGCAATTCGGTGGAATTGAATTGCAGCTTTACCTTTGTGGTTTGAATTCATTTTTTTAAGGCATGGACACTGTTGTCGTAATAAGTTATGAGGAAAAAATATTGTGGAAAAAAATGTGTAATGCAAAAAAAAAAATGGCATTAAGGCCAAATCTGTGTACTTTGATTGGATGGCCCTTCTCACCTACAGAAGCCGTCGGACTCCATGTATTATGTGATAGTGCCTGTCGGAGATTTGTTAGTAAACTAATCAGGTCATCGGAAAAGGAATACATCTCATCCTACACTCATGCCATGGGGCTTGGACACCTTTCAGCTTTCTATATTGAGAGCTCTGTGGGGTTATTCTAAAGGGAATACACACAAGGACATCTCTTCAGTTCATACGCTGACTCTTCTTTTCAAGGACATAATGCTCGCCCCACCCACACACAAAAAAGAAATTAAATAGTTAATTGGAACATATTACCTGAGTAACGGTTTGTGAAATTATGACATTTGCAGCGTCAAATGAAGACCGTCCTTTAAAATAAGAAATCTGCAATTTTGCATTTGTTTCACATTCCGAGCGCAACGTGATATCGATTCAGATTTGGCTTGTGCACAGCCTCTGCGTTTACAGGTCAAACGAGAGTACTTTCCACACGCTCACAGTCCAGTTTATACAGACAATAGGAACACTGAGAAATAAAATTGCAGTTTTACAGTGGCAAATGGCCTCTACAAATTTGACATAGATTAAATGGGATCACGATAAACTCAATTTGTGAGGAGGAAAAAAAAAAGGACACCAGCCAGTAATTGGCCTTTATTGGGAAAATTGAAATTGAATCAAGGGCTTGTGGATTTTGAGAACCACAAGTCAGGAGCAACATTTTCAGTGCTCTGTACTCTGTACATTAGGCAGTCTAGGCTTCAAAAACCTTATGCACAAGTTTCATCTTTCTCCACAGCTGCAGACTCGACTATAATTATCTTATGTTATGAAACTGTGAAAAGAACATGATAAGACAAACACAATTCACATTTATAGCACTGAGACATACAGCTGTCTGATATATAGTTCTTGGATTAGGGCCATCGAGAGAGGGAGAGAGCAATATAATTGGATTGGCAAACTTTCATTGTCCATTGCATTGTTACTAAATAAGAATGCTGCCCGTTCTCTCTGTCCCTGTCCCCTCCACAAACATCATCCTCTGGCAATTAAAAGTCAGGTCCTAATCTATGCATGCAATCAATCTATGGTGTCTCTCCTAGAGAGGTTAATTGTCTCTCGAGAGACACACCAGAACACAAGGCACAAATTTATGGGGTGCCAAAGCCCAGCATGGCCACAGATTGACATTAGGACCTTAGTTTCCTTTTTCCATTATAAGTCTGAATGCCAATCAGTGACATTTGGTTGAAATCATCAATTGAAGTCTGTGTAGAAATGGTTGTTCAGGCCTGCCAATTTGGAATTTACGTTTTTGGAGGTGGCTTCAAGCAGAGGGTGGTGTGAGGCGGTGTGGAACGACTGTTTTTGTCACATGGATAATACTTTGCCCTGAGTTAGTGGCTGGACTACTGGCTGGACTTAACAGTTGCTGCCAACGACCATCACCTCTGTTGTTAAAAGCAGGAGTAAATCTCCATCTTGTAGAGGTATTCGATAGCTGAGGTGAATTACCTTCTAACACATTCGCAGTTGGTCTTGTGAGACGGAGGTGAAAACCATAAATTGTTTGACGGAAATAACATGGTGCTTAGCCCTGCTTTCGACAACATAAGGTCACTTTAAATTCTCAGCTTTTACAAAAGACAGATCTGGTCCATGTCTTAAATGAGCCTGGCTGCAGGAAAATATTTTTAGCAGTTTTTTTTGCAGTGGGTTTTGGTGTCTTGGAGAAGATGGTTTCACTATGTATTTTGGCAGTGGTTTCTTGGTTGCATGTTTGTTTTTCATTAAATAAAATTATTTAATCTTAAGAACTGATACAGTTTGTTTTGACCAAAATTGGTTATTTAATTGATGATGGTCATTTTCAATAATAATTATTCAATTAAATGTATTAAATGAGGGGTTTTATTATACTTGTGTTCTATATTCAGATTGCTAAACATTTTAACAAGGCCATTGATTCTAAGAACCGCTGGATTCAGAAGTTAAACATATTTTAGTTCATCCTCACTTCCCTGACACAGCATATAATTAGGTCTCTCAAAATGGCTGTGTACTTGTTTTTGACATTGCAAGGTGCTGCAAAATACTTTGGTGAAAGGCATGATGGGAAGTGGTGTCCTTGGGACGGAGGATGTACAGGTAGAGGGCGTTTAATGAATGGTGGAATTCACCTAACGACAGCTTCTAATTCAAAAATATCTTGCTGCAATTTAATCTGCAAACAGAGCCTAGAAGGAATGTCAAATTAAAATGAGATGTCCCACCTGGTAATATAAGACGATAAACTCAATGCTGTTAGTCGTTTCAGTCTTTGAACGAGGTGGACATCCGATGATGAAATGCTCCCCTTCAAGTAACAGGACTGTCATTCATGGAGGAGTTCTCTTTTTTCCCCCTCTGAAATCCCTCTGAAGTTTCACCCACTGTTCATAAGACGAGGGCTGGATCTGAGATTTATTTATTTATATTTAACAATTTCAATTTTCACATAATCATACAGATGGAAACCCATTAGGCATCAAAGTGTTTTTAGCCGACTGATTGAGTGATGCTCTAATTTGGCGTTAAGGATAAAGTGCCCTATTAGAGAAAACTTTGAAATTAATTTTTATGGTTCTTCTTTGCAGCTGAGGTGTTGCTCAATGAAGGGACGTGTGATTATCTGAACCGCCCTTGGGAACTTTATCTGTCAGTAGCCACAACTACTATTGGAATCAATCATTTAGCCTTATGATGACTAAGATGCATTCTTTAACTGCCATTAGACCTTGCCCATAAGTTCAAAAGTTGGAGATCACATCTGATTTGTTTATTATGTATAATGTAAGAATGCACGTTATGGAAATACATTCTGGGACAATGTTTGGCTATATTGGTTAAGTGGTTAATAACTTCCTTGTTTTACATAATGGCACAAGTGCAAACTGCGACCAAGTTTTCACATTCATGGAAGAAGTAGATGAGCAAAGATGTCATGTTATGAAGGACAAATGTAACGCATTTTATTTTTCAAGAAAATATGTCAACTTGCTTACTGTGCTATTAAACAGGGAGCATGGGTCCAAATCGAATCTCTATATAACTTTGCTTGTGTATTTGTCTGGTAAAAAATGATACATTTAAAATAAATAATAAATAAAAGAGATTCAGATGACTATGATTAGACTACATATTGAGCACTTAATTTAGAGCATCAATGGTTTATAAAATGCATTGTTTCTGGTACTTGTAAGGTATCATATCAGCTCATCATATTGGTCATAACCTTATTGGTCAATACCAATACAGCTCCAATATAATGGTGCATCCTTCTAGCATTATGTTTGCATAATATTTGCATGCAAATATGTGACTTTCCTCTATATATTACAATGCATAAAAAGCAAAGTGATAACCCCGTAATTGGCAATTAATTTGTTGTTTTATGCATGTAATAAAGCACAACATGTTGTGCAGTTGTAAGAAATTAAACCATGACAGGGTGGCGAGATATGGTCCCCCGGCTCCCCATTGAGCTGTGATCCTGTTTATTTTTGCTGTTATTTTCTGTTAAAAATAGAACGTTCAATTGAACCGGAAGGATAAAAGGCTTGTGTATTGGTTGTCAGTGCCAATTTTTCCAGAACCCATTCATAGCAGTGTTTTATACTATTTTTCTATACAGGTCACAGGATTTTATACCCTTTGATATCCTTCAATCAAGAAAAATCACATATTTAACAAACCCATTACATAAATGTTAAGATTTATGTTTAATCAACTCATTTGTATTTAGTGTCCCTGCATTCGGTAGAAGGTACTAAATAACTAGACCAAACTACTGTGGGATAATGTGGTTTCTGACCTAAACACATTATTTCATAAAGTACTATTACACTGTACAAAAGAGCAGAAAACATGTATATTTGCATTTTGAAGTGTTCGTGGTCACAGAGCAGTGACGCATTGAATACCCCGTTAGAAATGTTGTACAGTACAGTCTCCGGGAGGTTCTATACCTATATTTCAGTAATGCTGGTTTAGAATATTCTGGCACAAACTAGTGCAGCTTTGCTTTAGTGACCTTTGGCACGCAATAATATTCTCATTCCATCACGTGCTAAGATTATAATATCACCACATGCTAAGATCCGTCCTCATTATTCCGGTTCAAGGTTTCCGGATGTATGCTGTTTATTAATGCATGGAATGGCTAAGGAGCTCAGAGACTCTTGGCGTGTTCAAGGCCAAGCTCGACACAGTGCTAGGTAGATAAACGAACGTGCTGTTTACAATTTGGGCACAAGAACGCACATGAACTTATTGCTCACATTATGGAAGACGAGCTTCAATAAAAAATGCAATCCTAAACCTTTTTTTTTTTTTTTTTTTTTTTAAACAGTGCTAGATAGATCAACTGTAGCCTAGATTGCAGAAAGGGTTGCTCCCAATGTTAAACTTTACAGTTTTTAATATTTATTTCACAGCACAAGATCTCTTTTCCTTGTCAGGCTGGGTGGGTCAAGGCAGTATATTTCCTTTTGTATTAGGTCATGTCCACTTTGGTCTTTTATTGAAAGGGAATTCCATCATAAAACAGCCTTCAATTGTATAAGAGTAGCTGTCCTGTCCTCCTGATTAAATTGAGCTCTCCGCCAGCTCTCTACCTATAGTGAGTGCAGAGATATAGCCCCAAACTACTATGCATGCTCCAGGTACCTGCTTTAAAGACTACAATGGGCAGGCACTTACAGTCCACTGGGGGACATCAAACAATGCTAGTCACAGGTTGGCATTCCTACTGCATGCAAATGGAGGGGCTGGGTATTACTGCTTGGCCTGGGGAGAGGGTGACATTACTCGCAAGCAAGCTAGCCACTAAAGGAATAATATCTAGCTTAATGTGTTCAGTTCAGCTTACTTCACTCCTGAAGTTATACTAAAAAGGAAATGCCACTTCACTGGGGGAAATTGCAAGAGTTTAACATTACTACAATTTGAATACCTGTGATTTATGTGGATGACTCTCAGCAAGCTGTATTGCAGACACAGTCATGACTTGTGCAGTATTTGGTTGTCATAATAAATCCAGCAAGAACAGACATTTTTGTAGAATACCGGAGGTGAGAAAGAATGGAGGATAGGAGAAAAAGGTGTTATGCCAGGCCAGGAGAAATGTATGGTCCCTTCACGCGTACTTACATTGTTTACAAGGTTGTGGTTAGTTACCTCCGTTAGCATTGTCACTCTACTGCTAGCATGGACTTAAATTTTTTCAGTCAACAGGTCTTCAAGTCTCTGTGTTCTTTTTAAAACACATGCTTCTGATGCTGGAGTAGCCATATCAAAAAGGCCTATGACTAAATGGTCCAACATTTATTTGTAGGCATAGGTGGTTATGTACGAACAGAAAGTTCATTTGCTGAAATCGCCAAACTGTGCTGTCCGATGTAGAACTAAATTTCCCTTGCATGCAGGCTTACAGTCTTTGGGGTGAGATTCTTAAGTGTTTATAAGATGTAATTAATTATAGTGGCTACATGCAGTTAACTCACTGCAAAAGACACAAACATGCACTTTAAATATTGTACATTACTGCCAGGAATAAATATATTGCTCTTTTCTGGCAGTCATATATTGATTGTAGTGTACATGTGGCCGTATAATGTGTGTATGGTAGATGGCATAGTGGCAGTAATATGATGCTGGAACATGGCAATGGCAAGCTATAGTCACATGGTTAGCTAATATTGCATATTGCAGCATGATGCAGCTAGAAGTAAGGTAACGTTAGCCAGCTTGAGCCTGTTTGATTAACATGTGGAATCAAACATGGTCAAGCTTGCTAGCTAGCAATATAATTAACAACAGTACACATTTCAGGTTTTTTTTAGTGTCGATGCTTCTAGCGTTGGGTTTGGCTGGCATTTTTAGCTGATTTCACTGGTCTACCCTGCTAATGGGCTCTTGTGTCCGTACTCTGGATACCGTCCATGTTTCCCACCTCATCCAAGGGCAGTGGATCCTCGTCAAAAAAGGGAACAAGTAAGTCCGCAATATCAGCAAGGGCACCAGCTAATAGTTTTTACAGCTGGAACAGCAGCTGCCCCAAATCTCCTTTTGATGTGAGTTCGGTCAACGCCCCCTTCACCTATGTTGTTGGAGGTATCTCCAAATTCAAAGTACCCGCCCATGTAGCTCTTCAAAAATGAGAAAGTAGAGGCGTGCATCAGAATGACGTACACCTCCAGCAATATTTGCACCTTTCACTGCAGATATCTCTGGACAGAGATTGCCTTAGCCAGCCACGTAGAGAGAATTAATCAATTACGCCTTGATCTGCTAAGTGAGCTAAATGTTGTTCTGCACTGGAATTCCCCTTTAATTATACATGAAGCCCCCCAATCCATAATTCCCCTCTTTCATGGAGAATCGCAAATGGAGGAGAATTAAAAGATCTCTGCGGAGCTTAGCGGCTGCCCCCCCCCGGCCGCGATACTGCCTCGATAAGACTCGGGAACCCCGCCGAGCTCGGGCACAGCGTTCCTCCTCGCGGAGTATTTCTCAGAGCTCTTAACTTTTCACCTGTCATTTTAAATGTTTCATTTCTTAACGTGCTTTTAAAAAAAAAAAAAACACACATTCGTGTTCGCCGGTTTTCAGTCGGGCTTAAGCAGCAGCGCCCCTCGCTGGTGGGGAAGGCACGCGCTCTCACGCGCTCGCCGTGGAAACGCGCGTGACCGCAGAACGCGCGCCTTCGCTCCGCGGCCCGGCGGCTGAGCCGCGCGGCCGGCCGCTTCGCTGGAGGGCTGTCGCGGCTGGCTGCTCAGGCAACCCGCAGACGCGTGATCAAACGGGGGAGCCCCTACCGCCGAGCGCCTGGTGAACTGAGCACTAGAACCGCTGAGCTGGCGGCCTGTTTTAAATCTGTTCCCATGACTGATGTTCATAAGTTGGCTTTCGCTAATTTTATAATAATAAAAATAATTATTATTTTTATTTATTTATTTATTTGTTTGTTTTTCCTTCATTGTCTGTGAAGCATTTTGTGAAAAGTGCTATATATACATATATATATATATACACACACACCCTTCTTCCATGGGCAGCACTATGGCCAGATATGAGTCGACCAAACTGCATGGGATATGGGGTGCATCACTGCACCAATAACGGACGCCTTGGGAGGCTCTGGCACCCAACTGCCACTAAATTTAATAAGGACCTCCTTCCAAATACCTTTGTGTCGTCAGTTGCTCCCCACGTTAAGAATAATGTATGCTCACTTATAATGTGTCACATGCTATACTTTATTCAGGCACCTGGGTGTAAGGCCTCAGCTGTAGGTCGCATTAAACTAAAATTGACCCCAAACCTAAATAAATATATATAGAGAAGTCAAAATATTTGTCACCATTACACCGTATCCTCTCACTTTAAAGATGTCTCTGTTCACTTATAAGTAAGAAAACGAGTGGGTAATTTGCCAGTGACTTCAAGTCAAGAGGTTTTTCGCAGATACAGATGACATATTTGGTTTTGACACATGAAATGTAGGTCACACCAATTATTCTGATGGTATCACAGAATGTACTAAATTATAATATTTCAAAGGCAGTCCCCTTTAAGTTTTTTTTTACACACGCACACACACACACACACACTCACACTTCATTAGCATACCGATCGACAGTGGCGAACACACAACATCCCTTCCTGTGCGTTCCGTCTAAAGCTCCATAAATGTTGAGCTGAACATTTACAGCGCTTTGGCTAAACACAGTAAGGGGATGTACAGTTTACATGAGCACTGTTTACAGCAGAGGCCATTGCAGTAGTAACTTATTCACCGAATGCAGGGAGATCAAACCGAACGTGTTTCAGACTCATAAACAACCTTCATTTACCCACTGCAGTGGCTCAGCCACCGCAACAGAGCCGAACACCGCCAGGCGAAGAAGTTTAAATCACGGAGTTTAAATAAAAATGCTGCAGAGATGTGGTGAGCACTATATTCAGGACGAAATGAGAGCGGAGTTTCTAACGTGTAGATGAAGCATAATGCAGATTTTAGTGTTGGGAAAGAAAAAAGGAATTGTGATGCAGCTCAGTAGATCATTTCTCCCTCATATAACCATCTTTAAGGGCTGTGCTTAATGCTTTATTTCATGCTGGTTATTACAATTTGGTTTTATTGTTTGCTGTTTTATGTATTTTCCGATGACAGTCAGTGACATAAGTCTGTCTGGATAAAAGTGTCTGCCAAATATATGAATAATAATAATAATATCTGCAGACTCATTACAGTTGAGCAGTTGCAATAGAGGAGCTGTGTAAATCTAATTCCTTTTGTTTAATTGGTTATTTTCGCAATAGTCTCCCTCGGTACGGGTCGCTTGTTTTCAGAGGACATCTGATAACGAGCCCGCTGCCCCGAAGGACACCGCCGCCCCAGGAACCGGAGGAGCGCGTCCGCTCCTCCTCCCCCCCCCACACCTCCGCCCGTACACCTCCCCCCGCTCACCTCCGTGAGTGCTGAACACTGGCCGGAACCTCTCCTGCCTTTAATGGCCGATCCTCGATGGGAATGTGGATTTCACTCTAAACGGCGGGAGTTTTGGTGCGGGGGGGCGGGGCGGACGCGCCGGGCTCAGATGGGGCCATTTGGGCCCCCGCCCTGGGATGCTGCCGTGTGGCCGAACCAATCACCCCACCCCTTGGAGGAGTGGAAGCTTTTCAGAATGATAACTCCCTAGACTCACTCCATAGAGCAAAGGGGGTTTGGCAGGGGTGGGGTGGGATTGGTGGGGGGGAGGTTCTGTGAGGGGATGTAAAGTTTTGTTTTTTTCATCTGGTTTCGTTTGATTTTGTTCGTCCGGTTCATGCATTAACTGGGTAACAGAAATGAACACCTTGTAACAGGGCCCAGGGTTTTGGTCAGGGCTGGAGAGCGAGGCTTCCTGGTGCCTAAAATGGACAGCGTTACCATGAGCCATCAATCACTCACTGATTTGAACCAATCATTGTGCTCTGCTGTGCTTTTGATTGGTTTAAACAAGCCAGTGACTGAAAGCTCATTGTAGCCCGACCCATTTTGAAGATTGTGAAACCTCATTCTGACCACCACTTTTTTCAACGGCCACTGGTTTATACAGCACACAGTATCATTGTTCTGCAGGTTACCCTGGATAAAAGCACTCCAAATACATCGCAGTATTGATGACAATAAGCTCTGCAGTTTCCACGTTCTCCTGTGCACTGTACTTTTGGCCGTAATCAATAAGAGAAAGTTTTATGTTATCAAAATACAGCTTACATATCGCATTAATCAGTCCTGGAAGTACGAACCAGATATGGATCCACACCGATGCACTGCAGGTTACTTACTTAGAAGATGAAATGTAAGCAACTGAAGACCTGAGCACCACAAACTGGGGGTCAAAGCATGTGGGTTGAGCCAGGCAGTGTAATCTACTGCAATATTAATGCAAAGTGCACCTTACCACTTTAAAATAATAACTTCATCAGGGGAACGTATTTCTCAATAGCTGAAATATGATTAGCGAAGAAACATAGCTATTGTCGCTGCTCTCTTTCATTATTCCTGTTTACCCTGTCCGTCTGTTCGTATTTACGCTGCCTGTTCGTGTTTACCCTGTCTGTTCGTACTGGCCCTGTCTGTGTTCATATTTACCCTGTCTGTTCGTACTGGCCCTGTCTGTGTTCATATTTACCCTGTCTGTTCGTACTGGCCCTGTCTGTGTTCATATTTACCCTGTCTGTTCGTACTGGCCCTGTCTGTGTTCATATTTACCCTGTCTGTTCATATTTACCCTGTCTGTTCGTACTGGCCCTGTCTGTGTTTATATTTACCCTGTCTGTTCGTACTGGCCCTGTCTGTGTTTATATTTACCCTGTCTGTTCGTATTTACCCTGTCTGTACTGTTGTACTGGCCCTGGCCCTGTCTGTGTTCATATTTACCCTGTCTGTTCGTACTGGCCCTGTCTGTGTTCATATTTACCCTGCCTGTTCGTATTTACCCTGTCTGTTCGTATTTAGCCTGCCTGTTCATATTTACCCCGTCCATCTGTTCGTATTTTCCCTGCCTGTCTGTTAATATTTTCCCTGTCTGTCTGTTTCTACATATTTGCCCAGTCTGTCTGTTCAAATGTGCCCTGGCTGTCTGTTCAGATTTGCCCAGTCTGTCTGTTCAAATTTGCCCTGGCTGTCTGTCTCTTCATATTTGTTCAAGCTTTTCCATCTCACCCCATTTCCTGCAGAGGCTTATACGCAAATCCCCCTTTCCATCGCTGTAGCTCCCTGCGACATGACATTAAACAATTATAGATGATTTCTTAATGCAGAAGAGCTTATTCGTGGGTTATGCTGGAGTAAAACAGACTTCATTGATGCGAAATAAATAAATAAAAACGCCCTGTGTTGGACAGAGCTGGTTGACCACGCAGGGTGACTGTGGCTTGACAATACGTTCTGCAAGAAGAGGTTCCAATTAATTTTACCATGCGCATGCTGGCTACTACTGTGAAACTATTAACGCACAGAAATATACAGCGGGCTATGCCTCCCATACAAACAGGAGATTTCACATTCACGGAAATGAGTTTTCAAATATGGCACATTCGCAAAGGGACTAAATATGCAGAACCCACACAGCCAATCACAGCTGCTCACAGCAACGACCAACGAACTAACTCAATACTGGTAGGGACTACACATTACGCAACTATTTCCTGATGGTATAAATGTCATACCTGACGAAGTAGCATTCCCTGTTTCTCGCCGGAAATATTTTCAAAAAAGTAAAACAATAGCATGTGCACGTCATACTGGGTGTAATATTATGCAATAAAATTTACTGGGATGCAAATGAGATGTGACTTTGATGAACTACAGGAGAGACGCGGTGTAAATTGAATCTTGTGAAGTTAATTCTGTTTATGAGGTGTGAGAATTAGTCTACCTTATGGTAACATGGCCTACACACAGTGAAGCCAGGAACATGTATATGCCTGACAAAATACATGGAAGAGGTGAAGACAATGTGCTATGTTTATTGATTTTTTTTTAAATGAATGTTGCAATGAATCTCTCGGTAGATAACATGAATATCTTTAAGGTGATGCACGTTACTCAGAGATACTGGAATACTGACTCTTCGGCACGGTTTTAAATGTAAAGTGACGTATTGTCAGGAGTAAGAGTTATATTGACTGTTATCCCAACCCTGGAACCATGCAGTGCGATTCACAGCAAAACGCACTTGGCTCTAAAAGTGCAACGTTGTCCTTCAGAGAGACTTAAGAGGAAAAGCAGATTCTGCGCTAAGAGTATTGGGCTGCGTTTCCCAGAGTCTCCTTAGCGCTACGTGCGTCGTAAGGTATACCTTAAGCTCTTCCTTTAGCTCTCGAGCTGTTTCCCAGCGTCTCCTTAGCTAAGGTATACCTTAATTAAGGTATACCTTTAAAAGGGTGGTCTGAGGCACTCGTAAGCTCTCCCTTAGCGATGCGATCCGCGGTTTCAGCCTTATTATGCCAACATTTTGCTTTTCAAATCGACAGTTGTACTACAGTGCGCATATAGTAGCACATCTGCATGCGAAAATTACATAGATAGTTTAATATTAACTTTACGAAAATTAATTATCCAATCAACGTTTCTGTGCATAGTACGTCATGAGAATGTTGTCGTTTCACCTGTCTATTCCCATAATGATGGCAATTAAGTATAGGGCCTATCCAGAATACTAATCCAATTTGTGAAGAAAAAAAAAAAAGTTTTTTTTAATTTATACGTAGTGGCGCTAACTGAGGATATGGCTTTTCCGACTGCATACCCTGTAGAAATTAGTTCGTTTGTGTGTGAGTCAATGATCACACTGACTTGGAACAAACCGCCGGTTTATTAAGAATATAAAACCTATGTGTGCAAAGCCAACGTTGAGTGAGTCTACTTGCATGACCGATCTAGAGCACGTTGACTGGCCTAGCCATAAACACACATACAGGTACGGTGGCTCATAATGAACAAACATAGCCAAATGATCTACATCCCCTTCCTTTAGCTTACACCTCCTATATAAAACAAAATAGCGCTGGGAAAATATCAACATTAGGGAACATTTTTCTTAGCATGTTGTTTTACGATTTTCGGTAAACAACCCAATAATGATTGAGTTTAACCAATATTCTTGGTTAAACTTAAGATTATCCAACAGCAAATTAAGGTGGATGAGCAAATCACTTTAACAGGTAGACCTATTCATAAGGCACCCGGTATAGAATTCATCATGATCAATTTCCACAGAAGCGCTTTTGCCTTTCATCTACGATCATTTTTGCATTGCAGAGAAAAGTTCGCGGGAATCAGTGGATATGCTGCTACAGTTGCCTATGTATTGTGTGACAAAAACAAATTAAGATTAGACCTTTGTTTCAATAAGAACAAAATAATTCACCCATATGTAGCTTATATCCTTTTCCCTGGGCTTCCACGAAGTCCCAGACTATGGCTTATATGTCCCGATGGATGCTTTTTATTTTATCCTTTGTAGTCTATATGTACGTATTTATTGAAACTATCACAAGGTCTCGTCTTAACTGACTCTTAAAGAGATTAACAGATGATCTCTATTAGGCATAGCTTCCTCTTCTGCAGTATTAGATTGATGTAAAATGATTATGACAACATTTGTTATATTAAAACGTCATTCACAAGCCTTTACAAGTGAGACAATTTTTTTTTTTTTTTTTTTTTTTTTTTTTTTGTCCTCTCCCTCCCTCTCAGATTGGAAACTTCCAAGAGATCGCATTCCTTTCTAAAAATGCTGAACCAGATGTCTTTGTGCTTGAAGTTTCAGACCGGAGCTTCGCGCTCTAAGCAAATCTCCACCATGTCTGAACTAAGTAGAAGAGCGACGATAAGTTATAGGTTTAGAACTGAGCGCAGAATATCGAGTCATAATGGCCGTCAAAAAATTTGTTTTCTTTTGTGCATTTCCCCCGACTTGTTACTCAATTTCTTGAAGCGAGGTCTCATAAAATGTTGATAAAAATGACTGGATGTATATTAAGCATTAAAGCTTCATAAAGCCGTCACTCAAGGTAGAGCATTATGTCCCGATTGACAGGACGAATGGAAGATTCGGAATTAACCACCTGCTGCTGCAGGAAATTGAATTCAACTGAAATTATCACAGAAAATTTGAATTCTTGCACATCTATCTTAACAAGATTTGTATGTATAGGCTAAAATATAGTTTTAGGCGATTCTTAATTTTACTTTCCCGAAATGTAAAATATAGGCTATGAATATTTTCCTAATTGTTTCCTTTAAGAGCATATTATTATTATTATTATTATTATTATTATTATTATTATTATTATTATTATTATTATTATTATTATTATTCCAGAGAAACACATAATAATAATAATATTATAATAATAAACTTTATTTATATGGCACCTTTCATATCATAAAATGCAGCTCAAAGTGCATTACAAGAGAAACAATAGAAATCAGTACCA
This sequence comes from Anguilla japonica, assembly GCA_025169545.1. Lineage (NCBI taxonomy): Eukaryota > Metazoa > Chordata > Actinopteri > Anguilliformes > Anguillidae > Anguilla > Anguilla japonica. Next base: position 24,833,165 of record CM045900.1, on the reverse strand, counting down.
CAGGTATTAAGATAAGATAAAAATAGTAATAAAATAAATTGATAATGATAATAGCAGAAATGACGTAAATTAAAAATAAAAATAAATAAATAATAAAGAAAAATACTAAATAAATTTTATTACTAAAATAATAGTAATAAAATTAATTGATAATGATAAAATCAATCCTTAGATATAAAAAGCATAAAACAAATATAAGAAATATAAAACAAGTATAAGAAATATAAAAGAAATATAAAATAATAACAATGGTGTTAAAATAAAAAGGTGAAATTAATTTAAAGCAAGATCATAAAAATGGGGTTTAAGCTGTTTCTTAAAACTATCAACAGAGGTTGCTTGTCTTATTTGTAATGGGAGTTTGTAAAACTAAGAAGACTCAATCATGTGTGCTATTGATTCTCCGTCACTAGTTCTACAGTTCACTTAATTACTTCTGCCTGCCGATTTCTATGGCTTACGGTAGGAATTGGCTCATATTAGCCTTGCCTCAAATTCAACCATACACTATATGGAGACGAAGTAATCAGTATGCAATGAAATGTCAGAATGTTTAACAGCGGTTTACTATTTCCATGGCTCTGCTGCCCCCATATGGATGGATGTAATACTACAGTAATTATGATGGCGGAGAACGTTTTAACCTTAGCAGATTTCTGGACACATTGAAGTTCAGTGTTAGAAACGTTAGACGTTTAACCTATGTTGTCAAACAATTTGTGTATAAACATAATTGACCTTCATTTTCCCGCCAACTAGTATGTGCCAAACATATTAAAAGGAAAGGAAAGCATAAACAATTAAACAAGTCAATCAAATTATTGATTCTTGTTTAATATGTACATGATTAAAATTTAGACAGACTGTACATGTAAATACAAGTAAATAAGAGACTGCTATGATTCTTTCTCATTTGTCAACTTTAAACAATGGTGCTAAAGGGTGTTTATTGTGTTAATGAATTTTATTACTCAGCAGAACAGCACCTTCATTTTCCAAGTGACTGGACATAATGCATTGTACCATCATAATACAACATTCTGAGAGCAAATTTTTCCTAAGTCTATGACATTATGACATTCAAATATTATCATAAACATATTGGGCATCTGCTCATAAACCAACAAAAGACAGGACCACACTGCTGTGACTTCAGTCAGGACAGGGGACACACACCTGTGAGCTCAAATGCACCTGCAAGCTCAAACACACCTGTGAACTCAAACAGCTGTGAACTCCCTTACCCGCATACCTGCGAGCTCTCATGGGGCAGGTTCAGCCCACATTATAAATCTGTGCTCGTTCCCCTCTTAGTGTAGCCATTTTGCTTAGCCATGCATTATTTATTTATTTATTTATTTATTTATTTATTTAATTTTCTCTGTTTACTCTGGCAACCTAACAGCACCACCCCCACGAGATATTTGTGTGCTATTTGCAGACTGGAATAGCCACCCTTTTCTCTGTGCGTATAGTCCCAAGGCCAATTAGCTGAGCCGCTCGTACGGTCTGTGCACAGAAGGCTCAGATGAAACCGGCGCAATCAAAACGGGTCTTTGTGAGGGGGAACTAAGAGAGGGGAGAGAGAGCAAGACATTCGCCAGTGTTTTTCACCGGTTCATCCATCTCTTTTCCTGAGAGATGCACATGGCTGACAGACACAAAGATTCCCTCAGCAACACAAATGTGGCGTAACCTTGTGAATTGTCTGATGATGTTGATGATGATGCTGATGAAGACTTATGATAAAAGAGAAACAGTGTCTTGAACAATATTATATTCTACTCACATTGGTTTATAAGAATGTTTTTGTCTTTTCTGTTCCACCTGCTCTCTGCAAAAAATCCCAGCTCTTAATTGCAACAGATTTACACAGACAGAGACTTCATCTTCTGATATCCTTGACGGGAACATACCAGACAGATCCTCCTGCATTCTTTTCTTCTTTTTTTTTCCAAAAAACTGAGGCTCAGAGAAAGGAGTTTCTTTATTCAGTGCAGCTTTTTTTAAGCATCAGATGAATTATCAACTTTTTTTGTGGGATGGGGTTCATCTGACAAATTGATCACTGGAAGAGGGAAAGCAAACACACATTCCAATCTGCTTATGGATGCGTCATACACTTTTGACTTGTAATCTGGAAATATCCCCACAATTGAGGTACAATACTGTGTGAAAATCTGATTTCCTCATCCTGACAGATCAGAGAGGTCTCTAGCATAGAATATGCATATTAAATTGTTGGGTTTCTGAAGGTGATTGTTGGGGTACTGAGAAGACAAACATGATTAATCTGCAGCCCCACATACATTGGCTGGATACTGCAGCTCTTTGCCACGAAATTGCAATGATTCATGGATTTTTGGAATATAAATTTTATCTTTATCATATCTGGATTGTCTTATGCGGTAGCATGGAGAAAAGAACTGATGTAGCATCAGTTTCAAGTTTAAACAACCTAAGGTTAAAAGTGTACAATCTGGACAAGACCGTGTACAAAAATACGACACATCAGTGAGGTTGTGTTAGAAGTGAGTTGGTCATTTGCGATCCTTTTTCTAGTCGTTCAGGACCAGTTTGCATGAGTCAATAGTCTACAGTCCTGGCCTTTGAGGACGGTATAGCAACTCATGATGCAATAATAAATATAGCTGCAAGCAGCAATGCGGGATCCTACGAACACGTCCAACCCGGGTAAATACTAGGCGAAGGAGAAAAGAGTCCAAGCGGCATAGATTTCAGGATTTTGGACAATCTACATACCCGTGTGTGAGACGATCCAACTTCCGGTTCATGAGAAACATTACTTCGAAACATGAATGTGAATTAGCATGAAGTGCTAACTTTGTCACGCCACAAATCACGCAATTTTTAACGAAACGACTTTGTCTTATCACCCTTGATGGAGAGCATACCCAAGAGTATACATGTGCTATGGTGACGGAATCAGGTAAAGCGTTCATGAGAAGATGAGTTTTAAAGCGTTATATTAGCATTAGTTTCCCGCCAAAATGTAAAATGCCTGTAATTTCCTTGTTTTTTGAGATATCTGCAACTGCGTCGACATAGTACAACATGGTAGTGCCCTCTTCATGCCCAGTCCGTTTCAAGTCCCTAGATTATTGTTGTAAAAAGTTATAAGCACTTGGAATTAGCATTATATTAGCATTAGCATTAGCTTCCCACCAAAATTTCAAATGCCTGTAATTTCCTTGTTTTTTGAGGTATCTGCAACTGCGTCGACATAGTACAACATGGTAGTGATCTCTTCATACCCAAGTCTGTTTCAAGTCCCCAGATTATTGTTGTAAAAAGTTATTTGGTACAATTTAAAACCTTGGGCTGCTTGGCCATGTCCTATATCCTGAAGTCTATGCCGCTTGGACTCTTTTTTCCTTCACCTTGTATTTACCCGGATTGGACATGTTTGTAGGGCCCCGCATTGCTGCTTGCAGCTATATTTACATTTTTTTATTACATTATACACATTATTACACATACACTTATTACGTTATGTGCAGTTATTACATTATGGGTTGCTACAGACGACGAGGTCTGCTGGTTTCTGTTGCTACTCGGCACTTAACTGACAAATTAAAGACGTTCACAGTCAACTTGCTGGGTTTCTTGGGTTTGAATTTGGAAGTTTAAAAATAATGAAAGAAGAAGAGCAGGAGCTGTGGCCCCCCAGGCCCAGGGCTGCTCATCCCTAGTGTGGGGCTTTATATGCATAAGGATTCATTGGAGAATTTAAGAATATCACATGCTCTTATATGACTTTACTCATTATATACAATGGTCTTTGCATGTATTAAACATCAGAGGATTGTGGGTCTGTTTGGGCCTCAGCCTTCATACATATGTCCTTTTTAGAGTTCTAACGGAGAAGGTGAATGGGAACGAATTACTGAAAATTCTAGCCGGATGTGCCCAAATAATGCATCAAAACTTGCAGCACCTACCGGAGGCAAGGCAGCTCGCCTTATTTAAAATGTTTTGAAATCCAGGTGTAAGCTTTGCGTCAGGTGAAAAAGAAAGAGACACGGATGGAATACACAGACTGGAAAAGACATTTCATTATTTGGGAAGTTTTAATTTTCACCATACTAAATTCAAATGGGCTGCACCATGCAACACAGTTCAAATATAAGACTTTTTAAATTAGTTTACAAGAACATGTACACCGCTCCAAAACACCAGTCTTTTGCAGACAATAATTTTTTGAAAGGATGTAGAGAAGGGCCAATTTTTTCTGCTTTTAATGATTTTCTGCATCGCATATATAACAGCTTATTTTATAAATGTTTGGACCTCAGAACAGAACATTAGTGCACTTAAGATTCTGGCCTAACTGAGACATTGTCTGCCTGACTGCTGATTTAATACCAACTGCTATGCAATCTCGAGAGCAGACGCTTTCTGTGTTTTTCGTATTTTGTCAACAGCGCCAGCCTAGCTGTCATGTGAAGCTATCAGCAAAGGCGCATGTCATCAGCTAGCTTGACCAAAAGTCAGTCACAATTTTCCGTATCCTGCCAGTTCTCCAGGGTCTCTCGGGTTGCCATAGGTTACGCGTTGCCATCGGCGACCTTCGGTAGGCGCGAGCTTCCTCTCATTCTCGCGGAGGGAACTTGAGTTAAAGGGCTTCAATGATAGCAGTGATTACTCCGCTCTTCAAGATATCGTGATTAACTTGAAACCCATCTCGTGGTCACGGTGAAATAACATGGGTCAGTGCCCTTTTTTTCTGTGCCGGAATGTTCTTATCAGACCTGGGTCAAGTATATATTTTTGAAACACTTTAACTCTTTATATTCTGGTAGAAATTTTGAAAGTTCTTTTGCAGATCCTCGAGAATTTTAAAAACATTGTTCTGAATATTGGTGAAATTAGGTGTTTCTGTTAAAATTGTCAGTAATATGCTGAAATTTTACTTTAAGCGCTATTTGTTGTATTGTACTTTAACCAGATATAGGGCCGTGTCAGAATCAGGACACTTGCTTACTTTTGTAAATTCGATAGCAGACTGACTGATTAGGACGCGGCCTAGTTAATTTTATAACAGTTATGTTACGCGACAATGTGTTGGGGTTATGCTGCCTTTCAGCCACCAGATGGCAATAATAATGTTCCTGGTGTCCGTGCACTCTGAAAACACGTCACTCTTCGCTACTGGAAATGTTCAGTAATAAAGATCAGTTCTCTCATCTGTTAAACTTAAGACAGTTGTCTTGCACCTTATACACAGATGCACGAATAAGCATAAAGATAATTTTGTAGTTTGAATGTTTATGTTGTGCAGTTGCTGCATCATCCCCTTCATTGGCGATTTCAGACAAGCCGATTGTAGTTGTAAATCATCCACACTGCCGTTCGTGTTTGTCAATCTGCTTCAATTTATCTGTTTTAACAGGCTAACCGTAATTTATATTTGAATTTTAAAACTCAGTTATTTATTTATTTATTTATTTATTTATTTATTTATTTATTTATTTATTTATTTTTTATTTATTTTTCTCATCAGTGCCCAACGCTAGTGAGGTAATGAAAGAACGTGGGCTTAGGGAGTTTAGCACAGCCAAGGTGATTTGTGGAACAAACAGATCTAGGGAGCCTGAAAGTGACCTGATGCACATGGTGAGTCAGAAGGCGCTGTGACGATACAGATACGCCACAGTGCTCCTGAAAGGTAGCCAAGCTTGTCATTGTTTTATTCCTTTACGTTTGAAATCACATTTTTCCTCTCGGAAATTAAATGCCCCTTTCTTATCCCTACGGAGCAACCATTCCACCTGATATCCGAAGGGCTCGCGCATTGTCTCACCGATTGCCGGACTGACGTAATAGTCTGAGTCAATTCAACGTGATCCTCCATCCCTAGGAGTTATTCATTAAAATGTTCCATGGCAACCGGTGCTATGGCAACACAATGCAAACTGAAAAGTTACGCTTAGGCACTCGATTTCATCGTCATTGAAAAGCCAGAAGGCATTGTGCTGACATAGGCCGCATAATAACATAGAAATGGAATCTCCTATTTTAAAATATGTTCATGTTAACCACTAAATATAAACTTTAAATATCCTACATTGTATGTTGTTTGGGAAACTACGTGCTTCAATTACAGTAGGCTTCCATTTAAAAATAGCCTACACAGTCTAGTCTATTTCATCTTTTAATGCTGGCTATCACATATATTTCTTAGAAATGTTTTCTTACCTATAGCTTATTTTGACATATATGTATTTCCCAGGGGCATAACATAATCTCAAAAATGAATGCGTATCCTTCATAAATATTATATAATAATAAAAAATGTTTTGTCATCAAGGTTTTTTTAAATTTTACTTCATTGATCAGTAAGATCACTGTAACCTGGACACCCAAAGAGGCAGGTTTGTGACTTGTTGCCAAAGAAAATATGTGACTCTAGTTTTGTGTGGGAACAAACATTCCTGTTACTACAGGGGTCAGCAATTGCGCAATGACCTGAACAGAACCGTTTTTTTTAATTATTAAAGACAAGTAGAGGGTGAGATCGGAGAGCAACAAGGAAATTCATTTGAGAATTGGCATAGGCTAGAAAGCATTAGCATTATAAATATAATATATAGTCTACCATGCAAGATGTTACCATATGAAAATGTCACAGGCCAACAGTGCATATGTCTTCTTTATCCTAGCAAGTAAACCCACACCCTTTAATCAATATATCAAAATGTAGTCGCATAATTAAGTTATGGGATTTGTGAAATTCCAGGTTAATATACCGCGTGCATTATGGCTAACACCCCAGATATCCTGCCAGCTGTAAATTAGAGTTCCTGCCATCTGTGCCTGGCACAGACGCTGTTCCTTTACAGCTTCATCAGGTGCACTCCCACCTGCATGCCGTGAACAGCGAATAGGCCTATCTTTATTCTGCGGTCTACTGGCTACAGGAACAACGGGCCAGTCTGTCTTAGAAAGCAGACGCAAAACATCTAAGTCCAAAAATAAAAAGGGTAAATATGTCTGGGGCACAGGGACAGAGGTGAGAGCTCTCTCTCCGCGTGCCCCCGCGTTCTCTCGCGGAGTGAGTCAACCTTTCGGCTTGTCCTGCTACGCGGTGCTCCGTTTTGCACGTCGGAGTAATAGCGTGAGCACGGGGAGTTGCGGTTGCCAAGGGCTAGTGTTGCTAACGCGATGAAGGGAACCGGCCCGGTTGATGAAGCCGAGAAGCGTGTTAATCTTCCGCGAGCTGCGCCTTCCAGGAACCAGACAATAGCAGCCCAGATCCAGCCAGGCTGGTGCCCACCGCGCTCTGTCATCCAGGCCAAGCGGTTACATCTCTCCCCCGAATACAGACTGTCTCCTTTGTGCTGGCGCTCCACGGGACAGGAGGAGGGCGCGGGGCTCAAACTAAATTAAATAAATAAATGCAAACTGCAACTCCTTTGTCCCTGAAGACATTGCACGTTTTGTCTGGATTTAAATGGAATTTAAATTTAAATGGAACCCCAAGTCTTCAAAAAAACCCACTAAATATTAACCAGTGATGAGCAACAGGCTAGTATACCTGATTTTTGAGCTACAAAAGGTTGAAACAGCCTAAAACTTTTTTGCGCATCTAAATGTGAAATGGTATTACTTTGTAATAAAATGTATAGATGTATATACTCTAATTTGTAATTTTTTTTATATAGGCATCACTTTTTCAATGTTAACAATGCATGCCCCCTGGCTCTCAAAGGAGAAGAGTGGATGTCACTAGTCCGGATTGAAACCACGCACTGATTGGTCGAGATTGAAGAGCTCGTTGAAATTCATCCCTAACTGCGTTTAATTGGTATGTCTGAAAGGAAAGAGAGCCATTTGTCATGCAGCTATTTAAGAACATGCGAGTACATAATGACAAGAATAGGTCATTTAGGGTTACCATTTACTGAGAACTTCAGGCTCCTACAGCTGCATGCATGGCACGGTCCAGAATCACATTCTGACCTCCAGCACGTACTGTGGTGGAGAACCCAATGAGAATGGGAGATCATTTTGCTTCAGTTTTGCTCAGGAAGGGAGGAGGGTGGTTGGTAGGGTATTACTTGCCTCATTTTACAATATTATCTGCTCTGAGAGCGAAAAGAAAGGTCAGCTGACCACAAGCTTGCTGCTGAAATGATGAAGTGATGGTGTGGGAATCGCTGCTGTGATGGGAAGAAAAAAGTGTTGGGGAGGTGCTAAGTCTTTAGTGACGTTTTTAAAAATCACAAACACACACACACACACACACACACACAAACACACACACACACACACACACACACACACACACACACACACACACACACACATACACACACACACACATACACACACACACACAAACACACACACACACACACACACACACAAACACACACACACACACACAAACAAACACACACACACACACAACACACACACACACACACACACACAAACACACACACACACACACACACACACACACACACAGTGTATTGATTTTCTTTTATCAGTGGATCAGTTTGCAGTTTGTCTCTGCTCTCCTGTTCAGTCAGTTTAGTAGATTTACCTTGCTTGACGTACAGAGCTTCCCGGCAGTCGTGTGACTGTTAATAAACACAAGGGTTTCTAATCTATAACACGCAGCAGGGTTATGCAACGTGCCTCATGTAGCCTACTAACTCGAGTTTGAAACTTCGCTGACCTTGCCTTCAGAGTCTGCGCGGTCCCATCTCTGTGGTGGGAACAGCCCACGCTATCTGCTGTCCCCACGTCCTCTGGATTTTAACTCATTTTACAGATGTTCTCGAGCACCACTGTGAGTCTAATGCAGTCACTCGTGCTCCAGGGGTATTCTTTCAAAAACTGTTTTCCAAATATCGCCTTCAGCCCAGGGCGCCGAATGCTTTGTGGTCGTTTAAGCATACTTATCGGATGCTAAAGGACACACGTGCAGTTCGTGCTTAGGGAAACAGCAAACACTTATTCAGGATACACGGCCCATTTGTAGTGACAACAAGGTGTTGAGGTCGCCGGGGGGGTGAATCAACATGTCTCTTTACATTCTGCAAACTCAGGTGAGCTCCTGTTTGCCCACGGCCTCTATGGTTACTTCTCTGGAACCACTGAGGAGAGTCTGCTTCCGGGAGGCCAGCAAAATGCACCAGAAAGAGAAAATAAGGCCCCTCTTTTTGGCATTTCTTTATTTCGTATTTTTTCCCCTTGCTGATTTTATTGTTCTTTCTGTGTGCTCATCTCTAAAGTACTTTGTGTTGCCTGTTCAAAAAGTGATAATAGTTTATTAAAATTGGGGTAATGTTAACATTACTAATCACAACAGGCCCCATTCACAAAACTATTCTTAAGTTATTCTTTTTTTTGTTCTTAAAAATGTTCCAACGAAAAATCGATATGGGATTCATGACACATGTGAAGACCTTTGTTTTTGTGCGTATCCCAGGTGTATGAGATGATGAATGCTGACTGTTAATTTTCCATGCGATCCTGTTAATTTGATTAGCATGAGGAACACGAACAAATACAGGTCAGGAAAAAAATGATGAATGCCGTAATGTTCTTACACACAGTTTACGATCAAATGTGATCGTACGCATGTTTCGTGAATGAGGCCCATTGTGTGGCTGAATCAGCATTCACTAATTCAATAATCAAACTTATTGCTTTGGTTATCTTTCATCAACAAAGGTATCATTTTTGGAAATGATATCCTTGATATACAAAGGGAGCTTCTGCTTCTGTTTGGCCTTCTGTAGATGCTATGGGCATATATGTATTCAGCCTAAGTTTAATCAGCTATTGCGATAAGATTGCAGACCCAGCATTAAACATATATACTGTAAAGGGGAAGATGCACCCTTACCTTAGAGACTTTAGCACTCTTTTTCTTTACAAAAGGACAGTTGGTGATCGCCGCTTACTTTTGATAACCTTTCACAGCATATCAACTGTAAGCTAAATCTAAAATATTAAATGGACATTGCCCTTTTTTCTCGAAATGTGAAGTTGAGCAGATGTTCCATATCGATCACTCTGCTGTCTGAAAGAGCGCACTGTTCAGTTGTGAGTTAAAAGGAAAGACTGTACAGGTATTTGGTCTGGAAGATAGACCTGTCAGAACAGATAAATAAGGTTCTTGCTCTGAGTTTACCTGGCTTCCCAGGCCGGCTGTACACTTGATTCAGTGTGACTCGGAGTGCCAACTAGTCACGATCCATCCATTCAAATATCACGAGACACAAGAACGGCGACGCAGGTAGAGCCTGAATTTTAGTACACAGGCATCGTGCTAAAATGGTGATAAAACTGACGCACACAATAATGAAGGAAGTGCCTAGCAATGATCTTTAAGCGCAACATAATAACATCACACTACAGTGAAAGTCGAGCCTAACAATGAGCTATTCAAACAGCGCTGCATTACATCACAGTGTTTACACTGTGCCCAGCAATCATCCATAACAGCAACATAGCTGTTTGTTTCTCAAAACAATGTAGGCTTTCCACAGTTATGGGGACTCCACGGGGTCACAAGCAGCTGAGGAATTTTGGTGGACACCAGGCCAGTTGATGTTGTTGTTTACTTGCTTGTTGTGTAGAGCCTTTGCCCTAGACATTCCAGAGTAATGCGTGTTGTAGCAACTGGCAGGAAGGTGTTGATAGAGCATAAAGCTTGCATTCACGATGCTGTCCTGCTTTTAGCACCACACATTTTCCCCAGGACTGGGGGCGTATGGGGGGCCAAGGTTTTTTTTCTAGACGTTAAGAGATGGTTTTTTTGAAATCAGACTTTCTTCTCAGTGATATAAACAGACAGACAGCGACCGTGGAGGACTGGAGCAGACAGGGTGTTGGTACAGCTTGTCTGGAGACGTCTGATTTGGCCACCCACTCAGAGCAGAAGCCATGTGAAAAGTGGTGGATCTCACATACCGCGGCGTCCATAGACTTCCTCTTTACCCTTGGTGCTGCGCCGCTAGTGCTCGGCATCAAATTACTTTTTCTTTTTTTTTTAAAGGGAGAAAACTGTTTTCTTCCAACCAGCCCTTTGGCCACTACTGCTCATAAGCCTCTTAGCGACATACTTCTGTCACCGACACTAGCGGTTTTTGGCCCACGCCATTCCCGTCTTTAGCCTGGAAATAAAGGACGGCATTGTTCTCAGAAAATGTCGGTCAAAACTACAGGAGCGAGGGGCGGGGGAGGGGGTTGCGCGCGACATGTTGTCTGACCCGTTATATTCCTTTACCGCACGCATTAACTCATCGTCAAGTGTTTGTAAACAGACGAGTAGACAATAATTCCAGGAGAGACGGGGATATGTCGGTCTTCCTGTTTGTAGGTGTTGGAACGAGTTTTTTCCAGCCACGTCCTCTGGGCTCACTGTTTATGCTGGTGTTTGCTGTGCTCTGAGTGAACACCAGTTTTGGTTAGATATCACCGGTTTCTGTCTGCTTTAAATCACTTGAATATAAGAAAGTGTTGTCAGAAATTTAGCAGTGCTAACAGGATTGAGGTAAACATGTTTTTCAGGTTTATTCAAGTCAAATTGTTCAGTAAATAACATGCACATTCAGAACATGTCTTGCTAAGCTTGATTGGTTGTATAATTATTATTACTATTTTGGTTGTAAAACCATTCATTCAGAAACAAGAGATTTACCATAATGTTACATTACTACGATGTTTAAGGGGTGAAAATGATGAAGAATTGGCTAAACTAATATATATGACAAACACGTCAATCACAGACAGTATTTCTGTCACAAAAGAAAAAAGCACACATTTTCATATTTCACCCCAGATATTATATTCACAAGTTGCAATGAAACTGTAATAAAAAAGCTGTGAAATACTATATATTCAGAGTAAATTTTCAGTTCTCGTGTGGTTCCTCCTAGTCATTTTTCTTATGATTCTAAAAATCTTTAAATTATCCAGGAAGATTGGAATGGAAGTTTTATAATATTGGAATTATAGGGTATGATAAGAACAGCCAGGTGTGGGTTGCACAGTTACTGTAAACTGCAGCGTTATTACCTCAAATACACCATGCAGAACTGTCTGTGAAAAAAATCTTAGCTTTAGAAATTGTACTGTTTATAGTTTGCAAGTGGAAATGTTTTATCAGGTAATATATATCACTGGCTACCAGCCCTGCAGGAAAGGTGAGAAAGGCTTTTGTAGTTACAACAGAACACACTAATTTTTTTGTTGTTGTCTTGATCAGTGGGAAATGTTTTCAATGATAATCACTCACCATGTTGTGTGTGTATTGGCTTTGAGTTTTTAGCTTGTGCCAAATAGTTCATTTCTCAGAATAAAAATATGTTGGTTTTTGAACTGATTATTCTGAATTTTATTGGCAGATATTGAAGAGTTCACTTCCATTTGACATCAGTTGCCATGGCCCCAAAATGTTGCATAATACATTATGACAATGTTTCCATGGTTACTATTCCATAGGGATCACATCCTTTGACATAAATGGAGTTAAATCTCTACTGATACCTTCAAACAGGGAAAGGGAAAACAGTGAGAAAATAACAATTTAATTATTTTATAATTAACTGTAATCATAAAAAAATATTCCATTGAGCCATTATCTGCAATTGTCTGATTAAATAATTTGCTTGTCATCATATTTTACCCTTTTGCATTTTATATTCTGTTAGATCACTCAGTAGTTCTCAGCCATTACGTGATTGTTCAAGAGGCCTCCAGATAAAAAGGACCTTCCTAATTATTGACGGCAGTTTGAGTGAACCATTAGAATATCAGTGACGTAAAGACAGTTCTGATGCAAGAAACAGTGGAAAGTGTGAGTCAGGGATGAGCAATTTATTTTTCATCAGCCATGAAACGTTTACTATGTAATCTTTACGCTGGCCATGTTCCGGCAGCAATGCAGTGCCCTGACTCAATGTTAGGCCGGGGACACGTTGCCCCCCCCCCCCCCCCCCCCCCCCAGTAAGCAAAATCAGTTTACTCTTACAGCTCGCACTGACTTGGACTCTTTTATTCTGTCACCCACAATGCATCACTGTCATAGGCTGGCGTTGAGCTCCAATCAGTCAGACATTTTGGACACGGAGACTGAAGGGAGATGAATGAAACAAAGATGAAGGAGATCAATGAAGCAAATGCAATTAATCCAGGAGAGTAAATTTAAGAGACGATAACAGAGCTATCTGCCCGACTGCATCTCCACGGGACACTGGCAATAAGTGCAGTAGGGGTTCATCTCAATCCGTGTTCCCAGCTTTGTGTCTTTGTGCTTTATTTCTTTTCTAAAATGTAATTCTGTAAAACTGTGTGATAGTAGCTCAGAGTAATTACATCTTACAATATGTACAGTATGCATGTATTTTAAGGCTTGAAAACCCAATTAAATATTCTTGATGCCGTCAGCACTTTCCCCCCTGAAAGTACGTAATAACAAATTAAGCATGTTTCGAGATCAGCTTGAAAACTTTGCAAACTGGCACAGTTTATCATTGTACTCCACCTGACCGTCCCTGCCACATTCTAAAATCTACACTTAACAGGTGGTCAGACTAATCATGGCATGCACAAATGAACATGAAGGTGATGCATTGGACCTCGGGAAAACACGTTGAAATACATTCATATTGTATTATTGTGTTTATCCTTGAAAGTGATCTTTGAATTATACCCAGTCGTATATTAGGAATTGCTTGCAAGCTACATCTGTTCTCTGCTGTTGGTGTTTTCATTTACACAATCACCATTTAGTTAATTACCATTAACAGATAAATGCTACCAATGTGGCAAAGCTCAACGATATGATACAACTTCTGTTTGGTTTTACTTTAAATTAAATTCAATTTTATGTGTATAGCGCTTTTTATAAAGAACTGTCACAAAGATGCATTACAGAGTAGCAAGGCAAGAGACAGAGCAAATAGAACAAACACTAGGGCTGAACCCCCAAATAGCAAGTACATACAGTAAGGTAAAAAAAAAAAAACTCCCAGTGGGGAGAAAACCGTCAAACAGTGGCGAGAAAAAACTCCTCAATGGGAAGAAATCTCGAGAGGAACCCAGCTATAGAGGGGGAGTCCATCCTCTACTGACCGGCCTGGTGTTTTACTTAATGGGATGATACAGTTTCCTCAAAACTGTTTAAAGGGTTTCACTGTTATTCAGTTTCACACCAACTACCACAGTCACAAAAAGGGGTATGGTTGTACCCCTGACCACATATCAGACTGGGCATCCCAAAATGAGACATGGGCTCCCATGAAAGCACCAAATGTGACATTAGGAGGGTCTCTAAAACATTTAAGAATTTTCAAATTTGTGAAATGCTTTATAGTTATTCTTGGCCTACTTGTAGTAAAAGCAAATCAATATTAAGAAATAGGCAGGGTGTTGTCTTTTTCCACGGCCCCACATCAGGCAGGGACTCACAATAAGTCACATACTCCCCTGCATGATTTCTCCACAGCCAAACCTGAATATGGCACAAGACCATTCATAAATCATTGCTTGCATGTATTTTCTATACCCTTCATTCAGCAAACACATCACCTTTCATCATTACTCACTTTTTGGTTTTATATTCGTCTCTGTCAAACCTATGCAGAGAATACATTGCCAACACTATTAATTACATTATCTGTGATACTTTCTTTGGCAGAACTAGTGTCTTTTTTCCTGATATGCAAATATATCTGGGAGATACGCCTGTGTACTGCATATATTGTCCAATGGAAAGTGTCTGTTTTTTATCATGTGATTATGCAGAACGACATAATTGTTTGGTAGTTTTGGGGAGGGAGGGAGGGAGGGAGGGAGGGAGTGGTGAGCTCCCTCGATTGGTATAGTATAATTTGCATACTGGATAAAAGACAAGGCCATTTTTTTCTCCAGTGGAAGTACTGGCAAATGGAGTGCTTTGCTCATTTCGCAGTGAGTTGATAAATCACTAGTGATCGTCCCATGATGGATCTGCTCATGGATCAACAGTCTTCATCTGAGTCTGCTCAGCTTCCCCCAGCAGGGTCTGGGGCCTAAAAATAGGTGTTAATTTACATTTTTGTTATTCGGTGTCTCAGGATCGCGTGATAATCATCCCAGGGTTCAATATGATCAGATGGTGATCTCAAGATTGCTAGCCGTTACCGAAATGGTTATTTGTGGGTAATCTTGAAAGCCCTATGAGCCTTCTTGATTGTATTGTGATCAAAATGGTTGTGTAAATGTTAGCAGTGTGTTTCAGGTGAGTGTGCATACATTTTAGTCCTTTAGCTGATGCTCCTATCCAGAGAGGCTTATAATGAGCACATAAAGAAAAGGCCTAACTTGGGTTCATAAATCACCAACATTCCCATAACACACCAGTGATACATAATCCTTTACCACTGGAAGAAATATAGGCCCCTGTAGTTCACTAAGATGATGATAATCAGTCTAGGGTGACAGAGTACAACTTGATGAACAAGGGTCAATAGCAACCTTTACACATGCCTGGAGGGAACTTAGCATGATAATTGATTAGCAGTATAGCAAGGCAGTCTGTCAGTCTTAAATTATTGGAACAGTTAAAAGAAAGTTGAATTCAAACAACCCTAAGTCGAGGTGCTACCTCAAAAAATACAGTATCAAAATAAAAGTGAGCAGATTAAATATTTGCTTAATAAAAAATAGCTGCTTAATTCCATCATATTAATTAGAAAGGAAACATGTAAAGTGTGTTGCCATGTTGTATAAAATCTCATTACAGTCTCAGCATGACACCATCAATCAGCACTTTGGCAATATCCAATGTATGTCTGTCATGTTTTAAGACAGATAATACTACTACTTAACTACTGATTTATAGTGACTGACATCACATTTGTTAGAGAGTGCATGCCTGTCTGCGCTCTCCTGAATTTACAGAGGTGTTTAAAGGAATGAACTTGACATAAATACTGTTGGCCATTCCAAATTACGAGGAAGGATTTGACTTAATAAGTGAAAAATAAGTTCTAGATTTGGTAGACAAGCAGCCTTTTTTTGGTAACGTATTTATCCTAGACAACCATTTGTAAATAAAAAAATACGACGACAGTTATATTTTGTTATGGAAATAAGGAACTGGTACTATTATCAAATATAATATAGCCACGACGAGTCACTTTAAAGAAGACTGAAAGAAGGCCAGTACTGCAATTAAAACGTCCTGAGTTCACTACCGTCTCGTATCTGAAGGGAAATTTCCGAGGGGCGTTTCTATTTCAGCTAAACAGTGACGCGCGGTTCCAAGAGGGAGAACGTCACGCTGTTTTGCGGGGGTGGAGTTTGGGGTGCTTTCAGCGGCTGCTCAGGGCTTGTGCAACATTAGAGCGGACGCCGACCCAGCACGGTAGCTGTATGGTACAAGACCGCTAACGCGATCATTTTTCTCTTCTTCTTAGGGACCGGCTTTATGATTAAGCTACAATCTTCAATGAGTAAGCATATCCCTGTAAGTATTTTTTAAACTTGTTTATAGCTACCATATTTTGTGTCTCCCGTCAAAGAATTGGCTGGCTAACGTTGCCTTTTCACTTCGTCGCCGAAATACGGCCTCTTTGTCTTCATTTACTTTAACTAAGGATAGCGAGCAGGCTAACTGCTTGTTTTGTGCTGTCGTTATCAGAGAGCTTACTAAGTACTCGGCTAGATAACAACTAGCCAAACATGTTATGTTTATAAAATCCTGTTGCTAGCTAAATAGCTAGCTTGATTCGGTCAAGGCATGATTCGATAAGTGATAAGTGTAAGTTACCTGTAGCGAAGCCAATTGTGCCGCTTTCTCTGCACTGATATCATGTGAATACACTGTTTGTAAAGAATAAAAAAGTTTGCCAGTTTATCTTGGATTATCATATTGTCGCAATTATGAAACTAGTGACCCTTGACGGTGTTATCGAATGCTCTACACTGAGTGTTGTGTGCTAGCTAGCGGGCTACGTGTTTGACGTTAGGCCTCTTTTCTTGTCACGGCACACGGAGAACGCACCGATAATTTAACGCTAGTTTCGCTTCGTGGGTCATCCCCCGATAACTACGTTTGTCCAATTCGGATCCTTTTTTTATTAGTTGCTTACCGTCGAGAATTGCAGATGAAGTAACGTACAGTGCATGAATGCACCGTGAATTTTTCTTTCTAATGACACAAGTGCCCCGTGCTAATGTGCTAACTAACTAGGCTGCCACATTGTTCTGCTAGCTTGTCTAGAGTGCAAGTGCTAGTTTGCCGTTTAATATAGTCTAACCATCGAGCATTTAAAAGGAAAGGCGTGTTCTTTAATTGATTATATTTTTTCATAAATAAAACTATGACGGAACGTCACTTGCTGTGTGGGGGTTGAACATGGACTCTGGCTGTACCCGGCTGTATCCGTTATGCGCCTGAATCCTGCTCAATCCAGTTGCTCGCTTGAAGAAGTAGGGCACGGATATGCCCCCGTTTTCCCCCTAGTCTGAAACCGTCTTGGCTGCTGGAGAACTGTAGGCCACCAGCAAATGTTAAATTTGATAGAGATACGTGTTTCGCCTGTCGAAGTACATTTAGTTAATATTAAATTCCTCTGTTGCCAAGACACTGGATGCCTTACTGTAAATTATGTGAAACCATTACACAGCCAGCTGAAACGGCACAGCAGCGTTAACATACTAGCTAGCCTATGCAGTAATGGCCTCTCCTGACTGCGCTCGTGCCTTTTGGAGAACCGAGGTATAATGAACGGCCGCTTGTTAGGCTTCTTGCTTTATGCGTTAATCCTTTTTAAGGAGCTTATGGTGAAAAAGTGTCTCCACTTTCTCTGAATTAAAAACTCCCAAGAGCGAGCTCAGGGAACCGGTCTAAGATGCATTCGTTTTGCAAATGTCGCATCGCGGTGGTTGTCTGCTGGACTTGAAAGACGATCAAGTCGAAATGCCGTATTGCGTGGGAATGAAACGGTTCACACAGTGAATGACACATTATAATTTTGCATTTTGTTAATGACTAATAAACGGAGACGGTCGCATTTTCAGTCGCACAAGGCGGGGTCGGATATAATTTAGACTGGCTGTGATGTGCGTGACCCGCCCTAGTCTACTCCGCACAGTCTCTGACGCGGTGGTAACTGTTCGCATCGTGTGTTGACCAAACGACAGTTTATATATTAGTCGAAACTGGATATAATAACAATAATAATAATACAGTTTTTAGAGGCGTTCACAATCGAAAACATTTCCTATGATGTGCGAGACCTTGGTACGCAAGTAGTACTTTAAATTCTTCGTAATTATGTAATGTATTTTTTAAATGTATTTGTATTCTGTACGTCCTGCGGAATTGTCCTTTGGCGAGGATCGGCTTCTTAAGTTGTCTCGTGACCATGACTCATAGGTGCTAGTTTAACAGATTCCTGTAAATCCCCTTGAGTGCCGACGCAATGACTCTTCTGTGTTTGGCTGTCTTCCTTGTGGTGTGTTTGCATAGATGTAGATGTCATCGTCATAACCTGTTTTTCAAGAACATAGCACGGAGTATGATTTCATGCCGCCGTGCCGAGGGCTGGTTCGTCATCGGAACCGTCCTATCTAGCGCTTAACCAAGCCATGCTTGGCTAATTAATTCTAATTGTTCACGTTCTGTGTCAGATACTGTCCTTTCTCAACAACGAATGGATAGTTCCATACAAAACCCTAAAATAAGTAATCCCAAGTCCAAACCAAATGTTAAAGTCCCCACTTCTGGATGAAATATTGGCCCAAGGGGCCCGTCCATGCAGAGGCACTGCACTTTAACAGGATGAACCACTGGGCAGCTCCCAGTTGTCCTTTTTTAAGGTTCTGTGATGCATGCTTTGAATAATGTTAATAGGTACCTGCAGAGCTGAGATTAAATTAAAGCAGTATGATTTTGCTGAAAGGGTGTGTGCAGAAGGCTTGAGTTTTAACGGCCGACATAGATGGCTGCCATTGTCGGCCACGTACATATGCGATGGGTCTGCAGTACCCTGGGGGGGAGCAATCATGGCTGACCCCTCTTCTCTGTCCTGTGCGCACTCTCTCACTCTCTCTCTCCCTCCCTCTCTCTCCCCCCCCCCTCTCTCCCACAGCAGTTCTGTGGTGTTCTCGGTCACACATTTATGGAGTTTCTGAAGGGCAGTGGGGATTACTGCCAGGCACAGCACGACGTCTATGCAGACAAGTGAACTCTAGAGGCGCATTACTACTCCACAAGGAAGCCCCCGTAAGGAGCAGCAGCAGCGGCGTGCGCGCGCGGCGGCGTTACCCGGGAAACGGCCCGAGCGTTTGGACTGGCAGCGGCAGAGAGCGCTCGTCTCACCCGAGGCAGGGAGCACCTGGATGGGGTAACCTTTGAGCCCATCGCCCCCGCCCCCGCCGGCTCCACGCCTCCACCAGAATCGACCAGATCCTGGGCTTTCGTTTCGGTTTTCGGAGAGAGGTCCCATCGCACGCCTCCCGCCACGTCCCGGTCCAGCCCCACGTACCCCCCTACCCACACCTTACACCGGCTGAAGCCACATTTTTTCCCCAAACCGCACCTCCCCGTTTCCTTTTTTTAATGTGGAATTTCTGAAAACAGGTCACCTGTTTGGTCCACTCTTATCACCGTTTGATTATTGAAGGAAGGAAAAGTTGTTGTGTTTATTACTTTTTTTGTAATTGGATTTGCGTTCGGTAACTTTGTCGCCATGGCTCGTATGAACCGCCCCGCCCCCGTGGAGATCACCTACAAGAACATGAGGTTCCTCATCACCCACAACCCCACCAACGCCACCCTGAACAAATTCATCGAGGTGAGACCTGGCTTACGCTTGAGGATGTAACGGGGGGGTGATGTAACGTGTTACTGTGTCCATGCTGAATTAGCCTTTTTATTTGTTACAGGAACTGAAGAAGTATGGAGTGACCACCGTTGTCCGAGTGTGTGAGGCCACCTATGATGCCGCTCAGGTGGAAAAAGAAGGGATTCAGGTTTTGGTGAGTATCGAAACGCAGTAAATATTAATACAAACAATAAAAATGGGAAAGCTGTTGTAGTAATATGCAGTTAGAATTAATATGTGATTAACGCATGGTAGCTAACTAAGCTAGCTAAGACATGTTAGTCAGTGATTGATAGTATACTATACATTATAACGTTTAATGTATGTTTGTCACAAGTATTATTTTAGGAAGTTAGCAGTCTTATAATATGTGGTTCTGTTGGTGTAAGTGAATGCTTTCAACGCACTTACGATTTCCAGAGAGAACATGTAAGAGTTCTGGTTCAGTTAGTAAAAATAAAGATGTTCGTATAACGAATAAGGAACAGTTTTAGATATTTTTTTCTGCTGAGTGCCAGGGAAATGTGCGCACATCATAAAACATTCATTACATTCCTCGGAAATGTTTTGCGAATGTCACAGATTTTTTACAGATGTGTCAGTCTTGCACACGTAAACCCTGTACAGTATGCTAATGACTTCCTGCCCTTTTCAGGATTGGCCCTTTGATGACGGAGCTCCTCCCTCCAACCAGATTGTCGACGATTGGCTGAACCTCCTGAGGGCCAAGTTCCGCGAGGAGCCCGGCTGCTGCGTCGCTGTCCACTGCGTGGCGGGGCTTGGGAGGTACGCGCCCCCGGACCGCGCCCCGCTTCACCCCGCGCCCCGCTTCACCACGCCCCCCCCGCCACACCACGAATCGCAGCCAGCGAGGGGGGGTCCGCGTATCCAACCGCGTCCCGTCTCACCCCGTCACACACCCCCCCACCGCACCGCGAATCTCAGACAGCGGGAGGACGTGACCGCTGCCCGTGATTAAGGCATTACTCACCCCGAACCCAGGGAGCGAACGTCCGTCCTGTGACGCTGTCACCCGGTGTCACTTGGCCTGGCTCTATTACATTACATTACAGGCATTTAGCAGACGCTCTTATCCAGAGCGACTTACACAACTTTTTACATTGTATCCATTTATACAGCTGGATATATAATGAAGCAATGCAGGTGAAGTACCTTGCTCAAGGGTACAACGGCAGTGTCCTACCCGGGAATCGAACCTGCGACCTTTCGGTTATGAGCCCAGTTCCTTACCCACTGTGCTACACTCCGTCCTCCGTTGCCCTGACAGACCAACGCGTGCCCTTTTAAAAACCCTGATTTATGGCTGCGTATCTTCAGAACTTTCTGTCATTAACGGTCCTTCTTCTTTGTCAGTTCATGCTTTTTCAAATGTGTGTAATGAATAAGAGAAGACAGACCTTTAATAGGTTTCATTTGGGTTAGGCTATTCGGCCCATTCTTGTTCGGAAAAATCTCAGATGGAAGGCATTCTCTCTCTGCTGTTTGTGGCCCCTGTTGAACACACCCAGTGCAGGAGTAGATGAGCTTTGTACACAGGTACCAAGACAACAGCTCAGACTGGACTAGACTGCTGAATCTCTGGTAGTGCGTACAGGTGACAGACCTCTGTGGAGCTGTGCTGAGTGATATTGAGGTAAATTATGTTAACCTGGGCAAGATAATTTTATTGTAGAAAGCAATGTCAGTCTGTAGGTGACTGAGTCACCTATGTAATCTTCATGCACACAGATTTCAATTACCACTACAGACTAAGCTGGGGAAAGGAACTGATCAATGGCTTAGACCACGCAAGTTCAACAGCGGAAACAAATGTAGTCCTTCCACAGTGAGCCCTGTCTCAGCTCTGCGGCACTAGTGTCTCCGTCATCTTAACTTTATCAGGCAGAAGAGCGCTTCAGTGGCGCACGGACATGTTACTGGACTTCAGCATGAGAAAGTTTGCTAGCAGCGGTGATGCTAATTCTCCAGAGTACATTACAACAGCAGCCTCCAGCAGCTTAACGGCAGTTTGCTTTAGTTAAACAGCGCATGGCTAATGCGTAGGCCTGCATGCGTCTTTCTTCTTGCTAATATTAGCCGTCAGCTAGCTACTAGAAACTGTAAAACAAGCCTGGACCTACATGGGCAGGGTTACTTCCCACAGCACAGGTGATGGCCTCGCCATCGTCATGACTTGGGCG
Organism: Anguilla japonica; assembly: GCA_025169545.1. Classification (NCBI taxonomy): domain Eukaryota; kingdom Metazoa; phylum Chordata; class Actinopteri; order Anguilliformes; family Anguillidae; genus Anguilla; species Anguilla japonica. The sequence continues at coordinate 24,811,105 of CM045900.1, read as the reverse complement.
GGGCGATGATGAGGCACCAGACTCGGCCGTTACATTCAGTCGCTCGCGTCGCCGGCGTGGAGCTCTCGCTGTCTCTCGGTACACGCGGTGTACGCTCTATATTTACCTCGTCGCGTCCTCATTAAGCTTCCAAAAACAAAGCCAAACCCCCCAGAGAACATCACACGTTTGCCGTTACATCACCTCATCACCGCGGTGCGCTACGCGCGGAGGGCGGGCAGCTCGGCGGGGGCTTTGTTTTCCGAGTCGTCTGCGCCCAACGCACATCAGCTGCAGCTCGGGCAATAATGAAGGCTTTGTTCACCGGAACAGAGGCCTTCACTGTTCCGTCGGCCAAGACGGCACATTATTTTTGCATGCGTGGTTGTGTATTCATTTGTTTTCTGTGTTCTCGTGATAAGTGGACCCTTACACCGAAAATCGGTACCGAAAATTACAGCGCCGCTTGTTTTGGTATGTCGGTAGAAGCACCAGTCAATAGAAGCGCAAGTACTCCACCAGATTTAGCGATTAGATTAGACTTCATTTGTACACTTTATTAGCGAACATTTGTCGTTGGCTTCACTGAAGGCATTATCGGGAAGTGCAAATAGTGTAGTATTGTTGTGGTCGCAAAAGGCCCTCAACAGGTCTGGCGCTACGATGAAAGCATACTTCACTCGCGTAAACCTAATAAGCTAATAAGAGGATTTGAGGACTCAAGGGATCCCACCCGTTGCGCTGTGTGTTACAGTAAAGGGGCCCTATAGTCTGGAACTTAGACGTGGGTAGAAGTAGGTCAGAGAAATGTCAGGTGTCTGGGTGTTCCCGAAAGTGACTCGGTTACAGATTCTAGTTCACTTGCCTGAGAATCATTTGGTACACTTCACATGTGCAAATACTAAGTACAGAATACAAATAAATAAGAACTATTGGAATCCACTTGATTTTGTTTTCGAACTAGAATGTTCTAGTTTGATTTTGCGTATGGAATCCATGGCCTTCGCAGGCCTTCACATAAACTAATAATGCTCTGTGAAAAATGCATTCAGCCGGGCTATTTTCCGCTTTCCCTCTGTGAGACCTCTAAGTTTGGGAAAGGGCAGAGGTACACGTGTTGCGATTAAAATCAATGTTTATCGTTCCTGTGGTCTCGGGCTTTAAGTTTTCCATGCTGAGAACTCGGTCACATTTTGGCGCGAGGTTCCCTGGGTTTGGGTCAGGCTCAGGTGTGGCTGTGGCTGTAATTTCAGGCCCGATCCAAACACTGATTTGTGTGTGCAGTGCTGTTGGCCCTGCATTCAAATAAAATTAACGAGTTTTTTTTTCTGTGTTCCAGAGCCCCGGTCCTGGTTGCCCTCGCTATGATTGAATGTGGGATGAAGTACGAGGACGCTGTCCAGTTCATCAGGCAGTACGTTACGCTCACACCACTGCAAACGCACAGGAAAAAGCAAAAACACTGCTTCACTGATGAAGACAGCATGCCCAAACGCTTACATTTTTTTGCCTCACCTTGACTGATAGACACTGTATACAGACCTCTTATTTTTATGAATGTGACCATTGTTGCCAGATTTGAGAACGGTGAACCCACCCAAAGCCATTTTTCCTTGCACAGTAACATAAAAAGTAGCCCAAAATGGGCGGGAATCCGCCAAAATCTGGCAACTCTGAATGTGCCATTTAAGTGTACGGAAAAATGGTGTCAGAATAACATTAGTATGAAAACACGATGCTTAAAACCCTTCTTAAGAGAAGCACTTCATATTAAGTTGACCGAAGATCTGTAACGTGATCTTCAGTCAAGGTGTGAAATTGTGGCAACGTTCATTTAAAAAGGAAATATTTAAAAGAAATATACAAATAAATTTTATTTACAAGTGTGCGTTTTTTGATGGTTTTTCCCTGGGTTGTCCTGCAGGAGGCGCCGTGGCGCATTCAACAGCAAGCAGCTCCTCTACCTGGAGAAATATCGTCCAAAGATGCGCCTGCGTTTCAAAGACTCCAACGGCCATCGCAACAACTGCTGCATCCAGTAGGGTGGAAGTCCTCCACCAGCGCTTGCTAGCTCCCCCTACAGAACGCGGAGAATGTTTGTGTTTTGAGGCCACGCCCCTGTCCCGCCCCCGTCCCTTCCCCAGTCAATCATTAATTATTATGTAGGTGTATCCATAGGAAACCATGACTGGCATCACCTCTCAAACGACACCCATTTTTGCCAGATGACCTTGTTGTTAGAAGTGCCCTCCACCGTTTTAAAACTTGGTCTGAAAAAAAAGTTCAAAATACGGTATCCCAGCTTGTGCTTTCTGGGTTGCTTGTCCATTTTATAATGTTTGTATACTTTATCAAAGTTTGCGAAAAAAATATCTGTGTAGGGCTTGTTGCCTGCTCAACTGTTTCCAGCCTCCAGTCGGCTAAATTCAGCCATAAATTGGATTTTTTTGGGAAAAGATAAAATAACCTAGAATAACTAACTACAAATTGAAATTTATAGCCAGCTAAACTACAGGTTTTTAAAAAATTTTTAATTGTATTTTATTTAGTGCCGGCTGTATAACTGTTAAATTAGTGTTTGTTTTTAAAACCAAACTCCTCAGACAAAAGAATCTTTAATTGTACAGTTAATCACCAAAATGCTACAATCAGATTAATGGCTCCAAATACACACCAAAAGAAAATAAGCTACAGTGCCATTTAACCTTGGTACACATGAATCAGTGCAGATGCGCTTCTATGGTTAGCAGCCTATCCAATAGTCACCAACAGGAGAACAGTCCCATTCACTTCGTGGTGCTGCGTTCGGTTCCTGTTTTTACTGGTTGTGCGAGCCAAAAACTGAGTGACCATTTTTCATGTCACTTGAAAATTTCCCCACTGCTAGTCGCTACATGAACGGTGCATGACTGCACATGTGCGTAGAGGCGTAGACCATAGGCCTGTTTGAAGCTAGCTGTGAAGTTTTATTGAATTTTAGCCATTTTAAAGTGAGAAATTATAATGCTTTCCTTAAAACACACGTTTATAATGGTAATGTCTTGTTTTGATGGATTATGAAGAATGTTCTAGAGACATTACGTGGTTATTCCCACAGCCACCACCACCCGCCCAAAATAGCATTTAAATGCAGTTCAAGTGCTAACAGCCCAAGAGTTACTTGGCAACCATTGTGATGTAGAATGGCTAACGGTTTTTTTTTTTTTTTTTTTTTTTTTAAATCAGGTGACTACTGACTGCTTTCAGCGGTGATTTTGAAATTGGAAGAGTGAGGACAGTACTACTGAAATCCTCAAAAAAAAAAAAAGTTTTAAGTGTAGGATTTTAAAATTTTCTTTGAGCAGTCTTGGTGGAGTCTCCTATCTGGCGACGGGCGTGTCCGTGGTCACGTGACCGGCTCTGAGGAGAGTCTTCATCGGCGTGTGCAAAGAGCGCCGCGGACGGAATCTTCCGGAATGCGGTGCGAGCGCGTGGCCGCGCGCTTTCTGCTGCGTCGGCAGCAGTGCCCGCCGCTCTGTCCCGCTACCTCTGCCCAAATTCTTGGGACCGTTAGCATTAAATGTGTGCAGGCGCGCTCCAGCGATGGTAAAAGTTTCTCCCTGCCTGACAGTGAATGGATATGCAGTACACAGTCAAATGTCCAGCATTAATTCTTCTAGCCATGTTAATTTAACTCTTAACATTGGTAATTCAACTCTTAACAGATAACATTTGGTTAGGAGTTGAGTTGAATTAACACGCTACTACACCAGGCACCTACGTTACTGTGACCCCCCACCAATAAAGGAAAGCTAACTTTGAGCCAACGTGTCCCCACAATGCATCACTTCAAACACGGCAGCCACTGTGAATGAGGCCTGTGGGACTGTTTGTGACTATATAAATACTCGGAACGATTTTTAAAGACCAGTATTTAAAACCACGTAGGATACTGCGGTTAGGAGGAAGTTCAGATTCGTTGGCAATTACAGATCAGAATAAACTTTTATTACGGTTAAAACTATGAAAAGTGTAGTTAGGTGCCAAACTCGTTTTCCTTTGTTTTGTACGAACATACATGCCATTATAAGATTAGTGACCCGGAGACCAGTTTGATCAGTTTCTTTTTTCATGTCTGTCTTGAAGGAAATGTTAATGTTGGGAAAATGGGTACGCATTGTGTATATACTGCTTTTTGTTTACTCCTTTAATTATCTTTTTAAACGGAGGGCATTTTATTGTTTTTTGCACGTATTAACCTTTTTTTTTAAAAACAGTTATTAAATGACTTTGGTATAACATCTAAAAACCTACCTGATCCTAAACCTCCATTTTGTTTCAGTCTTTAGAAGCACATGATGTCCTTCAGTCGGTCTCATTTAAAAAAAAGCCTTACGGTTTATTAGAGGAACAAGTCCCTCCGCTGGAGGCCTGGTCATGAACTTGGAGGGGGTGTTTAATACGATTTGGATAAACACGTTGCCTTCGTCTTGCAGGATACATGCCCTTCAGTAACTATTTTTAATACAGTACACAGATGCTTTATTGTAGTTAAGGAAATCGTCTAATGATCTTGAAAACTAGGATTTTTTTCCCCCCTCCCCCCATTTAAATGTGTGTACCAACTTTGTTTACCAACTACTGCTTTGTCTAAAAATGTGATTTCTTTCGTTGGCTTCAAACTGGACATCAATGTCTGCAATATTTTGTATGCCTTTTTATTTGATCTGCATAACTTAATACTTGGATACTTGATAATTTATGTATTTGAAACGGTGATGTGTTAATGTTAGATCAACTATTTATACTGTAAATGGGAACGCGTGCTGTAGTTCTGTGGGAGAAGTAACTGGCCAGTGTTTACCAGCTTGTGAGAGAGCTTGTATGTGGAAATAAACACTGAAATGCAAATATTTTCTTGAATTTGTGACTCTTTCTAGAATTATCTAGTAATGAATACAGTAGTTAGGAGATGGAGCACTCCTTGAACAACAAGGTAAGGAAAAGCGAAACTCTTGAGTAATTCAGGCTGTAGATATTGGTATTAAATATTTGTGATGAAATGTATAAACAGTTACTGGCGGTGCCGTTTCCCGAGTAATTTGGCCTGTCAACGTTCCTCCAAAGCAGATTTCCCTATTTATTTTATAAAATGCGTATTTATTGGATAATTGGACGAGAGTAATTATTACATCATAGTGATGTTAGTCAATAAAGCCACAGGTTTTATATAAATAAAAACCAGGTGTCCTCAGCCTGCATGCTGATTGTGAGATGATTATGATGATTATATATCAATACTTTCACATGGCTCATTAGCGCTTAGAGAGAGAGAAAAAAAACCTTAAATAGATAAAAGCACCCCTGTGCTGAATTTCTTTTCTTCCCCAGCTGTTTCCCAGAATAGGACATTATAGGGCTGGTTTCACAGGCACAGATTAAGTTTAGTCCTGGACTAAATTGAATTCTGTATGGAGAATGATTAAATTTAGTCTTGGATTAGGTTTAATCTGTGTCTGCAAAACCAGCCCATAAAGATATAAAGAGGAAACTTTGATGGCACATGAGATCTCTTTCTATGGCAACTGGACAAACGTTGCAGATTTGATTCAAAACTGCATTTATTGAATTCATGCTTTTGTTATTGTACTCCAGTTGACTACCAATAATAAATGCATGCAAGTTCGTACCATTCAATGCAATCTTAACACAGTTGGCCATCTTTCAGAACTGGTTTGCATTTTCAAGATGTGAGATCTGATAAAAATAAAGAATTATGCAAAAGCTGGGAACCTACACTACATGGCCAAAAGTATGTGGACACCCTTTCTAATTGGTGGGTTTGGATACTTCAGCCACACCCATTGCTAAAAGGCACATAAAATCAAGCATAAAACCATGCAATCTCTATAGACAAACATTGGAAGTAGAATGGGTTGTACTGAAGAGATCAGTGACATCCAACGTGGCACTGTCCCAACAAAGTTTGTCAAATTTCTGCCCTGCCACTTAAATAAATTAATGCCCATGGGTTTGGAATAACGTGTTCAACAAGCACATGGGGGTGTAATTTTCAGGTGTCCACATACTTTTGGCAATGTAGTGCATATTAGCTCAATTAAGCCTCACTTTTAGGCTATATTTCCATTATCAGCAACATTGACTGCTGGGATAGTATTTACTGAAGGATTGCTTATGTTGGTTATTTAAAAATGGCACACCTGTATCGCATGAAAAAGGTAAAACTCAACTCACTGAATTTGGTGATTTCCTTTGAAAAAAATATTAATAAATGTAGAAATAAATCCTCAAATATTAATACATTTCTATATTTTTAGGGATGTTGTGACATTGAGTGGAGAAGTAAAAAATATAAAACTAGACAAAGCAGCAGACCCAATGGCATTTATCCAAAAATACTCTAAGAACTTGGAGCGATCACATAAACCAATCATCGTTATGCAGCCTTTAACTTATGGCTGGAAGTTATGGGCTATACTGCAGTAAAAATCTACCAAGAAAAATGGAATTACGCTTGTATAACCAACATACAGCCTGAGAACATTTTGCGTTGTATCAGCTGTGGGATACTAAGAATAGCACGAAAAGGCCAGAAGTATGTGCAGGCAGAAGTTTAGGTTTCTCCTTATCTAGAGCCACACTAGCGATACCGATGTATAAAAGAGAGTATGTATGACTAATTGTTTAGACTAAGAAACGGTGTTCCATTGTCTCCCGTGCGTAAGTCAAATAAAGTGCTTGGCCTACTGCTGTGTCACGTCACAACTCCTCTGTAACGCTCAAATTTCCAAGGACCCAACAGTCTAGCGTCACCAAGAAAAAAGCCTCCACCAAGGGACAAAACAACTAACATCCAACACCAGCAACCAAATGCGGCTTTATACTTCTAACTACAATTAGGCACGAGTGTTGCTTGTTCTGTCGTGACACTGGTTACTGGCTAATGAAATATTGATAATAATTGCCTTGTCAACATAGTAACAGAGCAACAGTAGTTTTGCTGGTCAGAATGACCGAGCAGATTTAAACCGAATGCAGAAGCAGGTGGAAACCTGGAAACTGACATTCAGGGTAACTAAATGTAAAGTTTTGCGTGTGGGAAAAGAAATTTAAGACAGGGATTCATTTATGGGAGGAGCAAAATTTGACGCCTTTTTTCAGTTCATTGCAGTGGTGATAGAAGTGACAATAATTAAGTGGTACTGTGCTGTTAGCCTTTATTGATCCCCGTACAAGGTTAATGTGAAGTAGCTAGCACAATCGGACAGCAACCCATAAAAATGTACTTTGAATGGTAGCCTACTTGCTCAATCGAACGGTAAATGTGAAAAAAACATTCGGTCAGCGGCACCGAAAATTTCTGTCACAACCTCAATAAACGGCAAAAGTCCCAGTAAAAGATTGAATTGCATCTTTTAAAGTTATATATTTTCTGAAACGTTATCGATTGCGCTTGGCCACAGTAGTTGCTATGTAAATTACGGAACATGCGCAGAACGCCTAGTCCAATTAATGGACCCCCAACCACATTATCTAGGTATGTTAGTCCGACTTTGAAAAATTCGATTTCAGTCTGACTAAGGTGTTTACAGGATTTTTAAAAGTCCAGTTTTAGCCGGACTAAAGCAGTAATTCGACTTTTTCAAGCATCATGTAAACCCACTGATTGATTTGAGAATATGCGTTTATTTATCATTACGTGCTTGACATTAAATTATTGAACTAATTCATAACATGTGCCCAAGTGTTGCATCGACGAAAGTCCCCGCAGCACCACTTGGTGGATGCATGCCAAAAAATGTTTCACAAGGTTGCAACATCTTTTTGCCCTGCATAAGCCAAAATTTCCGGCCAGTCGCCTGATTATCGGGACGCCGATGTTCAGATCCTTTAGCCGTGGGAACGCACGTAACTCAGGACTTTGAAGGTGCTATCAGGACTTCTAGCCACCAGTTGCCATTCATTGAACATACTGGCACACGCAGGGTCAAGAGAAGTGTGCCATATATGTCAGCGATTTTAGGCGCTAGCTATATGCGTGCATGTAGATTATGTCTAAAGACAACGGGCTACCGGATCGTGGCAACATATTTGCACGGACCATTTTACGACAGCAGCAAAGGGCTTGTATTTTAGGATAACGGTGTAGACGGGCGATGAGCCGCGGCCGTAACGGGACCGCCTCAGTTCACTTTCGACTGCCAGGACCCGAGCGGTAAACACCAGTCACGTGATGCGAGGCGGTGCTGCTGAAACCGAATGGCCGCAGTCGCTGCGAATGGTGGCGCACGGAAACGGAATTGTTCTGGGACAATGTGAAACCAGGGCAAATTCATGCGCGTACAAGTAGTGTGGTGACTTCGGCACGAGACGAGGAAGGTAAAAGAATTGCGTAAAATAAGTTTAAATGTACATTGTGTATAGAATCGGTTACGTTCACCTGATAGACTTGTGGGTAAGTGCAAGGGGGCGTGATCATGGCCGTGCGTGCTTCTGTTGGTGGAAACAAACTCAAGGCCTACCTCGGTAGCTAACGCTAATTACAGGCTTTCCTGGCGTATCCAGGCAGGGCTTTAATGTGGTTTGGGTACCCTCAGGAGACTAATTTTTGTGTATACTTGTTAAATATTTCTTTGTATATTTAAGCTTTGATAATTCATTGCAGACAGCGGTTGTGACGCAATTTTGCTTTCCTATAAAAGAGTTGAGAGGCCTGCACAATTTAGGCTAGCTACATACCAAGCTAATGCTATCGAACTTCACATGGTTGGTTTTAAGTGACTAGCTCTAGGTTGGTACCAACCTCACCATCAACGTGTTATTTTTCTTTAAACCGACTCCTTAATTATGCATACATTTGAAACTTTTGCCTTTTCATTGCTTTCGTATTTTAACGGTGTGTTCGCTTCATTGCTATCAAGCGATTGAGTTTGCGAGAGGCCTCAGTAGAAGCAAACTGCCTAGCTAGTGTTGCCTAGCTGGCTGTGTAGAATTTTTTGCCATTCGTATAGCTTGCTAGTAGTTTACAAGGACGTTTCGTTAGCAACATATTGACACGACTAGATAAAAAGAACATTTCCCGTCAGTAGCCAACGCTAATGCCTGTCGCTTCGTACGCGACAGTAAATGCCAAAAGTTTGTTATTTATCAAAGATTAGTTGCGAAAAGCGTTAGCTAGCTATAAAATAACTTAAGATGCATATCTGTAAGGACTCACTCGCTGGCAATATCTGAGAAGAGAATTTGAGTATACAATTACGAGAAATGATGCGCTGATGATTGGCCGCTAAACATGTATAGAAGGCAAGCTAAATTGATATATTGCTCAAAAGTTAGATGGCCAACACTGCTTGTTAGTCTATAGCGGTGATGTCTAGCTTATTCATATTAGTTTAAAACGGTGTGACACGAGGTTGCGTTTTGGCGGCTTGACCGCAACTACTGGTCAAGATGTGAAAAGTTAGATGGCCAACACAGCTTGTTATTTCGGTAACATCTAGCTAGTTAATATTAGTTTTAAACCGTGTGACACGAGGTTGTGTTTTGGCGGCTTGACACCAACTGCAGGTCAAGAATGCCGGGAGGATAAGGTCCAATCAGGAGCATCAATGAGCGAACAAAATCTCAAACACACCCCTTATCGTGTTGCATTCCTAGAAGAAAAACGTTTGAAACTGGCTTTTTTGTAGTGTAATTGACCAGAACAGGTGGTTTGATGGAGATGAGGAAAATTTTCCAAAAGTGCGAAAAAGTAAGCAATAACATGCTGTATCCACAACGCGAAACACACTTTGACCTTTCCTCGTACTGTGATAAGATTCAAACAGGAGCCCAAACACGCTTCCTTACGTAACTTTGTCAAGCTAGTAAATATGTTGCCTGGAAAGTAAAATTGTAGTTGCCTGCTTAACGTGATAACACATTCGTTGCTGTGACCTGATAACACCCGTTGATCTGTTGCATTCGCCAGCTGAATGCTTCAAATGTGATGAGTGTATTTACATTTCATTTCAAATTGCATCGATTTTAACCTAGCGAACCGACGCGTCCTGAATTATGTGGTCATAATATTCGAGGAATCACCGTTGCACTGTAGTCACGAAGGTCTTGACTGCTGACCGCAACTTCAGACCGCAAGACTAAGTTATGAAAAGGTGGGAAACATTTTAGGGATGTGGTGAAAATCTGGCTCTTTCAGTCAGCTTTGCTTCATTTACATTAAAGGTTAAATTAGATTTTTGGCTGGACCGCAACAGCAGGGCCAGCCCTACAAACGCGAATGTCTGTGACTGAGTGAGTAGGTCCAGCCATATACTAGGTTTTGACCTGGTCTTGTTTGATATGCAGTTTTTTTTTGTTTTACTAGCTCTCCACACATTCCAGGTGACCCATGTCCGATTTATGTGTTTAGACCAGTTGTATAAACATACCCATGCGTAAATTGCCCCCTGACCTGCTCACTGTTATTTGCGCACAGAGGGTGGACGCAAAACCACCGCCATCTAAATGTGGCTGTTTGTTTTTCTATGGCACTCGATGTCAAGTGCTCTGGTATTCATGCTCCTGTCAAACTGTCCTTCTAGCTTTACCAACAGACCTTTATAGCCTGGTATTTTTGTTATAGATGGATCATACATTGTTATTGTTCTCTGGTGTACTGTTAGAGAGGTGTGCAGATGTACTCTGAAAGGAGGTGTGCAGGTGTACTCTGAGAGGAGGTGTGCAGATGTACTCTCTCTGAGAGAAGGTGTGCAGGGGTACTCCTCAGAGGTGGTGTGCAGGTGTACTCTCTGAGAGGAGGTGTGCAGGTGTAGTCTCTGAGAGGAGGTGTGCAGGTGTACTCTCTGAGAGGAGGTGTACTCTAAGAGGAGGTGTGCAGGTGTACTCTCTGAGAGGAGGTGTGCAGGTGTACTCTCTGAGAGGAGGTGTGCAGGTGTAGTCTCTCTGAGAGGAGGTGTGCAGGTGTAGTCTCTCTGAGAGGAGGTGTGCAGATGTACTCTCTCTGAGAGGAGGTGTGCATATGTACTCTCTCTGAGAGGAGGTGTGCAGGTGTACCCTCTGAGAGGAGGTTCTCTGGTGTACTGTTAGAGAGGTGTGCAGATGTACTCTCTCTGAGAGGAGGTGTGCAGGTGTACCCTCTGAGAGGAGGTTCTCTGGTGTACTGTTAGAGAGGTGTGCATATGTACTCTCTCTGAGAGGAGGTGTGCAGGGGTACTCCTGAGAGGAGGTGTGCAGGTGTACCCTCTGAGAGGAGGTTCTCTGGTGTACTGTTAGAGAGGTGTGCAGATGTACTCTCTCTGAGAGGAGGTGTGCAGGTGTACTCCTCAGAGGAGGTGTGCAGGTGTACCCTCTGAGAGGAGATGCGCAGGGGTACTCCCTCTTTCTGAGGATGTTGTAGCGATGGGATGACCAGTAAAATTAGTAAGAGAATGCTGAAGCTGGGTTGCTGGTCTAAGAGAGTGTGTGTTTTGTTTTTTTTTTTTTTTTTTTAGACCAAGCCTTTTTTTTTGCATTTGTTGGGGAATGTTTCATGAATATATGAGAGTTGAGGGACTAAATCTCTGTATTTGCTTTGATATCTGTACACTCTGTACAAAAATATAATTGTAAAAATTGTAATTCTTAAATATGAAAAATACAGTCTTATTCTGGTTTACATTTCAAGTTGATCTGTGTATTTGCTGTGGTTTATGATATGTTCAGTTCACGTTTCTGGTGGTGAGGTAGTGCGATTTGAAGTTTTCCTTTCTCCATGGAAAGTGGTTGACTTTGGATGTTTGCAGTCGGCGTTGAACTCAAAAGTGAACGGCAGCCGATACATTTGTATGTATGACTCCATACGACTAATTAATATTACAATTGTGAAGACTCATTTTATCCATCGCGACCGCTTTCAGAATTGCGGTTTGGCTGTGGCTCAGGCCCTGGCTTCAGACAGCGTTTCAAGAAAAAAACACCGGGCTCTTTCGCAGAAAGCGTTTTGCGAAACACGCTCATCGCGCGTCCCTTTTGTTTCCGCAGAGCTGACCTACGGAGGCGGGCTTCATGGACAAAGTCAACGCCTCCAGCCGTTTGATTCGCAGTGACCAGCTGGACGGGGCGTCGCTGCCGGGGCGGGGTTCAGAGAGGGGGCCCGGCGATGAGCCGGGGGCGGGCCGCGGGGGCCCGGAGGACTCGTTGAAGAACATGCTCAGCGACAAAGACCCCATGTTCGGGTCGGCCAGCGCCCAGTACCACCACGCGGGCGGCGGCGATGCCGACCGCCGCACCGCCGGGCCCGCAGGTAGGCCCGCTCGTCTTTCGAGAGCTGCGGACCGCTCGCCGACGGTTCTGCGCCTCAAACGCGCGTCGGATGACTGAGACCCGGTGTAGACTTACTGATGACTCTCTCCGAGGGAGAAAGGAAAAGCGTTTTGTTAGTCACAGTGTATAAGGAGTAAAGTCAAGTAATACGTCAATGAGCATTACACATAGGTGTTGAAAGAAAATATGTTTTTATGCCTTAGGCTACTTAAAGGGGACTGGATGTCTTAATATTTAATACACTGTGCTTAATGGATCACAGTGTGAAAAGTAGAGTCTTTTATATTCTATGTACTTTACAGGTTGCTTATCTGAATTGTTAGAGCAGTGTGTTACACATACTTTTTGCACATGGCACATTCACTTCTTCATTTGTTTCACCTGTTAAATTCAGAAAATAGAAATTGTCCACTATTATTTCTAGAAATATGTCATGTTTAAGTTTGTGTTCATCTGAGGTTGTAAGTTATTTTCGCTTAGAAAGTCAGAGCACACACATGCAGTTTGATCACGAGCGGTCAGCCTTCAGCACTGTGCGAATCTGTTACGTGCTGAGCCTGAACGGCGGTTGCCTGTGCGGATCGGTGACACGGGCCATTCGTTTCAGGCGCGGAGGTCACGCGGGAGCCCCACCCGGCCAATCGGAGAGGCCGGGGAGCGAGCAGGGGGCGGGGCTCGGGCAGGGGGCGGGGCCGGGGGCGGGGAAGAGGGCGAGGACGAGGACGAGGAGGACGAGGAGGAGGCCGGGGCAGGGGGAGAGACGCGTCTCCGTGCCCAGCCGGGGAAGGTGAGTGCCAGACTCAGCCGCATCGTGTGTTTGTTCTCCGGAGTAAGCGTGTGAATGTGGACGTGGCGTACGCGCCAGCCAGCGTTTTTAAACCAGAAACACCGGCTGTCTCCTAATTAAGCTTGAATGATTGTGCGCTCTGCTTATGTGCAGTAGCTTTTTTCTGCTGATACCTCCCCTGCAGTTTCATAATTGCTGAGGGTGTAGCATTTATGCGCTAAAACTTCATTTTGCTGATGTTTTAGGTCGTTGTGTGTTGAGGCCCGCAGTTTCTGTCTTTGCAGGGTGGGTGAAGGAAGCGCACCAGTCGCCAGACGAGAGGCAGCCTGAGATACCGAGCAATAACACCGCCAGCCGTGGCAGCCGTGGCAACCGCGGCGGCCGTGGCAACCGCGGGAGGCGAGGGGCAAACAGAGCGGCGGCGCAGAAGGTGGGGAGGGGCCGAAGGGGGCGCGCGGACGGCATTCGGGGGCGGGGCCAGGCGCCGGCGCGGGGCGCGCTCGCCAGCAAGCGCCTGCCGTCGCACATGAACCCCGTGGTGGTGCTGCGGCGGCTCACCGTCACCGTGGGCGGCTACAAGATCGAGCTGCTGCCCGGGCCGTCGCGCGCGGCCGAGGAGGGGGCCGAGGAGGGGCCCGACGGGGCCGAGCCGAGCCCCCCTCCTTCCCGGAGGGCCCGGCGGGCGGGGGCGCGCCGGAGATCCCCGCCGAGCCCACCGCGACGCCGCGGCCCCCGGACCCCGCGCCGGAGGACCCGCCCGCGCAGCTGGGACCGCCCGTCAAACCCGACGAGGTCCAGCAGGGCAACGGCCCGCTGCCGGGCAACGACCCGCTGCCGGGCAACGACCCGCTGCCGGGCAACGACCCGCTGCCTGGCAACGGCGTGGCGACGCTGGAGGTCCCCGCGGAGATCCCCGCGGAGAGCGAGGCCAACGGGGAGACGGGCGACGGGAGGGCCGACCCGGGCGGGGACACGGGGCCCGACCCCGGGGGGCCCAACGTCAGCCGGGACCCGGAGCCCGGCGCGGCCAAAGAGGAGCGGAAGCCCCCGGCGAAACGGCGGCTCAAATCGGGGCCCGCGGCCTTCCCCGGCGGGCAGAAGCGGCCGGCGCCGGGCCCTCCGGCCGGGGCGGGGGTCGGACCCGGGCCCAAACCCCTGCGGGCCGGGAGCACGGGCAGAGACTCCGCCCAGACCCCGCGCCCGTCCGAAGGGAAGCGAGACTTGAAGAGGCGCGAGGGGAGCGCCTGAAGACCCACCCGCCCGCCAAAACGCACAAGCCCCACGAGCGGGGGCTCGGGGGAGGAGGGGCCGCCCCCGCCGGGACTCCCAAAACGGCGGCGCCAAGGGACGCGGTCGCCAGAAGGCCCCTGCTGCCCGCCGCCGGTCCGGACGGGCCCCGCAGCCCGCCCCCCAGAGCGCAGACCATCGTCCCCAAACCCTCCCCCTCCCCTGCCCCCGGCCCCGGGCCCCGTCCACCCCACCCCGTCCTCCAGGCTCCGAAACTGGGGCCCCATCACAAGGAGGTGGCCTTAGAGCCGGTGCTGGAGAAGCACCGGGCGGAGAAGCCAGCCCACAGGAAGGGGGAGAGGGAGAGGGGGGAAAGGTGGGAGAAGGGAGAGAGGTGGGAGAAGGAGAGAAGGGGGAGAGGGAGAGGGGGGAGACAGGGTGGGGAGGGGGAGAAGGAGAGAGAGAGGGGGAGAAGGGAGAGAAGGGGGGTAGAGAGGGAGAAGGGGAGAGGGGGGAAAGAGGGGAGAAGGGGGAGAGGTGGGAGAAGGGAGAGAGGGGGGAGAAGGGAGAGAGGGAGAAGGGAGAGAGGGGGGAGAAAGGAGAGAAAGCAGAGAGGGGGGAAAAGGGGGAGAAAGGAGAGAAGGGAGAGAAAGGAGATAGGGGAGAGAAAGCAGAGAAGTTGGAGAGGGGAGAGAAAGGAGAGAAGGGAGAGAAAGGAGAGAAGGGGGAGAGGGGAGAGAAAGGAGAGAAGTTGGAGAGGGGAGAGAGAGCAGAGAAGGGGGAGAGGGGAGAGAAAGGAGAGAGGGGAGAGAAAGGAGAGAAGGGGGAGAGGGGGGCCCTGAGGAGCAGGAGCCGGAGCTCCAGGAGCCTGTCCCTGGACGAACCGCAGCTCTTCGTCCCTGACAACGCTCCTCCCTCGGCTAAGAAGAGAACTGCATGAGGAGGAGGGAGGGGAGGGCGAGGTGTCCTGGGACCCCAGCAAACACTGTCGGCTTCTGCAAGAAACCCACACACCAACAGGTATGGCACTGAGAAACCCCACACCAACAGGTAGGGCAGTTAGAAACCACACACCAACAGGTAGGGAAGTTAGAAACCCCACACCAACAGGTAGGGAAGTGAGAAACCCCACACAAACAGGTAGGGCAGTGAGAAACCATACACCAACAGGTAGGGCAGTTAGAAACCCCACACCAACAGGTAGGGCAGTGAGAAACCATACACCAACAGGTAGGGAAGTTAGAAACCACACACCAACAGGTAGGGAAGTTAGAAACCCCACACCAACAGGTATGGCAGTTAGAAACCACACACCAACAGGTAGGGAAGTGAGAAACCCCACACAAACAGGTAGGGCAGTTACAAACCTCACAGCAACAGGTAGTACAGTTTGAAACCTCACACCAACAATCTGTGGGAACACAGAGCCTTGTCACTACATTTTTTTTTTTTTTTTAATTTACCTGTAAACAAAATAAAAGGAGTGAGGACTGTTCTTTAAAAAAAAAAGAAGAAAAACAAAAACAAAGGAACATTCTCACTCGATTTGAACGCCGACTGTGCTTTGTGCGCTCAGGTTGATGGTGGGATGCGGTCGCTGCGACGACTGGTTCCACGGCGACTGCGTGGGGCTGGACCTGGCCAAGGCGCAGCAGATGGAGCAGGAGGACCAGGAGTACGTGTGCCTCAAGTGCTGCGCCGAGGAGGACAGGAAGTGCACGCCCCCGGCGGAGGGGCCCCCCAGGACCGACGCCGCCCCCAGGGCGGGGCACGCGGCCGACGGCAAGCCCGCCGGCGGACAGGACAGGAAGGAGCCGCCGGCCCCGGCGACCGCGGGAGTGCGCGTCATCAAAAAGGTGAGGCGGAGCGCGGGTCCTCACCTGGTCGATTATACACCTCACCCTGCCTCACCTCTAACACTGTGGGCTTGTGCTGAAATAGCGTGTTCGGAGATGTGTGGAGGACAAAAAGCTGTCAAATAGGCTAAATATATTTTGTCATAGCTTGTGCTGAGCAATATAAGCAAATCATTTTGTTTTGTACATACTGGCCTGTAATTAAAATGTATATAGAAATATCATGCCAGTATTCATCATCAGGCATATTCATTCTGCATTGTACCACCATAGAGTTCTAAGTGGCTGGCTCAGTGAGACAGCTGGTTTGTGCTAATAGCCGCCATAGAGTTCTACATGGCTGGTCCAGCGCAACAGAGCCAGCTTGTGCTAAAACGTTTTCCTTTTTGTCTGAATGCATTAAATACACCGTCTATTTCATTCTCCCAGTTACTGAGGGTTTGTTCAACTTCATGAATTTCCCTAGGTGCAGTAATGTTAAAAAGTGGAATTGTGTATTGGTCACGGCTGTTGTGTCCTCTGTTGTCATTGTTTTGCACACGCAACGGTGGACATTTTGCATTTGCGCCTGTGCCGTCGGATCTCTGTCATTTCCTGCGTGCTTGCGCTCGGCTGAAAGCCGGCCGTGCTGATTGGCTGTCTCGCTCTGACCCAGGACTGCTTGGAGAGGAAGCTGTCGATGGAGGTCAGGGACGCGGAGGGCAAGGCGGCGTCCGCTTCGGACCCGAGGGGCAGCCAGGCGGCGAAGGCCTCGCTGGCACCGGGGGACTCCGCGCCGAAAACCGGTACCCGCGATTCACCGAACTCTGCTCAGGATGTCCTGCCAGCCGCTGCTGGGGGTTATTACAGTTCACTCACAAACAGTTCGCAAAACATTCATTATATAATAACTGTGATATCATAACAGTTGTGTGACCAGTTCCATTCTTTTGAGCAGAGTCACTGTGCATATTTTTACAGTTACAGTTGCTGTTGATGAGCTGACGGTACACAGTGTAAAAAAAAATGTGTTAAAAATGCTCTGGTCCCAGTGCAGTCAGTAAGGTTATGCAGTCATCAGCTGTCTGGCCAGCTCTGTTCCTCTGAGCTTGAGTGCTGAAGAGATATTTACGGCTGTAGCTGGTCTGGGAGGTTTAGTGTGGTTATGGCTGTAGCTGGTCTGGGAGGCTTAGTGTGGTTATGGCTGTGGCTGGTCTGGGAGGTTTAGTGTGGTTATGGCTGTGGCTGGTCTGGGAGGTTTAGTGTGGTTATGGCTGTAGCTGGTCTGGGAGGTTTAGTGTGGTTATGGCTGTAGCTGGTCTGGGAGGTTTAGTGTGGTTATGGCTGTGGCTGGTCTGGGAGTTTTAGTGTGGTTATGGCTGTAGCTGGTCTGGGAGGTTTAGTGTGGTTATGGCTGTGGCTGGTCTGGGCGTTTTAGTGTGGTTATGGCTGTAGCTGGTCTGGGTGTTTTGTAGGAAAATTTTGGAATTCCCCATGATTGTGATGACGTCACATGGTAAAGTTAGGGGATTCCCATCAATGTTGATCAAACTGGTTCCTCCAAACTCTCGATGCTCCATGGTAAAAGTACATCACATGTATGACTATTCACTCATATAATCAATATGTAATCCAATAAACCTGTATCATTAGTTGCAGCTGAGCTTATGGAAACGCAAGAAACCACAGTATCAACTGTAGAGAAAAAGCAAGAGAATGCAGAAGGCTTAAAAAAAACCACACTTACTCACTCAGCAGAAAACATTAATCAAATACTAACCATACACTTATATTTTCAAACTGATCAACTGCTAATAAATATGCTAGAAGACTAATATTTTACAGTGACCCCTATGTAACCTGAATACAATGGAAAATTACAGGAGGCTGTGACTTGTATTCTTAATGGAAAATTACAGAATAAAGACTAATATTTTTTAAGGGACAGTTGGGGTAACTACAACAATGACCTTATCACCCAAGAACAGGAAATCATTGTGGTGCCAAGAAGGTCAGGTGGTATTTTAAGGAATGTGTTAGGGGGAGTTATGGGGAGCACAGTGTATAAAATGGATGTAAAACTGACAACCGAGGTTCAATTCTGCAGAATTGATCCGGCTTTGTGCACCTGTGCAAATGAAGTCTAACTTTTCTGAAGAGCTTGCTGCTGTGGTGTCTTTTCCCTCATGAAGTTGTTTTCTACAAATTAAAGATTGGACTTTGAATTCTGTCGGTTCCTAGACACGACAGTTTTAGTGTGGTTATGTCTGTAGCTGGTGTTTTAGTGTGGTTATGGCTGTAGCTGGTCTGGGAGTTTTAGTGTGGTTATGTCTGTAGCTGGTCTGGGAGTTTTAGTGTGGTTATGTCTGTAGCTGGTCTGGGAGTTTTAGTGTGGTTATGGCTGTAGCTGGTCTGGGTGTTTTAGTGCGGTTATGTGTGTAGCTGGTCTGGGAGTTTTAGTGTAGTTATGTCTGTAGCTGGTCTGGGAGTTTTAGTGTGGTTATGTCTGTAGCTGGTGTTTTAGTGTGGTTATGGCTATAGCTGGTCTGGGTGTTTTAGTGTGGTTATGTCTGTAGCAGGTCTGGGAGTTTTAGTGTGGTTATGTCTGTAGCTGGTCTGGGAGTTTTAGTGTGGTTATGTCTGTAGCTGGTGTTTCAGTGTGGTTCCTGCTACATGCTCTCGGTTTCTTTCCTCAGGAGTGCATGAGAAGCAGGAGGTGAAGAAGTTGAAGTCCTCGCCCACTGCCTCCAAGAAGCCGTCCGTTGAGCAAATCCGGAGGAACGTGCGCGACTCTCTGAAGGATATCCTGTTGCAGAGGTAACTATAGCGATGCCCTGCTTACATCCCCCTTTCACAGTTTTCAACTGCATTTTATCGTCAGTGTTCTTTTATTCATAAAACTCAAGCGTACATTATCTACGGCCCTTTAGAAATCATCACATGATTATGTTTGTCCACAACCTTAACCGTTGTGTGGTCTTGTCGATTCAAAATTAATTCTCTTAGTGTTCTGTCGCAGTGTTCTTCTACAGTGGTGCTGTTACAGTGTTCAGTTACCGTACTCTATTACAGCATTGCTGTTACATTGGTGCTGTACCAGTGTTCGTTTACTGTGCTCTGTTACAGTGTTCTGTTGCAGTGGTGCTGTTACAATGTCCTGTTACAGTAGTGTTGTTACAGTGTTCTATTACAGTAGTGCTCTTACAGTGTTCTGTTACAGTAGTGTTGTTACAATGTCCTGTTACAGTAGTGTTGTTACAGTGTTCTATTACAGTAGTGCTCTTACAGTGTTCTGTTACAGTAGTGCTGTTACTGTGTTCTGTTACAGTAGTGTTGTTACAGTGTTCTATTACAGTAGTGCTCTTACAGTGTTCTGTTACAGTAGTGTTGTTACAGTGTTCTGTTACAGTAGTGTTGTTACAGTGTTCTATTACAGTAGTGCTCTTACAGTGTTCTGTTACAGTAGAGCTGTTACTGTGTTGCGTTACAGTGGTGCTGTTAGTGTTCGGTTACCATGCCCTGATTCTTTATTGCTGTTACAGTGGTGCTGCTTGGTATTGTGCTTTGTTACAGTATTGTGGTTACCGTGCTCTGTTACAGTGGTGCTGTTACAGTAGTGCAGTTACAGTGTTCTGCCAGAGTGGTGCTGTTGCAGTGTTCTGTTACAGTGATGCTGTAATAGTGTTCTCTTACAGCGGTGCTATGAAGTATTCCTTTTCACATGCATGATGATTTTCCAGGTAAATAAGTGGACTACAGATTGTCAATATATCTGTATTATTTATGGTAAATGTCTGTCACACGTCAAATATGGTTTGTAATATTCCATATCACTGTGGTGTAGTTGACTCTTAGCTGTGTCATGTATAATTGTGGAGCTGTGTAACAAATGGAGTACAACTCAGTCCAGTCAGTTGGTAATGAAATTTCTCCTTTATTTGCAAACTTATTTTGTCATCTGTTATAGTGTGTAGCTTCAGGTATGTCTCTGCTGTATGGAGAAGAAAATGAATGTGCTAGCCTGCTGGCATTGCTCATTGGTATTGTTCAGGAACGTTACGTTAATTTAGCAGATGCTCAGTTGCTATGCAGTGGGGTGTAGAGACAATACAGGTTTTTACTGTGAAGGACCCAAATTTGTATAGTCTGACTATCGCATTGCATGCACTCAGATAGAGGCTGTGCTCTAACAGATAGAGGCTGTGCTCTCACAGAGAGAGGCTGCGCTCTCACAGATAGAGGCTGTGCACTCGGAGGCTCTGCTCTCACAGTTAGAGGCTTAGCTCTCTCAGATGGAGGCTGTGCTCTCACAGATAGAGGCTGTGCACTCAGAGGCTCTGCTCTCACAGTTAGAGGCTTAGCTCTCACAGATAGAGGCTGTGCTCTCACAGATAGAGGCTGTGCACTCAGAGGCTCTGCTCTCACAGTTAGAGGCTTAGCTCTCGCAGATGGAGGCTGTGCTCTCACAGATTGGATCCTTTTCTTTCCAGGCTGAAGGAGTCCGATCTGAAGGTGTCTTTGGAGAGAGCGGGCAGCGTGGCTACGAAAACGGAGAAAGAGCTCTTCGCCTTCTTCCGGGACACCGACAGCAAGTACAAGAGCAAGTACCGAAGCCTGATGTTCAACCTCAAAGACGCAAAAAACAACGTAAGAACCTGTGTGCCACATACGCACAACCTCCCTCCAAAATAACAGTAAATAAATAAATAAATGAGTCACTGAGTCACAAAAATTGATTCTTTCCCTCAGGTGCTGTTTAAGCGCGTTCTGAAAGGGGAGATCTCTCCGGAACATTTGATCCGGATGAGTCCGGAGGAGCTGGCATCGAAAGAGCTGGCCGCCTGGAGGCAGAGGGAGAATCGACACGTGAGTTCCACTGTCAGGCCCCTCACTCTTCAGTACTTCAGTTCCCATAGTTCATTGCAAAAGAATTTTCTAGGTTGCGTGTGGAATGCTGTGAGCTGTTGATATCTTCGATGGGAATTGTGTTACAGTGCTGAGTCAGAGTACAGATTTGTAAAAACATGGACAGGAATTGAGGAAAAAAGTTTTATTTAGTAAATAAAGTTTTATTTGGTATAGATTACTACAGCTTAAAATAGAAGCAGCAAGATATGACTTGAACAAAGTGTGAATTTAAAGCCGTTATCTTTTGAGATATGACCCGTGAAGTAAATGCGACCCAGAAATAGATGTGGGTGAGAGACGTGCTGGGTTTTCCGTGCGTTTTAAAGATGACCACAGTACTAGTAGATTGTGTGAACTCCAAAGCACACATGAAGGGTGTATGTTTTATAGATTGTGCTGTTTTAGATGAGGTGAAGTTTAATTTCTGGAATCCAGGTGCTGATATTATTCAGGCTGATCTGCTAAGTTAGTGGACATTGTGCTGATCTCTTAAAGGAACTGTTCACTGTCTTGGTTTTTCTGATAGTATTTCAGTTTGGTTTTAGTCTGTTTTTGATTGGCCCTGACAGTTTGACTGTGCAGCTAATCATATTTTGGACATTAGAGAAGTTTCTGACAGCCTCACAATGGCAGATCAGGTCACTGGCAAGCTGTAGGCCATCAGGAGCTTCTCCAAGTACTGGAGACAGTATCCTTCCTTGTACACAAAAACCGTCTGAGCCAACTAAACATTGACTAAAACTGAAATAATATCAATATCCCAGACAGTGAACTATTCCTTTAAACATAATTTGTATCGACTTGAGAATGTGAAGAGTTCCAGACAACAAGGTGCTGGATGCTCTCGGTCAGGGGACTCAATTTTTTTTTCTGAAAAGGGCCGGTGTGGGTGCAGGATTTTGTTTTAGTCTCGCAATACAGCAACTGATCCAACAAATTAACTAATCTCGGTCTTCAGTCAAGACCTTCAAGCACGTCAGGTGTTCTGGGCGAAATCAAAAACCTGCACCTGCACGGGTGCTTTTCGGATAAGATTGGACCCCTGCTTTAGATGAATGAGCTGAATGGCATGTCCATTTACACAATCGGGCTTACATACTTTTTTCCCCTCTGCAGACGATTGAAATGATTGAGAAAGAGCAGAGGGAGGTGGAGAGGCGCCCCATCACCAAAATCACCCACAAAGGAGAGATCGAGATCGAGAGCCAGGAGCCCGTCAAAGCAGCCGGAAACCACGGCGACGGTAGGAGGAAGCACACTTGCGCAACAAGGGCTGATCCGTTTCAGGATATTGTGCCAACTTCTGCTCTGAATTATTTAATCAGCCCAATCATATCTTGTTCTGGCATTTTTATAATCACCAGCTACAGCCGCAGACTGTACGCTAAAGAAGACTGTGCTCAAGTGCAGGATTGAAACAACGTAGTTTATGGAGGTGTCAGAAAACTAAAACTAAGGTCATTGGTTTGAACAATAACCAGCATGTAGACCAGCCCTCTGGGACTGGAGTGCACCCCTAGAATTAATGGAAACATTTCAAACTTATCATTTATTATTGGTTTATTTCTGTAGGTGTGGCCCTTACCCAGAGCAGCCTGTAGTTGTCATATTTAGACATTTATGCAGCTGGATTTGTATGTGCCGATGCAGTTCAAGTTGACTTTCGTACTCAAGGGCACAGTGACCAGCCTGGCAGTGTTCATTTTGACGACAAATTTTGATTCAGTTTTAGTCATTTAACTAAAATTGCATTTTAGTTTTATTCACATTTTAATGAATTGAATATTTTTAGGTTTAGTCTAGTGTTAGGCAACAAAAGGTTTTTCGTCTAATTTTAGTCTACAAAAACTAATTTTAATGAAACATTTTTGACAGTTTTCTTTTCTGAAGCTGTTATGCCACGGTATAACACACTGCCACTGACTGCTGCGTAGTTTAGCACTACAACACACTGCCACTGACTGCTGCGTAGTTTAGCACTACAACACACTGCCACTGACTGCTGCGTAGTTTAGCACTACAACACACTGCCACTGACTGCTGCGTAGTTTAGCACTACAACACACTGCCACTGACTGCTGCGTAGTTTAGCACTACAACACACTGCCACTGACTGCTGCGTAGTTTAGCACTACAACACACTGCCACTGACTGCTGCGTAGTTTAGCACTACACACACACTGCCACTGACTGCTGCGTAGTTTAGCACTACAACACACTGCCACTGACTGCTGCGTAGTTTAGCACTACAACACACTGCCACTGACTGCTGCGTAGTTTAGCATTACAACACACTGCCACTGACTGCTGCGTAGTTTAGCACTACAACACACTGCCACTGACTGCTGCGTAGTTTAGCACTACAACACACTGCCACTGACTGCTGCGTAGTTTAGCATTACAACACACTGCCACTGACTGCTGCGTAGTTTAGCACTACACAACACACTGCCACTGACTGCTGCGTAGTTTAGCACTACAACACACTGCCACTGACTGCTGCGTAGTTTAGCATTACAACACACTGCCACTGACTGCTGCGTAGTTTAGCATTACAACACACTGCCAGTCATTATTACACGCACAATGACTGGATCTAGCGTTTCGGTGCCAGAGGTTCAGGTTTCCTGACTGCTGTGTCGGCCTGTTTTCAGGTCGACGCTGTTCCCAGGTCAGTGGAAGAGCCCAAGGAAGTCCCCGTGGAGTCTGACTCAGAGGGCACTAAGGACACCACTGGCCAGCACAAAGCTCACCTGTTCGACCTGAACTGCAAGATCTGCACAGGTAACCGCAGATGCGACTGCCTAGCCTCAGGGCTGTCACGGTTGCTTGGCAACATGCTTTGAGCTTCTTGTACCTCATGTGCCTCAGTTAGTTTTGTCCAATAACGTGTAAGAGCAGGAGCTCTCATCTGAAAAGGCCCGGCGTGGATGCAGGTTTTTGTTTTAGCCTAGCGCTGCCACACCTGATTCAACTAATTAGCTAATCATGGTCTTCGATCAAAACCTCAATAAATTGAAACAGTTGTCTTAGTGCTAGGCCAAAACAAAAGCCTGGATGCACACCGGCCCTTTTTGGATATGATTGGACGCCCTGCTTTAAATCAAGAAGAAAGAAAAAAGGGTTATTCCAGATCGTAGCTGGAGTAGTCAATCCAGTTAGCTTGGAGTTTGGAGTGAGGGCTAACAGGCTGTGTTTACGTTTCTAAAGGCCGGATGGCTCCTCCCGCGGACGACGCCGCCACCAAGGTGGTGAAGGTGGCCACCACGGTGGTGCGCCGGCAGTCTGGCGCCGACGCCGAGCTCCGCCCCGAGGCCCCGCCCACCCAGCTGGAGGAGCTGTCCCTCACCACTCTGGAGGAGTGCCTGTCCAACCCCAGCGTGCTGTCCCTGTTGGATGGAACGTGAGTCTCCTTTTTTTTTTAAAATATAATTTAAAAAAAAAACAGATTTGTTTTTTAAATCACAAAATAAGTGCCCCCAGAGAGAAAGGGTGAAAGGTGCTCGAAATGTGAGAAGCGGGGGAAAACACCTTAACAATGCAAAAAGTTTGTTTCCTTTTTAAAAAAAAGTACCTGAATGCATGCCAAGTCATGCAAGTTCTGTACTTTCTTTGATTCAAGCGCCTTCCAAGCAGTCGTTAACTTTTTAATTCCTCCAAAAAAAGTTTCAAACTCCCTTTCATATTACAAAAATTGCTGCTCCTTCCTTTTTCCTTTAAAAAAAAAAAAAGATTTCTTAATAAAGTGTTCAGTTTGGAATGCCCACTTCTAGCTGTAAGTGTATCGTTACTGCAGTGCTGAGCTCTGTAGGGACAGCCCCACTGCTGCTGCTTTTCTCTCACAGTCCTCCAGCTGTTAGGGTTACACTGCGGAACCCGATTGCCCAGTCAGGGTGTGACAGGGGACCGTGGGGCACATGCACACGCTGGGGCCCACTGTCTTTACAGGAAGGGCTAGCCTTATAGGCCCAGGCTTTAATGTACTTCATCCCCTGCCGTATTGCCCACATGTTTTACATTACATTTATTTAGCAGATGTGTTCAGAGGAGCAGTTTAAAAGCCCTGTGTACAGTTCCTCTTACAAGCACTGACAATACGGTTGGCCAGTAGTTCCCCGGTGCTTTTCCCACACAAAGTCCTGGTTCAGCTCCTATTTAGAAGCCTAATAATTTAGCTCAGATGCTACTTAGGGAACCAGGGCTAGTGCTTTAGCTCTTTTCCCTGGTGCCCGATCAGAGAGGAACAGACGGGGTTAGCGGACCGGGCTAATGGGCACAGTTAACAGACTGGTTTAACGGGCTGGTGTGTTCCAGGCCGGACAGCGCCCGGGGCCGGCAGGACGAGGCGGCCTTCCTGGCCCGCCTGGACTCCCTGTGGAAGGGCTTCGTCAACATGCCCTCCGTGGCCAAGTTCGTCACCAAGGCGTACCCGGTGTCCGGGGTCCTGGACCAGCTCACCGAGGTAAGAGAGCCACAGATCGGGAGAATCGCTCTACCACTCTAATGGCTGAGGTTATTCAGGGTACATGGCCAATGGTTTATACTTCAGCTCAGAAATCTTAAATCGGGGGTATTGTACATATTATTTGGGGCCCTGGCAGGATGGGGTTGTTTTTTTATTTCATGGTAATCCTTTAGAGTACTTCTGTAGAATTAGCTTAATTGCATGAAAGAATGAGATGGGAGTCAGAGTGCTGACAGAGACAGCCTACCTTTATAATTGTTTTTTTTGGTGGTTTCTGTCTTTAGAGGGACAATTGTCTGTTTATTTATGCCACATCTGCTGACTTAACATATTTGTAGATCATTATGCCATGTAATTGGACATAATTCCATGCAGATATGTGATAATGGTTTATGCAAACAATGGAATGAATGGGAAATGGTTTGGGACTTGCCAGTTTTATGCAAATAATTATATTATGTGATAATCCGTTATGTAATACTGTAATACAAAAAAAAATTCTTACATACATGGTAAGTGGAGGAGCTGACCTGGTTCGTTACGGGCTGAGGTTTTAGGTTTATGTGCTTTGGCATGCTCTTCCTCTGCTAGGACCTGCCCGACAGCATCCAGGTCGGGGGCAGGATCTCTCCACAGACGGTGTGGGATTACGTGGAGAAGATCCGAGCGTCGGGAACCAAGGTGAGCCAGAATCACTCTGAATCACACAGCCAGACTCACTCTGAATCATATAGCCAGACTCACTCTGAATCACATAGCCAGACTCACTCTGAATCACATAGCTAGTCTCACTCTGAATCACACAGCCAGACTCACTCTGAATCACATAGCCAGACTCACTCTGAATCACATAGCCAGACTCACTCTGAATCATACAGCCAGACTCACTCTGAATCATACAGCCAGACTCACTCTGAATCACACAGCCAGACTCACTCTGAATCACATAGCCAGAATCACTCTGAATCACATAGCCAGACTCACTCTGAATCACACAGCCAGTCTCACTCTGAATCACATAGCCAGACTCACTCTGAATCAACTCTGAATCACATAGCTAGTCTCACTCTGAATCAACTCTGAATCACATAGCCAGACTCACTCTGAATCAACTCTGAACACACAGCCAGTCTCACTCTGAATCACATAGCCTGTCTGAATCTTTTAGGCTGTAGAATATTTGAACATCAGGTTAATCGTAATGCACATCAGTGGTCCCGGGCAGAAGGTGGCGCTGTTCAGCTCCCGTGTTGTCCCACCGTTTCAGGAGGTGTGCTTGATCCGGTTCTCCCCGGTGACGGAGGAGGACGAGATCGCCTACACGCTGCTGTACGCCTACTTCAGCAGCCGCCGGCGCTACGGCGTCGTGGCCAACAACACCAAGCAGGTGAAGGACACCTATCTCATCCCCCTGGGCGCGGCCGAGAAGATCCCGCACCAGCTGGTCCCCTTCGACGGCCCAGGTAAGAGGCACACTGACTGCCCCTCTGCTCTTCTGTAACCCGTTCTGAGCCCGGGACAGTGAAGACCCTGTAATCCTCCCAAGGCCTGGTGGGCAATGATGATGGCCTAGATTAGGGGTTCTCAGTCTTATCCAGAAAGGGCCGGTCTGGGTGCAGGCTTTTGTTTCAACCAAGCAGTAACACACCTGATCCTACTAATTGAGGTCCTTGGCAAAGACTCTAGTAGTTGATTAGTAGGAGCAGGTGTGTTACTGCTTGGTTGGAACAAAAGCCTGCACCCAGACCGGCCCTTTCTGGATAAGATTGAGGACCCCTGGCCTAGATCTTCAGCTTTAGCAGTGGATTTCAGTGTAAATCAAAGCAACACGAATTTTACGGAAGTTTGTTCATGGCCATTTTTAAATGATTTGTTCCCTTAGACTGATCCTGGGTCAGAATCCATATTCTACCTGAAACGGGTTGGGGTTGAAAGATCTGATCCTGGGGCAGCTGTTTGTTTTTGCAGGGATATTGAGGTCATTTTTATGGTGCTTAGTTTCTGGTCTGCCTTGGGACTTGTGCGTGTTCAGATGGATGAGACCTACAGTGCTGTAAAAAATTATTTAGTTTCAGGTCTTTAGACACAATGTAATATTAGACAAAGTGAAACTGAGCAAACGCAAAACATTTTTTTAAATTATTTCATTTTGTTTAATGAAAAAAGTTATCAAACACCCATATCACTCTGACCCATTTGAAAAAGTAATTGTCCCCTTAGTTACTCAGTCTACCAATTAACCAAATTTAATGGATAATTAGATTCAGCTAATAGTACACAGCCAGGCTTGATTGCAGTCGGTCCTGTTGAATCTAAGCCTCACTCATATTGAACCTTATCACAGCGAGGTTGTCACCACAAAGTTTCTATAAGCATGTGCTATGCCACGATCAGAGGAAATTCCAGATGAGATGAGAACAAACGTTACAAAGCCAAGGCTCTCCACCGAACCACATTAAAAGCCATTATCTCCAAATGAGGAACATTTGGGACAGTGGTGAATCTCCCCAGGAGTGGCCTGTCTGCCAAAGCTTTTATAAGGCTGCAGTGGCAATTCATCCAGGAAGTCGCAGAAGATCCCAGAAGAGCATCCAGAGAACGTCTGGTGTTCATGACTCCTCAATAAGAAAGAGACTGGGCAAAAATGGGATTCATGGGAGAGTAGCTAGGTAGAAACCCCTGCTAACCAAAAGAAACATCAAAGCTTGTCGCACATCTGCAAAAAAGTTTTGGAGTGGTCAAGAGAGTCCTGACTTGAAGCCACTAGAGATGTTGTGGCAAGACCTGAACTGCTCATAAACCTACTTATTTGTCTGAATTAAAGTAGTTCTGCAAATACGAGTGGGGATAAAATTCCTCCACAGCGATGTGAAAGACTGATATCTAATTCTAGGAAGCGTTTAACTGCAGTTATTGCTGCTGAAGGTGGTGCAACCAGTTAAGTGGAAGAGGGCAAGTCCCTTTTTCACATGGGTGAGGTGGGTGTTTGATAACTTTTTTCATTAAATAAGTAAAATAATAATTAAACTCGGGTTCTCTTTGCCAAAGATCTGAAGTCATTCAGTGCGCAAATAGGAAATAATAGAGGAAATCAGGAAGGGAGTAAATACTTTTTTCACAGCACTGCAGAATTTGAGGTACAGGTGAGGATGGGAGCTTTGGGAAACAAGTTCTGAAATTAGCCTTGTGTTTTGCTTTCGAATGAACTTCTGTTCTCCTGTTATCTCCACAGGCTTGGAGGCCAACCGTGCCAACCTGCTTCTGGGGCTGGTCATTCGACAGAGGGTCCGAAGGGACTACGGCACCATCCTGCCCATGGGCGTCCCGGAGCCTCCCCTCCCGAAGCTGGCCCCCGAGAGCAGGGCCAAGGGGGAGCCGGCCCTCGCCGACGGCGAGCGCGGGAGGGCGACGGGTTCGACCCCGCGCGCGAGGAGCGCCAGGCGGAGGCCGCCAAGCAGCCCCAGCCGGCTCAGCCGGCTCAGCGGAGGCGGGGCAGGGGCCCGGCGGGGAGGGGGGGGACGCGCTGGCCTCGGAGGGCGTCCTGCAGGAGCCGGTGAAGCCGCTGCGCTTCCTCCCCGGGGTGCTGCTCGGGGGCGAGGGCCCGTCGGCGCCCCCTCAGGACGCGGCGGCCAAACCTCCGCCTGCGGCGGGCGAGGCTCCGCCGGGCGAGGTGGAGAAGGACGCGGACAAGCGCCTGACGGACGCCGCCGCCGCCGCCACCGCTCCCGACGGCGCGGGCCAGGAGCCCGCCCCTAACAGGAGCCCCGCCCCCATCAAGAGCCCCGCCCCCAAGAGCCCCGCCTCCAACGGCCCCAGGCTGGACCGCTTCGTCATAAGGAAGAAGGAGCCCAAACCGGCGAAGGGCGAGCCGCCGCCGTCCACTACAGACGAGAAGCAGGACTCCTGCATGCCCCCGGGGAGGGAGGCCGGGACCGCCCCCATCTTGCCCCCATCCCGCCCCCATCCCCGCCCTCATCCCCCCCCCCACCCCCGCCCTCATCCCCCCGCCTTTACCCCCACCCCCATCCTGCCTCCACCCCCGCCCCATCCCCCCTTTATCATCCCCGCCCCCCCACCCCAACCCCTCCCCCCCCCATCCCCACCCCCACTCCCCACTCCCACTCCCGTCCCCACCCCGCCCCCACGGTCTCTCTGAAAGACAAGCCGCCGGACGTTTCCACGGAGGCCTTCCTGGCCAACCTCTCCCAGCCGCCGGCCTCCAAAGAGCCGGCCGGCGCCCACGCCATGCCGCCGGGGTCCAGCGGCCGAAGAAGCCAAAGCCGGCCCCGCGGCGCCCGTCCACGCAGCTACGCCGGCCACGGCGGTACGGCCCGGCACCCCCCCTAAAGACGCCGCCCCCGCCCCCGCCCCCGCCCCCGGCCCGGTCGCCGTCACCAGTCCCACCAAGGACCCCAGAGTGCCGACGGTCCCGCAGAACGATTCGCCGTCACCCGGGCAGGAAAAGCAGGGCGGTCCTGTCGATGGCGGTCCAGGGCAGGATGCGGGGAAGGGAGCGGAGAAGGCTCTTTCGAGCGAGCGGGAGTGCTTGCCCGCTCCGGACCGGGACCAGCACAGCCCCCCCCCGCCGGCGCCCGTCCCGCCCGTCCCGCCCCAGCGGGAGTACCGGCCCGTGGAGGACATCCAGAGCATCAGCACCGTGTCCTCCTGCGGGGTCTCCGAACGCCGCGGC
The DNA here is from genome assembly GCA_025169545.1 of Anguilla japonica. Lineage (NCBI taxonomy): Eukaryota > Metazoa > Chordata > Actinopteri > Anguilliformes > Anguillidae > Anguilla > Anguilla japonica. The sequence goes on along the minus strand of CM045900.1, from coordinate 24,780,911 downwards.
TCGCCCCTGCTCGCCCTCCCGCCCGCCGCGTTCTCCCCCGGGGGCCTGGGAGCGCCGGGCCCGGCTTCCCCTCGCCCCGCCCGGGCTCGCCCCCCTTCAAGTACTGCCCGCCGCCCTCGCCCGGTTACCCCCCCCAGAGCGGGGCCCCGCCCCCCTTCAAACCCCTGCGCCAGCCGGCGCCGCCCGTCCTGGGGTACCCCGGCAGCCCCCCCCTCCTGTTCCCCCAGCCGGAGCCCCACGTTCAGAACCACGCCATGACTTGGCCCCGCCCCGCCCCCTCGCCGGCGAGCTTCCCCCCGGCTCCAGGGCCGCCCCCCCTCGCCAGCTTCTCCCCTCCCGCCGTTCCGGTGTCGGTGGCGGCGGCGGCGTTCGAGGCCTCCCGCTTCCTCGAGTCCTCCAAACCGCCGCCCCAGACCCCGCCCCCGACCACACCCCTGATCCCGCCCCCGAACAAGCCCCTGGCCCCACCCCTGACCACGCCCCTGGCCACACCCCTGATCCCGCCCCCGACCAAGCCCCTGGCCCCGACCAAGCCCCCCCCGCCCCTGACCAAGCCCCTGGCCCCGCCCCCGGCCAAAGACGAGAGGGGGTTGGACCGGCGGCACGTAGACCCCTGGGAGAGGCAGCCCCGCCGTGCCGAGGACGACCACAAGAGGGAGAGCAGCGGCGACCGGCACGGGCACCGGCGCCGCAGCGAGTCGCACCGCGACCGGAAGAGCCGGCACCGCGACAAGGACCGGGACCGGGACCGGGACCGCGACGGGGACCGCAGGAAGCACCGGCGGCGGAGCCGGAGTCGGAGCCGGAGTCGAACCCGAGTCGAACCAGCAGCAGCAGCAGGAGCAGGACCCGGAGTCGAACCCGCAGCCGGAGCCGGACCCGGAGCCGGGACAGGAGCCGGGAGAGGAGCGGGAGAAGAGCCGGCGCAGCCGCGACAGCCGGAGCCGCCACCGCGGCGATCGCCACTCGCGGAAGGACGGTCGCCACGGCGACGAGTACAGCGGCCGCCACAGGGACAGGCACAGGCACAGGAGGGACTCGGACCACGACAGGGGGAGGAACCGGTCCAGAGAGCGCTCGAAAGACAGGCGCTCCTGATCCCCTCAGCCCGGGCCCGCCGAGCAGAGCCGGTGTTTTACTGACAGACAGCGAGCAGCCATTTTATTTCCGTTTTTCTTACTGGATGAAGACTGAACTTTCCGTACATTTCTGGCTGTGCTTTTTAGTTTCCATTTTAATATCTTCACAATGTTGTACTACTGCACTCTGGAGCTGAATTTGAGGCATTTGTTCAGAAATACCACACCAAACGACAGCGAAGACATTTCGCCCTGTTGAACACTTTCATACAAGACAACTGGAGGGGGGCGGGGGGGGGGGGGTAGTTCTCTTATTATAGCAGCTATTTGTTGACTCTGGATATCCTTTTTAACTTCTTTTTATGTTACCCGACTCTTCTGAAGATGTTTTTTTTTTTTTTTTTTTTTTTTTTTATTCTGGAGCATAGTCTCTGTACATTTTGGCCTGTCGTGTACAGTAGAGAGCGTGCCGTCTGCACAGTGTTTATGTACAGTTCATAATAAATCTAATCTTTTTATCGTGTGTTGACAAGAACAGTTAGTTATAATAATTAAGGTTGGGGGGGTGACGCACTTGGGATGGGAGTGGGATGTGCGTTTCTGAATTGAGAAAAAATGAACTGAAATTATTTCCTGAGATTATTTCCCTAGTAATTAGTTACGGCATAACTGATTCGACAGTGTTACTGACTATACCGATACTGATTACTAGGAGATAATCAATATTAGGTCGAGATTTTTTCCCCCATTTTTCAGCTTTGGTCAAAGATTGAACAGACACCAATAATTTTAGAGAAATAGCACTTTATCTAGTCAACACAGTAGATACATTTTACACAGAAAAATAAATATCTAAAATAAAAATGAATAGCTAAAACCAATGCACAAACTGGCAAATGCATAATACACAACTCTTCTAAATAACCTACTTTAAAATAAATAACATATAACAAAATAATTCACATGAACACAGACTAGTGATAGAAATATTCAAAACCTGTATTCGAGAACCTGTCTGAGGAGGAATAAAAATGTTCTTAGACAAGAGAAATCCACTGATTTTAAAGAAAAATACTCAAAATGAGTTTGTTGTATTGGAACAAAAATATCTCCAAGTGAGCTGTGTTCACACACTACTAAACAAAAATACTGCTGTACGTTTGTGCTTTCACACGTTGGCTATTTGAAACGCTGATAAGACATCACATATACCGGCTAATAACGTTACCGACTTGGCTACTGGCTTATCGTGAGTAACCCTAATGGTTTGACAGCGTTAGCAAACACTAATGTTTGCTATTTTCACATTATGCAGCCTGTGTTGGCATTATTAAAAAACGAATCCGTTTGCACTCAAAGCTGGGAGTAAAATTTTAGTCACCTCAAGTGTGCAGTCACACGCGATGTAACTTCTGATGACAGATGGACATACAGTGCAATGAGACACTCTGATGCCCCAGAAGAATGAAATATGATTGGGCAGACTGCTGTGGCAATTAATTCATTCAGAACAAACGTGTTGAGTTTCAGCATGATTGAACTGGTTGTCTTTTACACACATGACTCAATTCCATAGAAGTCCCATATTTCAAAACTCAAGTCTACATGCAGTCTAAATGTAGTTGAAATCCAGTCAACTCTATATTATGAATGTTTGACACACGTACCATTGAGTCTACGCAATATGAATGTATTTTTGGACATTACGCATTTAATGGTTTGACTATTGCATAATTATTCACATAGCAACAAACATTTTTTGGAAAAACATCTTAATTGGAATCTGTAGACCTGGATTTAGGGACAGACTCTGTAAAGCAAGCAGTTTTTAGACTCTCTACACACATAATGCTGTTCTCACTACAATACCCCTGTGCTGCTATGGATCGGGGACAAGCTTGGCTCATTATACCCTGTTCTCCCTCTGGAGAGCTAGACTCTGACTGAGAGAAGGGTGTAATTAGCCAGATTTGTTTCTGTCCTTTGTGACAGTTCTTAGAAGCAGCGCAAGTCTACCAGTAATAAGGTCGATTTTTCATTGCAGTGTATGAATAAATATTTTTAAGAAAGGGAAAGAATTGAATCAGTTTTTTGTGGTAAACACTTAGCCGGCTCTTAGCCGGCACCAGAGACGTCGTTCCCACGGTTACTCGTCTCCCGTGTAAACATTGAAGCCCTCAGAGTTCTGTAGAAAGTCCACCTTGCTGGTGTCCCGGTACAGAAACACGTCTTTTATTTCGCCCACGAACCCCCGGTCGAAGAGACCGTCGGTCGCGGCCTCCACGTCCCTGTCCGGCTCGAACCCGCCGAAGTAGAAGACGCCGCCGTGGTCGACTTGCACGTGGCGCTCGAGCGGGTCCAGGTCCCGGAAGGCCACCCGCTCCCCGTCCAGGGAGACCTGGATCACGGTCCTGTTCTGGTCCAGCGTGACCACGTGCCAGCGGTGGCAGCAGACGGCGGTCGCTCGGTGGGTGATGGGGGGTGCCGCCCCCTCCCCGAGGCCGACGGCGACTGTGAGGCGGCCCCCCCGCAGGCCCACCGCCAGGTGGTCGCCGCCGCCGCCCGCGCCCCCGGGCCGGCCCCGCCCACAGCATCAGTCCGTCCGGTTCCCCGGCGCTGAAGCTGAAGGTCACCCTGACGCGGGCCAGGTCCCGCCCCCCGTGCCCGGGGTCCCTGTACCTCAGGTAGGAGCGTCCGGCGAAGCGCGCGGTCTCCAGGGCGACCCGCCTCTCGCAGCGCCCGCCCTGCCACCCCAGCGGGCAGGCGCAGGCGTGGGAGGCGCCGGCGGCGTCGGGGTGGCACAGGCCGCCGTTCCGGCAGGGCTCTCCCGCGCACGCCGCGTGCAGCTCGCACCCGGGGCCGGTCCAGGGCGGGGGGCAGGAGCAGGCGAAGCCGCCGCGGGGGGGGCCCAAGGGCACGCAGGTGCCCCCGTGCCCGCAGGCCCCGTGCCCGCAGGCGGTGCCGTCGCAGTCGCCCACGCCGGCCCCGCCCGACGCCCCGCCCTCGCTCAGCTCCAGCCGCCGCCCGTTCAGGACCGCCTCCCGAATGCAGCCGGTGAACCCCGCCCGCTCGCCCCCCCCCGCCGCCCCGCCGGCCACCGCGTCCAGGGAGGGCACGCCCCCCACGAAGACGTCCGGGCCCACGTCCAGCGCCGCCATCCCCCCCGGGGACGCCGCCCCCCGCGCCTCCGCCCCGTCCAGAGACAGGTAGCCCCGCCTCCCGTCCCGGCCCGCCCGCAGCGTGTGCCACGTCCCGCCGCCGGCGTCCACGCGGGAGGCCGAGCGCACGGTCGCCGCGGCGCCCCCGAGGTCGTAGCGCAGCTCGGCGAAGCCCGACGCCAGGGACACGCAGAAGAAGTCCCCTGGAGAGGACGGAAGAGCAGAGGATGAGGTCAGTGCAAAAACAGGGACTAGGCCCCCGTTCATTTCCCTTATCCCACATCCTGTTACGGTCTGACCCCAGGCCAGGTCATAACACCACCGGAAATCCCTTTAGCACTGGGGCGGCAGTGTAGCATAATGGATAAGGAGCTGGTCTTGTGACCTGAAGGTCACAGGTTCGGTTCCCAGGTAGGACACTGTCATTGTACCCTTGAGTAAGGTACTTAACCTGCATTGCTTCAGAATACACCCAGCTGTATAAATGGATGCGATGTAAGAAGTTGTGTAAAATCGCTCTCTGGATAGGAGCGCCTGCTAAATGCCTGTAATGTAACGTAACACTGAAGTTCCACACCGAGAATAACCCAGCCGAAAAATCAAATCTCACACCTGCAGCTGAGGCAAGCCTGTGGACAAAGAGCGTATCTGTGCCCGCAGTCTGCTCACCGTGCGGACCGAGTAAATGTCAGGTGACTCAACGTAACAAATGGCCGTCTCTTGACTTCTGAGCCGGGTGCGATCTGGCCAGGAACTGTGCTCGCGGTGATTCAACGCCGCCTTTTATTTATGTCAAGACCGGGCAGGAAAGTCATTTTTAAAACCCTCACGCTGTTCCTATGTGATAGGCTGTTAGTCACCGCCATGGAAACCGCGGTCCCCATGCTGAGTCATGTAATGAAGCTGCTGTCTGCGGAAGGCCCCTAACGAAGACCGACTGTTTTCGACGAGCCGCTAGCACGCGGATGAGAGGGGCATGTTCTCTTGATAAAGAGGGCTGTAGTGATCAATGTGTTTTTTTTAAAGGTTACAGCACCTCTTCTCACAACAGCCTGTAATGGGAGTGATGATGTAATGATTATGCAAGTCAGAAGCAATGGAGTGCAGAATCGCCAGGCTCCCCTGACCCATTAATCAGAACCAACACCTTACACTCACATTTAATGCTCATTAAGACGTGATTTAGATGTATAATTTTCAGATTTATAAGTAAGAAAATACGTCCTTTTGATGTAAACATATCACTTAAGAGAGCTTGTTGTCTGAAATGGTCTTTTCCCTCCTGCTTGGATATTCACTTCTCACAAACCAGTCAGACCGTTAATTGGTTTAAGTGTAAATGCCCTCCAAATGACCAATACCTATGTGTACAGATACAAAGATTCCTGCAATGGCCAGGATTAAAATAAATACCAAAATAACACCTGTTTTGATTAATGAATCAACAATAAACATTAAAATTTCCATTTTCTTTTTAGGAAAACTGTTATGCATAAACATACATTTCTTTTGAAACTCAGTATATGTGCATATAACACATAACCTTACTCAGTGCTCTATTATTACATTACAAACTAAAATGTTGTAGAAATGGAAGGCTACCTGCAGGACTGTTGTCCTCGGTTGCAGTGAGTAACTTTCTCAGCTTATCTCAGCCTGCGTTTAATAGGATTAGTCAGCCGGAATATGTCCCTTCCTGATAAGCTGTTCACAGACCCTGCCGATATGCCCTTTAGTCAGCACAATAAAAGATCTTTTTTTCTCCTCCCAATGGAAACTCGCTCAGATTTTCCGTAGCTGCAGCTCGGTGGCAGGAGCGTTGCTGACTCCTACTGCGAATCCACACCGCACTCACTAACCTACACCCGTCAGGCTTCAGTCAGGGTTGCCAAAATACAAGATTTTAATTTTTAATTGTTCGTTTCGGTTCATTTTTGCATTCGTTTTGCCAAGGTAAACTGGCCAAATTCACACTGGAAGCAATAAAATCCAACAACAACACCTTAAAATAAAAAAAAAAAAATTGTGATCTGTTACCTGTAAAGGTTGGAGTGCTTAAATAATGCAGAACTCTACTGACAAAGAAGTTTGGAACCAATTAAATTTTTTCCATTAAATTTTTTTTATTTTTTCATGCGTCATGATGCTTTACAGTGGAAACACAGCGAACAAAGGCTACAGGGAGCTGTATGCTGATAGGGACCCTGCTCTGAAACCATAAACTCTGAAACGAGATATATTTTTATCCTCCTTTAATTATTTTCTCTCTGCCCTTTGACTCCATTTAATTTCCCCACAGAAGTTTGGAATTTAAGATGAGTTTTTTTATTTTTCATTTTTTTTGCTGAACCATATAAAAAGGGAAGCTGAAATGATATGGAGGGCTTACACTGTAAAAATGTTTTCAGCTCTAGAATAAGAATTTTATTATTTTAAATAATTTTATTAACTTTATTTTATTATAAGAATAGCTGCATTTCTATTTCACTGGATGTGGCATTTTAACCACTGCGGGGGTAAAGCTGCCTTTTTGTTCAGGCTGCAGAGCAGACATATTTTCGAGTGCCTTTAATGGCAAGAACTCTTTATCTGCAGGAGATAAAGACAGAGTCTCACAAAACACCCCCTTCCACAGTGACCTTTTCACCACACCACTAAGAGTGGCCGTACTACTGTGTTGTTATAAGGGCAGGTGCCTTGTCATGCATAACAGTGGAACTCACTCTACAGCAGTGTTTCTCAACCCTGGTCCTGGGGACCCACTTGCCCTGCATGTTTTAGATGTCCCCCTGCTCCAGCACACCTGATTCAAATGAATGGGTCGTCATCAAGCTCTGCAGAAGCCCGATAACGACCCGTTCATTTGAATCAGGGAGTGATTCAAATGAATGGGTCTAAAACATCTAAAACAGGACCAGGGTTGAGAAACAGTGCTGTACAGTTTCACGTTACACAGAGCGCATGCAAATGCACTGATGAGTGAAATGAGCCCCATGGGCTGTCTGGCTGGCTGGCTTTAAGACAGGCAGACCGTGTTATAAATCGTGTTACAATTAGATTAGGCTTGTCCACTTCTGTTTCCACCACGTTCGCCTTCCCAGACATTGCAGCAGGGATGTGGCACGGGTTAGCTTCCCTGGGCCCGCTGGGTTCTGCTAAGAACCGCCCGTTAGCCGTGCGCTAATCTACGCGGCCCGTTCGGCCCTGGCCTGGCCCACCTGATCGAGCGCTGAGGCGCTGCGCCGCGTAGAACAGGATGCCCTCTGGTGACAGAGTCCGGAACTGCAGCCGCAGGTCTGTTCTGTGCCGGAGTCCCTCGATGCCGCTGAAGGACATCCAGGACGAGCGGTTAGCACTGAAGGAAGGGTCGCTGATGGCCAGAGCTGAAACACAGAGCGAGGAGCCGGTTATCCTCAGAAAGAACACTCTGTTTTATCTGACAAATCTGCAGGTCTGTGTCTACATCAAGCTGCACCAATCCAGCGATGACTGGAACATCTGCATTATTGTCCTGTTATTCTTAAATTTTTAATAATGAAAATCTTTTTGTACGCCTATCTGGACACTAATGATTTTCACCATGTTAATGACAAATTAATTCTCTTGCATAGCCATCTGGCATGTTTAGCTGAATGCGAGTTCTCTACATGTCTTGTTTTTGTCTCCTATCATGTTGGAAACGTAAGGAGTTTGGAAGCCCACAAGTCCAACCTCTGCTGATGTTATTACTTACAGTACCCTCACACACTTGAGTGCATTCTCAAGAACACAGAAGACTGTCCAGCCAGAGGTAAGGTGGCAGGTGCCCAGGGACATGGCCTCTGGGACAGAAATGGGGGGGGGGGGATACTGATGCATCGTGGGTTTTGATTATCAGGGCAACTGGACTTGTGTAGAAGTGATTGTGAAACAAACGCGTGATTTGTTTTGACAGATTCCCTGCAGTCAGTTTCCAGCAGCACCTCAAGCGCTAACCCTGAATTAGCTTCTCTGTTCCCCGTACAGCCACACACCCTCCCCCCTGTCCAGCTTCTCTCTTCCCCCGAACAGCCACACTCCCTCCTGTCCAGCTTTGGATATTACAGGTCAGTTCCGTTTCTGTTTTGTAGGCTGCGCAGACCGTTTTGTTTTTCCCTTCGCAGACTTTCTCTGTGAGGGACTGTGATCTCTGGTTCAGTCTGGTAATGGCCTGTCTGCGAACTGTTTTTATTTCTGCACACTGGCCCAGGGTTCTCCTTGGGAAGGGGGGGGGGGGGGGGGGGGGGGGGTCGGTGGCTGGCAGACATTTGCTAGCGGGAAGCCCCTCCATAAAATGTGAACAGGTGTGACCGCACAGCACAATGGCTGCTGGCAGAGACTTGTAACAGCATGCCCTTTATTCAGTGTCTGTAGAAGGATGACCTTTACAGGGCTGCTCAGGGCCATGTAGTACAGGCTGTGTTCACTGCCCTCAGCCTGTAGAGCAGCTGACTGGACACTACCGCTACAGAACCTGGCATCCTTATGCACTGTTATGGAGCCACTGGCATACTTATGCACTGTTATGGAGCCACTGGCATACTTATGCACTGTTATGGGGCCACTGGCATACTTATGCACTGTTATGGAGGCCATGGCATACTTATGCACTGTTATGAGGCCACTGGCATGCTTATGTACCTTTATGGATATACTGGCATGCTTTTGCACAGGGTCACTGATCTATAGATCCCTGGTCTGGATCCAATGATCCACAGACTGGAGATTACAGAACCTGCACAGCAATGACCAAAATGTGCCCTTTGTAATGTTTATAACAAAGACATATTTCATCTTGATTTGGCTCTGTACTTACAATTTTAGATCTGTAATCCAACAGTTTGCATGCTTGAAGTGCAGATTGTCTGCTGCTTTTATTAAAAAGTATTTTTTTTACACATAACCCAACCCCCACCATTTCAAGGCACCATAATATTTGTGACAAATGGCTTCACGGGTGTTTCTTATTAGTCAGGTGAACTATGAGAGCTTTCTAGCATTGATTCTAGGCTTTTGATTGCCTTTGAAGTCTGTTATTGGCATTTGTCAACATGAGGACCAGAGTTGTGCCAATGAAAATCAAGGAAGCCATTATGAGGCTGAGAAATAAGAAACAAAAAGTCAGAGACATAGATCAAACCTCAGGCGTGCCAAAATCAACAGTTTGAAACATCATTAAGAAAGAGAGTACTGAGTACTGCATGAGCAGACCAGTGAACAGAGTACTAATCTCACAGAGTGTGCCAGTGTCTAACAAAGAGTATTAGAACATAATAACTGTTTGTAACATGCAGGGTATCAGTATGACATTGATCAGGACCCACAGTGTATCTGTATGTAATAGATCATAACACACCAAGTATGAGTACCTTAATTGGTCATAACATGGCATGTCAGTGTGTAATTATTTAGCATCATAGCATGTCAGTGCGTAATTATATATAATCAGTGTGTAATTATTTGTACGTGCATACATGCATGATCGCTCGTAGCACACACAGAGGATCAGACATGCCTACGCAGCAGAATAGGGCGGGGGGGGGGGGGGGGGCTCTGTGCGGTGCTGAGTCAGCAGGACGCCGGCGGACCTTCGCGTGGAGACGGCCCCGGCCCGCCGTGTTCCAGAAGTGTCCGCGGCGCGGCGGACGCTCACGCGGCGCTCCCACAATGCCCGTCTGCGGAGACAAAGCCCGGCCGGGGGAGTTCGGCTCGCGGCTCTTCTTTTTTTAAATCCGTTTTGCTAGCCTGGCAGGTCGCCGTCGGTCAAAAGCCCTGCTGACGCGCGGTGGCTCGGACAGAGGCCAGGGCCTTTAAATAAACCCCCCGACAGAGCGGGGAACCCTGGGGCTGGCCGAGGCCTACAGGGTCACATTCACGGGCGCCGGGTGGACGCAGTCGAACCCCGCACCAGATAATAGCCCTCGTTTTGGGAACGTTGTAGCGCTGATTCGCGGTCAGTTCCGAGAGCACGGAATGTGTGGTCTGTCTATTCCTGGGAGAGAGGGATCTGCGAGGCTGCTGACTAAGGCTTGGGGTGGGGGGGGGGGTTGGGGGGGGGGGGGGGGGCGGGGGTGATGGTGGGGCTCATGACTGCCGAGCATCATGGGATATCCATTCAGGACCATCTGCACCATTCACATTTTTCCAAGTCTGTCTGTCGAGCAGCTTTTGACTTCTCTAACTAAAACAAAAAAAAGCAAAAAACTGCTGTCTAGGCAGACTGAGACTTAATTGCTTCTGAAAACCCGATGACCTGTTTTTTACAATGTCACCCAAGCCAGCAGCACTGGGACTGATACTTGTCAGACCCTCTTAGCTACAAATGTTTCGCTGCTCAGGGAACTAGAATTTACTGACTCCCTGGAGGGTTAGCCCTCTAATAATCAAACCTGTGAAAGAGTGTAGCTGTGTGGTTCCATGTGAAAGATTTGTCAAAATAAATGTTCAAACAGCCACACAGATGGTCTAAATTAATGTGTACTGCAGACTGTATTTTCCCCACTGAGGGTGGTCTATACTTCATGCGTATTGTAGACTGTATGTTCCTGCTAAGGGTGGTTTATATTTAATTTGTATTGTAGACTATATGTTCCCTGCTGAGGGTGGTCTATATATAATGCGTGTTGTAGTCTCTACGTTCCATGCTCAGTGAATGTGTATTGTAGTCTGTATTTTCCCTGCTGAGGACAGTCTATATTTAATATGTATTGTAGCCTGTATTTTCCTGCTAAGGGTGGTTTATATTCAATTTGTATTGTAGACTATGTTCCCTGCTGAGGGTGGTCTATATTTAATGTATATTGCAGACTGTATTTTGCCCACTGAGGGTGGTCTATACTTCATGTGTATTGTAGTCTGTATGTTCCTGCTAAGGGTAGTTTATATTAAATTTGTATTGTAGACCATGTTCTCTGCTGAGAGTTGTCTATATTTAATATATATTGCAGACTGTATTTGATCCCGTGAAGGGTGCTATATATTTAATGGCATTGTAGACTGTATGTTCCTGCTAAGGGTGGTTTATATTTAATTTGTTCCTGTTGAGTGTGGTCTATATTAAATACGTGTTGTTGTCTGTACGTTGCATGCTGAGGGAATGTGTATTGTAGTCTGTATGTTCCCTGCAGAGGGTGGTCTACATTTAATATGTGTTGTAGTTTGCCTGTTCCCTGCAGACGGTGGTCTATATTTAATGCATATTGTAGTTTGTCTCTTCCTTGCTGAGGGTGGTCTATATTTAATGCATATTGTAGTTTGTCTCTTCCTTGCTAAGGGTGGTCTATATTTCATGCTGTGTTGTAGTTTATCTGTTCCCTGTTGAGGGTGATAGGCAGTGCCTTTGGTGTTCAGTCCCTCAAGCTACGGGATAAATGGCCATCTCATTTTCATAAACGAAGGACGTAAACTCAACTTAGGTGAAGGCAGAGAGGATATTGCACTATGATATGTACAGAACAACCTGTTCGTAAGAATAATATATGTACTGTGCAATCACTTTTTAAGAATAATCTCCAGTACTGTATGTACAGTGCATGTATAGTATAGGCCTTGCTGGCAGTACTGTAGGGCAGTCGTGGGGGGTGGTGGTCGCGGGGGTGCGGACCTTCCTGGCAGTACTCTCCGGCGGTGCCCAGGGGACACTGGCAGGTGTAGCCCCGGGGCAGAGGGACGCAGGTGGAGCCGCGGGCGCAGAGGGGAGGGGGGCTGTGTTCAGCATCGCACACGGAGACCGTCTCCGAGCACAGCGCCCCCTTCCATCCTAACGCACACCTGCAGCTGGAGCACACAGACACACACACACACACACACACACACACACACACACGCATGCACACACACACACACGCACACACACACACACACACACACGCATGCACACACACACAGACACACGCACACACACACACACAGACACACACACGCACAGACACACGCACACACACACACACGCACACACACACGCACACACGCACACACACACACACGCACGCACACACATTCACGCACGAACACACACATGCACGCGCACACACACGCACGTGCGCACACACACACATGCACATGTGCACACACACGCACACACACACACACACACGCACACACACATGCACACACACACACACGCACACAAACGCACACGCACACAAACGTACACGCACACACATGCACACACACAGACACACACACACACATACACACACACACACACACACGCGCATGTGCACACACACACACACACACAGTGAGTAATGTTACATGCAAGTCTAAACATTTCTAGTTTGTCAGGGGTTGCTGGGGCTCAACTGCAGGCGCACAAAAATTACAATACAGCTAGTTAGCAGTGCCACCTTGTGGCCAGGCGTAGGTTGATGTTTGTGTCCCTGTGTAAACCCAAATAGTTTGTTTTCCAGCACCTTACTTGCTGGACAACTTACAAGTATTTTTATTGAAAATTTCCCTTTCCACTGGAAAACCAGAGCATTGAAGCATTTCAGATTCAATATTTCCCTGAGAATTAAAGCAGTAACCTTGTGCTTGTAACTTAATTTCTTATACCCCTATGTCATGCCACTTACCGATATAATACACACTAAATGCAACTGACACCTTCACATTTTCTACCTGAATCATGATGCCTACAGCTCCTGTTGTGCCCTCAGTCGCTTCCAAGACTACAGTTAGTTCACATTTATCCACCCTTGCCTCCTCTTCTCCACCCTGATACCCATTCCCCTCTTCCACATCTTCATCTTCCATCTGTCCTGTATTTCTCTACCCCAACACACACAAAACCCCATCTCTACCTTCCCTTCCACATGTCAATTCTAGTGAAAAAGCATTATCAATGGCCAGTGTGATATGGCCTAACCATTGTACTCTCATTAACTGCCAATTTGAATGTGGGTGATTTATACATTGTTCTTTCTGCACTAATTGTAATTCGCTCTGGATAAGGGCGTCAGCTAAACGCCTGAAATGAAAATGTGAATCCCATGTTAACAGTAGTTATAAGAAGGTTGTGAGAGATGCCGGTGCCATGGCGACGCAGTGGTCAATGCGTTGGCTGTGGAAGTGAATGCAGTCGCACACTGAGCTCAGGTCCTGCCAGGTCCGAACAAGCCCGGTGCATTGTGGGAGCGGTTGCATAGTGGCGAATTCTCAGCGTCGCACAGAAGGTTTAATAGCACTGGGGTACAACTGGCCACCAGACTGGGAGTAAAACTGGAAAAAAAAAAAAATAAAAAAAAACATTAAAAAAAAAAAAAAAAAGGTACGTACTAAACTGTGGAACCCGAGTCCACGCAGGTTCCTCCGTTCTGGCACTGGACGAGCGCACAGGGGGCGACCCCGCACTGTCCCACGCTGCGCCCCGAGTTCGGGTGCTCCTCCGGCCTCCCGGGGGCCGGAACCGGCCCCCGCCCCTGGCCCGAAAGCGCAGGTCAAATATGCACCCTGTGGGGAAAACACAGAGGAATCGGACAGGGGACTGAGTGAGTCGAGTGTAGTTCAGTACAGGAACATTGCCTTATTAAAACCAGTAAAACTTTATTTCATGTATAAATAAATATGGCCTCTATAAGTTATATCTACAGGGTTGGCCCTTCATGCATATGTATGGGCATCGCCAGCATTATGGCACAATTTTCAAAAAGATATGTGCTAAATGACTCTATAAAGGAGGAATTTAATATGTATGCTTTATGAAGATGTAATGATGTTATTCATCACATAACACAAACAGGTTCATGCTATAAAGCCTTGAGGATGGTGGGCATACCATCCAAAGCACTGGCAGGCCTACTCCATATCAATGCAGCGTTCTGTTTTCCAATTTTCAGGGTTTCCCACAGAAAACATATTTCCTCTAAACAAACACAAACACAGAGGTTTCAGACGGAACAGGCGAGCCACATAATAAATCCACCAACGTGGGTCATCTTGGATTTCTTCCTGCTCTCAAGCATAAAAAAGCATAAAAAAGGGAATGCATAAAAAAGGGAATGCATTCGAAAATATGCTGTGCCCACAGTTGATGAGAAATATTTATTCAACAATCAGGGCAAGACAAAATGAATGAAAATGTGTTTTTGCATATTTATTATGAAAAGTCTATGTACTGTGTAATGCTTATTTATTGTGCTATTTTACAATTTTCCAGGCTATGTGCAATATCCTGTAAGTGCTATATTTGCTGTTGCCCTAATGCACCTTGATGCACTTCTGTTTGTTTATGCCATGTTATTTATGGATATTTATTCATTCATTCATTCATTCATTTCAAAATGTGAAAAAAAGCTAAAATTTAAATTTGTGCCTTTTTGCCTCGAATGAGAAAGCATTGCTATTCACCAACCATGGTGACGTAAATGAATGAAAATGTGTTTTTATGATGAAATATCCATCTCAGTGGACAACCAGCTAAAATGAAAGATTATAGGCTTTCATCAAAAAAGTGAAAAAAATGCAAAAATTATAATTTGTACTTCATACATTCATATGTATGAGTAATCATCTCTTTTGAACAGCTATGTTAAAATAAATTTAATTGTTCTTAAACCCTCCTGCTGTCCTAAAATGACCCTCTCTTCAGTTTAACAGGAGTGAAAACCCTCAAAAATAATTTTTTTTTTGCATGAAATTTGATAGATTTTCCTGGAGTGACCCTACCATCAGAAAAAGTTAACCCTTTACTGCCCAGTGTAGCCTTCACTCAACAGAGAAACGTTTGCCCCTAACTCCTCCCCCAAGCATTTTATTTCATTTTTTTACACATAGCAGTGCTTGATGACATGTCTGCAATCAGTCCAATGGGTGCTTGGGGGAGGGACAATCGGAGGAGGGACTTTCTGGAAGCAGTGTGTTGGGGGGGGGGGGGGGGGCAGATGGTGAAATGGTGGGTTAAAGTATGAACCTTTAAAGATGCATTTTGGGTAATGTTTTTCATATTTCTGGTTTGGCTACATATTGCAAAAAGGGTGTTTCTTTTCATTGCCGTAGGCCTTACATTGAGCAGCAAGGGGTACCTTTCAGGGCATTATCATGTTCCGTGCAGGATATATCATTTTACGTAAAACTGTTGTGTCTTTTGTCAACATTACAACTGCTATTCCACAGTAAATGGACACAAAACAGATAGAGTGAACCTGAGGGCAGTGGAGGCAGTGGACTGCAGAAACAGGTTTTTAGTGGTGGTGGAATTTTAGAATTAAGAGCAGAAAACTGGTTTCGGCAGAAAACGAGCTCACATACGGCTTGTCTGAAAAACAAGTTGAAGTTATTCATTCATTATTTATTCACGAGTGACAGGTTGTTTCTACACGTAAAATATTGATTTAGGGTTTAAAATTCAATGAGGAGGCTTTTCCACAGGGAGGCCAGTGAGGACGGGTCATTTTCTGACCCTGTGGACATGGGGTGCATGCTTAATATGAAAAAAACACACGAGGGGTGAGACATTTATGACGGAAAATCTATTTCACTGGAAAACAAGCAAAACATAAGGCAAAGTTGTTTGCCTAAAAAGTGAAGAAAAAAAAAGCTCAAATTAATGCCTTTTATGTGCCTTTTCCAGTAAGATCAATGAAAAATCATCTATATTCAACAGGCATGGTGAAATCAATGAATGAAGTTGGTTGGTGGTTTAAGAAATTCATGACGAAAAACCTATTTCACTGGAAAACAAACAAAAAAAGACTTCAGTCTCTTGTCCATGAAGTGAAAAATCTATAGTATAATAATACGTCCAAAAGGTGAAACAATTGCAAATCCCCAAATGTGTGGATGAGAGCACTTTTTCAGACTTAAACTTTGTTTTATATCTGAAATGCTATTTAGAAATACCCTTCGGTTTGTATAAATCCCCAGTGCATGTAACAGGAACAGATCAATTAGGCATAACAAATATCGCTGTGTTCATTTCTCAAAGAAAAAAGTGCTGCATCACGGTTATTTTTGGAAAACTTATTAAAGTTATCTGTTTAATCTCAGGACAATCGCTCCTGAATTTCACACCACAGTGATTTGCCTGATGTTTTACATTTTCAGGTCTTGGTTGTGAAATTGTTCAGTGACCCATGTTCAGTGCCCTGGTGAACCAGCAAACACCTCACATCCTCACCACACCTTCAGAATTTTCCTGCTTTGACTTAGTAACACATCTGTCTTCAAACCAATAAAAAGCTAAAACCATTCGGTAATAAGTGACAAATTAAAATTTGAGACTATTTCTTTCTTTTCAAGGCAAACATTTCTGTCCGGTCAAATTTGGAAACAATATCTTTTCAAGATTTTACCCAACTTTTGCGTCACCTTCTCTGAAAAGAAGCCCATTGGTATTATACAAAATGAATTATAATATATATTCTGTGAAATACATTAGTGATGAAAGTAATGTACTTTCTGCACTTCCTGTCTCCTTTCATCCACTTTTATATCCTACCAAATAAGCTAAAATGGAGGGAGCTTTTACACATGCTTAAATGCGCAAAATGTAGGGACGCAGTTTTTCTCCGGTCTTTCCTTTTGGTTGGTAATGCATTTCCAGCGCGTTCTCATCCTCACCTCCCCCCTGCAAACAGCATCCTGCCGAACATCGCGACGTAATGAAAATAATCTTGTGTTCACGTTTTCAAAAGAAAAAAAAAAAGTAAAAAATACAATCCGCCTCCGCCCTCGAACCGACAAGCATCCTGGAGTAAAGGCTCTTCCGCTGCGCCGCTAATTTGCTTCCTGCGTCTTTTGGCCACTTTGCAAATACACGGCGATAAACAACTCGTCGCGGGACCCCGAGGTGCGATTTTAGCGGAGTTATTCCATTTCCGACCCGAACCGAGAACCAGGGGAAAAAACGAACGAAATTTTAAAAAAAAGAAACGAAAGAGAAAATAAATTCGCCGAGGGGGCGCCCGAGCTGAGCCCGGCCGCCACTGCAGCCTTTCCGCTGGGACGGTCTCGTCGCCGTCGCCGTGCCGACGGCAGACGGCGGAGTGCATTATCAGTTTGTTTACCGCCAGCCTTCGTGATTAGCGCCCCCGGGAAGGTCGGGGGGAATCTGATTAGGGGGTTCATGAGTTCTCATTACGCCCGCGGGGGAAAGGTTAGCGTCTTTTTTCCCCCCCCCCCGAGACACGGGCGTCCCCAGTGGCCCCTCCCTCGCTCGCTCGCTCGCTGGCAGGGGACCCACCGGGGTCGACCCAGCCCCAGAGCCGGCGCGGCGACGTCCCGCCGTTTCGGAGAGAGAGAAAAAAACAAAACGACGCGAGGGGTCGTTCGGGGCGAGCCGCGCCAGCGCCGAAAACGAAACGGCCTCGCTCGGCCTTCGATTGCGTCCGCGGCTCCACCGCGCAGTCCATCTCACCGGAATCGCAGCAGAGGGCCTCGCCGCCGTGTCTACTCCCGGTGATATTCACCGCAGTTACCGTTATTATTACTGAGGCAGTGGAGTGGAGCCGGTGCCAGACTGCATCAAAATTGCCCCGGTAAGAAGGCGGCTCCATGATTGGTTTTCAGACCGAGGGCCTTTCGATAAGGCCCGTCTGGAAAGAAAACAGATACTGGAGCTGATAATGACAAAAATAATTTGGCTGATGGCCTTGTCCAAGTGATTTACCGAGACCGAAACCTTCTTTCACCGCAGAAGTTTCACTCAGAGCAAAGAGATTAAGGACACAGAAATAATTCCTGTTAGAAGCCAATTCCCTGTCAACAAGGGATATCGGGCCTCATTCAGGAAACATGTGTACGATCACTTGGGATACGCACAAAAACAAAGGTCTGAAACATTTCATGAATCCCATATTTTTAAGAACAAAAATAAGAATAATTAAGAAAAGTTTTGTGAATGAGGCCCATTCTTATTGGCCGTCTGAAGCAAGGGGCGGGGCTAATAAACATCAAAAGACACAGAAACTGTACCAATGCAATTCTGGCCTCAACTGTCTGTGTTTCACTGTGTTTTAAGAGAGGCAGTACACACAGTGCATTGTAACACATAAGGAAAATAACATAAGGAACTTGCAAGGAGCAATTTGGCTTCCAACACCTTTGGAAACAGTGAAAAACATACGTTCCACAAACTAACAGAGGCCACCGGTAAATCTGCGGTTTTGAGGGAAAATAAAGTCTTACCTTGAAATCCATTTTGAAATCTGGCGCCCCAGGGTAGCAGTTCGGGGGTGTACTCCCTGTACCCCCCCACATAGAGCTGACTGAAAACATTGAGGCCCACCAGCTGTCCTGGAGAAGACCCTGTCTTATTCTTCTGGTCATCAACCTTAAGAAAAAAAGTTTAAAAAAAGACGTTGGGCATTATTCAGCGAGAACGCCGAAGTCAAGCTGAGGGCTTTGAAGTATTTTCAAAGGAAGACTGCAAACGGGAAAGAGCTGTCATAACGGAAAGGGCATACTTTGACAGAACCGTGGAAACCGGGTTCAGAAAGCACATAATCTCACACATCAGCAAAAACATTTACAGCTGTGTCCTTTCCATTAGGAGCCATGGATCAGAGTGGAGTAATTGGCGGCCATTTTATACTGTGCGTGGTTGTGACATGGAAAGCATGTTTTATTTAGCTTGGACTTTTTTTTCTTATTCTTCATGAACAATGGTAGAGCAGTGATCATTCACACAATGGCAGTTTAAAACAGTTAAATTAAGACAATAAAAATGTAAAGAAAAAAGAAACAAGTGCCCATTTAATCTTCCATAAAGAAACATTCCTTTGCTGTGCAACTTTTCCTGTAAAGATGAGGCTCTGTTTTTCTCCCCAGTTGGGAGAGTCGCGCACCTTTAACCACCCGGTTCTGAGGGACCGACCGAAGCGCACCGTGTGGATCCCGGTCCCGCGAGCGATGCGGTCGCTGAAGATGGTTCTGACTCCGGAGCCCAGGTTGAACCTGTGAACGATCCTGCCGTTCCGCACCCCCAACACCAGGAAGTCATCGCCATTGATTCCTTTCGGGGAACACGGAAGTAGTTAGAAGCTGAACCAAGACAACCCCCCCCCCCCACTCCAGAACTAACTTCCTGAAGTCTCGATGGACCGAAACTTGCCGTGTGTCTGTACGAAACTCTCTATTGAGTAACAACGGCACCTTAGTTTCTAGTCCAACTCACCCCCTCACCCCCCTTCCCCCACTCTGTCTCCTACATTCATCAAACCTTTGATCAAAACATGAAACGCAGGCTCGCGAAAGTAGCGCGTTCTCTTTTCTCGCCTCTCCGTGTCACATGATTTAAACATGACATCGGAGTCGTGTTTATGAAACGAGGCGCGCGGCGGTCGGTGTCGCGCGATGACGGCACATCAGAGCGCTCGACGCGCCATCCCAGCGCGTCCTCTACCGTGCGCTCCCCCGACGGCCGGCTCGTCATTCACCAGGACGTCTTTTCGGCTCCGTCCCTCGATGAATCACCCGCCGAAATGAGGCGGACTGCGCCCCCCCCCCCCCCAACCCCCTCGAGCATTCTCACCTGTCTTTTACTTTGATTTAACTTCCTGTCAGCGGCGACTAAAAACGGACCTTCAGAATAGGGGGACCTCAGTCGCCCCCCCTCTCTCACCCCCCCCCCCCCCCCCCCCCGTTTGACAGTTTAATTGTCTCTCGAGATTCCCGCCAACCGCTTGCGTGATTAACGCAAAATGAATGTGACCCGTTTGGTTACAGGTAACCGTGACACCTCCCCCCCCCTCCCCCACTCCCCTCCCCTCCCCACCCCCACCCCCCGTGTTTGGGTTGACAGTCGCGTCACACTTGCTGAAAATGGCTCGTAATTGCAGGCGGTAATTTCTCCGAGAAGCGTTAATTAAATCAGCGAGGGATTGGCAGGACGCTCGTCAGCGCAGGGAGACTGACGTTCTGACGAGCGGGGGGGGGGGCCCGGGGGACGCGTCTTTATCACGGGGGGACGTGACTGAAGGGGGAGTGGAGGTTACCTGTCTGAATAAATCCAGCGGGGACATTACCATAGCGCTGGGACAAGAAAACTTGAAATAGCGACAGAAATACTCTGGAGGTTGCGGAGGACGGAGAGCTCGAGAGACCCAAAGTTATTTGATTACTTTTTTTTTTTCCTTAGCGGGTACTTTGAGTGGCCAGCGTCCCTCGGAAAGCGCTGCTGCTGACCTTGTCCTTTCTGTCCGGAGTAGAGGATGAGGTTGTCCCTGAGGGCGGAGTCCTCGTCGGAGAAGGTGAGCTTCACCTGGAACTCGTAGAAGAGGCTGACGCCTGGGAGGGAGGGGTAGGCCGTGAACGAGGTGAAGCCGAACTCGTCCGTCCCGTTGAAGCTGGGCCGTGTAATACTGACGGCTGTGAAAGGAGAGGCTAATTAAAACAGCGACTCAAAGACAGTCTCGTTATTTTACATCCTCTCAGTGTGGTGTCTATTGGCAACGCAAGGTATATCAGTAGAATAATAATAGATTGGTAGAGTGTACATGTGCTGGGATATATTTGAACTGTTCTTTTTGAAATGTATCATGCACAGCATGATATAATCACACTCTTTGGTGCATAATGACAAAAAATTAGAACTTTAAAAAAAAACTAAGATACTGATAAACAGTTACTGTTGAAACACACACACTGAGGGGCGTAACAGTTGGGGGGGGGGGGGGGGGGGGGGGGGGGGGGTAGTGGACCTGACTACCCAGGGTCCCAAGGCAGGGGTGGGGGGGGGGGAGGGGGGGTCTCAAAAGGCCTGGACTAAAAAGTTTGCTTTGCTCTACATATTTAAGGGGGCCCACAGAGACTGCAGGGCCCAGGATTTTGTGCCACACCTCTTACTCACATGCCTGCTCGCAAACACAAAGACAGGCACATGCACACGCCTTTATTAAAATGACCGATTCCGCTGCCTCGGTGAGAACATACCACGACAAAAAAAAAGAATATCATTAAAAACTTTCTTTCCTCCTTTGTGCAAATACGAAAGCATTCATAATGTAGATTTATCTTATGATGGCCCGCCTGCTTACTTTCCCTGACAGCAGAAGGCCAGTGATTCAACTCTTGAAGTAACAAAACTGACAGGCTTTTTTTTGGCAGGAGAAAAAAAGAGAAGAGAAAGAGATGTTTTAAAGTTCGGTTGACCTGCACTTTGATAGATGACGTGATGGATGTGGGCTGTAAATCAGATGAACAAAACCTCCTTCGGTTCTCTCATTAACCTTTGTTGTTTAGCTTTTCCGATCGATAGCAACTGGCTTCGCAAGGACCAGCATTTTATAAACATTAAATTTGAAACGGAGGCATTGCACTTTCCATACAGCCCCTGTAAAACTGAGCGGTTCAGGGTCACACGACACTATCCACCGCAATGAATCCACATCCGTCTGCTTTGTCCTTTTATTCTTGCAGAAATTAAGCAGTTTGGACTATGCTGCTGGAGATTCTCTTTCAAATGCAAGTCTGCAACTCTTAAGAAAGAGTTTTTCTCTTGTATGATAAGATACACTACATGGCCAAAAGTATGTGGACATCCAACATCTCAGCCAAAATTATGGGCATTAATATGGAGTTGGTCCACCCTTTGCTGCCACTCTACTGGGAAGGCTTTATACTAGATGCTGGAGCATTGCTGCAGGGATTTGCTTCCATTCAGACAGAAGAGCATTAGTGAGGTCGGGATACTGATTGGGCGATTAGGCCTGGCTCACAGTTGGCTTTCCAATTGATCCCAGAGGTGTTGGATGGGGTTGAGGTCAGTGCTCTGCGCAAGCCAGTCAAGTTCTTCAACACTGTTCTGGACAAAACCATTTCTATATGGACCTTGCTGTGTGCCCGGGGGCATTGTCATGCTGAGGAAACAGGAAACTGTTGGGGAAGCATGGAATTGTCTATAATGAGATTGTATGCTGTAGCATTAAGATTAGCCTAAGGCGCCTAGCCCAAACCATGAAGAGCAGCCCCAGACCAAGGGGTGTCCAGATACTTTTGATCATAAAGGGTAAGATAAACTTTACTGTCCCCATGGGGAAATTTGCTTTGGACATCCACAGAAAGCAACTGGTTACAGTAAGAAATAGCCTAGGCTAGAGCACCACACAGTAAACAACACACAGCAAACAGTAATGAAAGGAAAAAGACATTGAAAATGTAGTGTCCAGCCCCCACCACCATAGTTTTCACTGTAGTTAGCAATGGGACATTTCAAACGACTACGACTGGTTTGATGTCACAGTTCCCCGGTTGTTTGGCAGCTTGATTGACAGGGGAACGAACGAATGCTTGAAGCGATTCAGTTTGCACCTGGCAGATCTGTCAGTGGTGACTTTTAGCACCTGTCTGATCAAAGTTTTCAAGGAAAGGAGGGTGAGGCGGCGTGTAACTAGACAGAGCACCAAGGAGAGCTCGTCCTATCGCAGCCTGTCTGGAATGTGAAATACGCAACAGATAAAGCCATCGTGTTCTATGGTGGCGGCACGGTGGTGCAGTGGGTAGCAAGAAGGTCCTGTGTATATCTAGATAACGGATGGATGTTCTATGGTTAACCTGCCCTGTATAAAACATAATGTGTTCGACTCTGTCCACAGTTCTCTCTGGTGCTTTTGTAACGCACCTTGGACAGGCTAAACATGCATACGGTAACCAGTGCCCTGCGATAGACTGGCGGCCTGTCCAGGGTGTATTCCTGCCTCTGGCCCAATGCATGCTGGTATAAGCTCCAGCACCTCCCACGACCCTGACCATGAATAAGTGGGTATAGATAATGGATGGATGGATGGATGGATGGACATGCATACACTTCCTCCTGCCAGAAAATAACTAGATCGAATAGCTGGAAATGTCACTTGAAAAACTGAAATTTCAAATGAATATTTCACATCTAAAAGCCAACTAATACACCTGATAACGGATATTCCACTACTAAAATGGGTGTGCTACTAATGCCTTTTCTCAGATGCAGACACACACACAGTCCACATATCTAATATACATTTTCAGAGGTCAAGTGTAAATGTCAGGAGCAAACATCAATTTCCCAGTCACCTGCTCACACACACAAAAAGTAAAAATAAAATCTGTGCTCAGTCCTGCTTTTCATGTTTTAACCGTTCTCATCTTCTGTTGTTTACTCAAGCTTTGCCAGAGCAGAGTAGCTGCCACAAGATGGCGGTATTGACCCACTTTTGTGCAGAAAGGTCTCCTTTCTGTTTTCTGCTCAACAAAATGAAGGCAGGAAGGCCTGTTTTTAAAAAAAAAAAAATAAAATACTGTCGCTCTTCCCATTCCCATTTTCCTTTCAAAATGAGTAGATGCTTAACAAGGTCTTTAGCTGACAAGCCAAGCCGGGCTTCATTGAGGCATAATGTTCATCTAGGCAGGACAATAAATCTGGTCATTATCAATTATAATTAAATGCTCTCTGGTTCAAAGCACCTTTTTAATTTAATGATATACTCTCCCTTGTATTTTGTCCTGGCGTATTGACCCACCTCATTTAGCACCAGGGCAGTTTTTCTCCTGGGTTCTTATAAGGATTGAGAAGGGGCCTTACCTTTGCATGCCAAGCAGATCTGTATTTTTCCTCATTCTCCTCCACATATATGTCCCTCTGAGAATGGCATTAAACTACTCAACATCTCAGCATCTCCGCACATGAGCACAATTCCCTGTCTTGCCCCCAGGCCACTGCTAAGTACAGTGCTCTCTGTTGTGCCTGAGCTCTTTTTGTGGTGGTGAATTATTCATAGGTTTTTTTTTTTTGTTTTTTTTTTTTGTGAATTTTAGAGTTGTATTTTCTCGTTTGTGTTTTTCACGGCGCCTCATTAGCTGTAGCGCGGCTCTGTGCTATCGGAGGTCTTTCCACACCGTTTCAGCAGCTGACATGTAACGATGGCGATGATGTCGCGCCATTGCATCGCTGTCTGTGGCCCATAGCAAGCCTAGGGTGAGGGGGGCGGGATGTTTGCAGCTTGCAGTGGGAGGGTTGGTGGTGCTGTAGTTGGTTTAGACGTTTACAGCTTGTAGCATGGATGGGGTAAAGGAGGTGGGGGGGGGGGGGGGGGGGGGGGGTTATCAGTAATCACTCAAGTATGCCATTACATCCTTGGGTTCACAGAGTACAGGGAAGTTACAACGCACGTTATGTAGCTACAAGCGCACGTTAAAAAAGAATCACTTTCACCTCAACCAGCATTGGCAGTTGCAGATGCAAAACCTGTGTTATTGTGCAATATCCAGTTATTAACATTATTCAATTCCGGGTGCCATTGCCTAGCAACCAAACTAGCAGTTTAAGTGCCTTCCTGAGCTATATTAACCCTTAAATAAACTTGATTTCCTGTCCATCTGAATAAAAAAAATTTTTTTTTTGCATTACTCCTGTTTTTGGACATTATGTATTTTGCTGTTTTCCCACTGAACACACATTTTCATAAAAATAAATATCTTCAAATGCATTTCCATTCACAGTAGTTTTTGAAAGAACTGCATTCCTGTCCACCTGAATAAAAAAAATGATATTTTAAAAACATTAGATTTTTTCACTTTTTACACAAGTCTACAGTCCTACATATTTTGCTGTTTGTCCTATGGAACACATTTTTCCACTGCGGTTATTAAATAAACTTGATTTCCTGTCTATGTGAATAAATACGTTTTTTAAACACAATGCAGCCACAGTCACAACGGTGAGTAAATCCTGGTTCAGATTTGATGACAAATAAAATCATTCCGTATAATTTTTTTCTAAGCCATGTCTAGACGGGTTTACAAAATGGATTCTTGGTAACCCAATAATATTTAAGGTGTTCAGAGGTGTAAAATACCATATATTTTACACTATATGCTAGTGGAAGAGGTGTGCTGAAATTACCTTACTTTCCCCCTGCCTGCCACCCTCCCTCTCCCTCTCTGCACCTCCCTCTCCTTCCTCTCCCCTTGCCACCTCTGGCAATACGACTGGAAGATTGCAGAAAATAAGTACATTAGCTATCTGGTTTTCTAGTCCATTGATTGAGGCCCATTGATTTTTTTTGGTCAAATACCCCACCTCCATCAACATGTCAAACATCTTGCAATTTCCCATGCCACATTTATTACTCAAAATCAGGCCAACACCTTATTTATACATGTACTGATCAAAAATAAATATATTTTGAGAATGTATTCAGATGCTCAGCAATATAAAATGGGATTGAGTCCTTTTTTTCAACAACAACCTTTTTAGACAAAAAGCCTCAAGAACTTCTCTTGCCTATGTGTAACCTTTTCAGCATTCTGTTTTTTCAGTGAAATGTATTTTGCTGGCCCATTTTTTGCAGTTTTTTCCACTGAAACAAACTGTTCATCATAAATACACAATATGACCAAAAGTATCTGGACACAAAAACAGTCTGGGGCCGTTTTTCATGATCTGGGCTAGGCCCCTTAGTTCCAGTGAAGGGAATCTTGATGCTACTGCTTACAATCACATTCCAGACAATTCTGTGCTTCCCCAACAGTTTGGGGAAGGCCCTTTCCGGTTTTAGCACACAGCAAGGTCCATATAGAAATGTTTTGTTGAGAACAGTGTGGAAGAACTTGACTGACCAGCACAGAGCCCTGACCTCAACCCCATCTAACACCTTTGGGATCAACTGGAAAGCCAACTGTGAGCTAGGCCTAATCACCAAATCAGTGCCCGGCCACACAAATGCTCTTCTGGCTGAATGGAAGCAAATCCCTGCAGCAATGCTCCAACATCTAATATAACACCATCCCAGAAGAGAGGAGATTATAATAGCAGCAAAGGGTGGTCCAATTCCATATAAATCCCCATCTGGATGGGATGTTGGATGTTAGGCATCCACTTTTGGCCATGTAGTGTAGCTCATGAGAGAAATCTGTGCAATTATTTGCATGTGATGTTAGTCACTCAATTGAAAACGCACAACCTAGGATTGGTCAGGTACTTTACCAAGTAAAATAAAGCTCATAATCAAACACGATTATCGGTATTCTTGATTTTCCAACAAGACAAACAAAAAGGAATACAACTAGCTACACAGTGAAATATTTCAATAATTAGAAATGATGAATTAAAAAAAATTAAGAATGATGTTACTCAAATTTAATTTCACTGGCGTATTATTGGTAGGAATGTTGAGGAACTGGGAAGCAGAAATTCATTTAAAAGTTTTTCCCGTCCAGTACAGACTGCACTTTCTTTCAGTGACAGTGAGAGAGAGGGGCGCTTTTAGTGAGACTGTAAGGGGTGAGGAGGTTTCAGATTATGACAACTGGCAGCCAGTATTCTAGTCCTCTTTCATGTGCTCCAGTATTCTCATTATTCATCTCCATCCTGCCAGCTTCTTCACAGACAGGGGCACACTGACACACTGAAGAGGCACACCTTTACACTCATAGAATATCCCGGAACGTATGGTATTTGAAAATGTAATAAATAGTTTTCACATCATATATATACGTGGAAATGTGGTGTACTGAAGCGAAAAAATATTCTGAGACAGCGAATGAATCAGGCAGCCAACAAATAACATTGTAATTTTATGGAGCCTTTACACTGAACTGAGTTTTTTTGTAGTTTGTTTTTTTGCATTGTACTGATGTGATTTGTAATCTGTACGTGCCACATGGTCAGATGAGCAGTGCAGCCCGCAGTCGTCCAGAAGCAGGAGTACGGCTTTGCTATTTCACAGGGACACAGGTTCAGCAGGTCACCAAAGAGACGGGAGCAGAACTGCCACGAACCATTATAGAACAAAGGAGCAAGGGTGGAGTTCAATTTTCCATTAGTTTTCTTTGGCATCCAGTACGATGGCGCTAAGCTGCAACTGGACTTGCACTCAGTGCAATTCACTTTATTTTTTGCGTGGTTTTGAGACTAGCTGGAGACTTTAAAATAAAAAAGAACAAAATGTCTACACAACAGCCATTTACTTTGACACACGTGTTTGTGGTGCATCTCAGCTATTGAACACATCACTGATCAGTAAGCACCCGCAACTTAGTCTGTTTTATCCAGTTTGCCATCTGCAGTACACCTTGTCTGTTGACCTACACAAGGACTACATAACATTTACACTATCATCACAGAAAAAAAAAACCCCTTGTCTTCTTTCTGTCCATGTTACAAACCCAAGCTGAGGATGCAGCCTCTGCCTACAGCGACACTGCTGATTGGTCATGTTTTTCCTTGTTTGTGCCGCAGTAACGCGCTAACAGTATGGATCTCTCGCTGACCTCTGTTGACCCCTTGAGGTCACGGCCTCATGTTAAATCCAGCACGTGGATCGACACGAGGTCTAACGACCAGCAACGTTCACGTTTCCCGTTTTTTAAAAACACATATCGAACGCTGCCATACAGCTCATAGTACTGTAAACAGCTCCTAACTCAATAACTGATATTCCTTGAAAACGGAAGTGCGCTGGGGGTGTTTCTACAACTGAGTGAGTCTGTATGGTGCTCCTTGGGAGCGAAGAGCACCAAGTGAATGATTACAAGAAAAGGATACTTAGCCACTCAATCATTATGATGTCTTCTGCCACCAAAATTGATTATGGTGTCCTCTGCTTGTCTTGACTAAGTATCCTTTTTTTTTTGCAATCATTCAAGAAATAAATCTGGTGCAAAACCCCATGTGGCAGTAGCAAACTGCTGTTCTGGTGAATAGGAGAAGTTTTTTTTGCTGTTTTGAGAACTTTTTTTTTTGTTTTTTTTTTTGGAGATGCAAGATTTTTCCATGACAATGATGATTTGTAGCTGAAAGGTTTTCCAATTTCCATTTTTAGAAACCCCGAACAGATGACAGGACAGTGACAGTACTACTTGCTTTGAAAGGTGGTGGTTCGGGAAATAAAAAAATACAAAAAAAAAAAAAAAAAAATATATATATATATATATATATATTGATAACAACAACAACAACAATAATAATGATGATGCATTTATGTCTTTTTTTGTGAAATTTCACCTTGTTTGAACTAAAAATATAATTCAATATAGTTCATGTTTGACTATTTTTTGTGCTAGTTTAGGATACCAGTGCCTCTCCATGCTGTTGCCACGGCGATGACGCCCGCAGACACCTGAATGACAGCTTCCTGTCAGGGCGGGGACAGCCCGCGTGGCGGCGTTGAGGCCAGACCCGTGAGTTCGGGCCCTCGAGCCGACCACCGCTGTCCCAAATTGCCCCTAATGCGCGTATCTCTGGGGCAAAACACACACATCAAGGTGTAATCTTTACCAACAACATAATAGGAACAACTGAGCTCTTATTAATGCCCCCCCCCCCATCCCACCCCACCCCAATCCATTTACCCGCGGCGTGACAAATTTAGCCGTCGGAACGATGGCGATGTTAGCGTTAGCGCCGGCGAGTCGTTTTCCGCTTCGCCCGCCGAAAACGCGGTGGGAACGAGAGGCGGAAAATCACCGGTAATGGCCGCCTTCGCCGAGAGAATCTCGGGCCGGCACGCCCGAGGGCCCCGGCAGCCTGCGTTCGGCACGCTAACGTCCCTCCGGAACACGCCGCCAGCGTAGGAGACGCCGCGCGGCGACGGCGCAGGCGACTCGCGCTGGCGAACGGCGAGGTCCGACGGACGATTTGTAGCTGGTTTCAACGCGAGCCGAGAGAGACGACGATGATGTCACCCGATGGCGGAAACGAAAGGCGGAGAGCTCGCGCGCCCCGAATATCTCTGCGGCGGGCTTATCGTGCCACCTTAGCACAGCATGTCCTTACGGGGGCGGGGGGGGGGGGGGGGGGGGGGGGGAGAGCAAAATGCCATTTCGTTTCTTCTCCAAAAATCCATCAGCTGAAAAAAAAAAAAACCTAATCGGGCTTCCTCGCATGTAAAGCCAAGAAGATCAAATATGTGCGCCGAAAAAAAAACCCCAAAAATGTCACAGTGACAGGGCTCGGGGCACCGCAACCAGAGAATGTTCCATTTATTTATTTATTAGCGGGGGCAGATGCCCTTATCCGCCTCGACTTACATCTAGATTACGTTTTCATCGTATCGATCCAGTCAGCCTGATATTTACCAAAGCGGGTCAGGCTAAATGCCCCGCTCACGGGTACAACGGCAGTTGCTCACCGCAAAACTGAACCTAAAACCTACCGGTTATGAGCCCAGTGCATTCAACACTATACCACGGTTAAAAGTATTATGATAAAATATGCAAATGGCGGGAGGCACGCAGGTGGAGTTGCGCAGTTTATTTGAACCGTTCCAGCGGAGCTTCTCCAATTTGAAATGTCACCCGCGGAAACGGCGTCAGGATGTCAGAGAGACAGATAATCATTGTTATCCGACCTTCTTTCTGTGCCATTTTCTATCCCGGCTTTTAAAACGGTAAAGAACAGATTCTTTATTTTGGAAGGTTGCATCGCTCAGTTTCAGTTTAGATGATATAAACAATGTTCTCTTTCAAGTGGGCCTCCAGCAGGTAGACAAATATACCCTTTCAGATTGAATCATTTCACTTTAAGGTGCACTCCGTGAGCAGACATTTAAGGAAGCGTTTTCAGGACCTATTGTACGATAACTCCATTAAAGTTGCTTGTGTCATTCCAGAGAAAGAAAGACACGCTATCCCAGAGGACCTGCTACAGGAGCGTCATGTTGGAGGAGATCAGGGTGTGGTGAGGAGGCACACGGCATGGTGAGGAGGTACAGAGTGTGGTGAGGAGGCACAGGGTGTGGTAAGGAGGTACAGGGTGTGGCGAGGAGGTGCAGGGTGTGGTGAGGAGGTGCAGAGCGTGGTGAGGAGGTACAGGGCATGGTGAGGAGGTATAGGGTGTGGTGAGGAAGTGCAGGGCATGGTGAGGAGGTGCAGGGCATGGTGAGGAGGTGCAGGGCGTGGTGAGGAGGTGCAGGGTATGGTTAGAGTACAGGGTGTGGTGAGGAGATGCAGGGCATGGTGAGGAGGTACAGGGCATGATGAGGAGGTGCAGAGCATGGTGAGGAGGTACAGGGCATGGTGAGGAGGTGCAGGGCGTGGTGAGGAGGTGCAGGGTATGGTTAGAGTACAGGGTGTGGTGAGGAGGTGCAGGGCATGGTGAGGAGGCGCAGAGCATGGTGAGGAGGTGCAGGGTGTGGTGAGGAGGTGCAGGGCGTGGTGAGGAGGCGCAGGGCGTGGTGAGGAGGTGCAGAGGATGGTGAGGAGGTACAGGGCATGATGAGGAGGTGCAGAGCAT
The DNA here is from genome assembly GCA_025169545.1 of Anguilla japonica. Classification (NCBI taxonomy): domain Eukaryota; kingdom Metazoa; phylum Chordata; class Actinopteri; order Anguilliformes; family Anguillidae; genus Anguilla; species Anguilla japonica. The sequence goes on along the minus strand of CM045900.1, from coordinate 24,750,507 downwards.
GGTGAGGAGGTACAGGGTATGATGAGGAGGTACAGGGCATGATGAGGAGGTGCAGGGTGTGGTGAGGAGGCGCAGGGCGTGTCCTGGACCGAGCGGGACACTGGGGAGAGTGGGAGGCCAGCCCCATGATCAGTATTGACTCTGATGCTATCTGATGTTGTCGGGCTTCAGATTTAAATGTCAGCTACGCTCAGACTGACGTGCGAGATTTGAGCACAGACCATCTGGCATTACCAGCGCTCGCTGGCTAACAGGGACGTCCGGCACAGCGACCCATCCCCCTGTGCCAGGAGCCCAACGGGCCCCTTCCCGCGGTGCGCTGAGGGAGGCGGGCGCAGGCACAGCAGGAGCGGGGGCCAGAGTGCTTTAAAAACCTGTGGCCGTGAAAGCTCCACACGGCTACGGGGATTTAGCGCCCGCAATAAACGTCCACCGGCCTCTTTACGGCGCCGCGAAGGACCCGCAAAAGCTCCCCGTCGGGGGGCCGCTCCTTTATCCTCCCGCGTTTATCTTCCTTTAACCGCAGTCTGGAGCGCTAAACCGGCCCTCCCGACGCCCGCGCCGCGCCCAAGCGTTTATACGACAGGAAGGATGTCGGGGAGGCTGAGAGAGAGAGAGAGAGAGAGGGGGGGCAATCCGGCACGTCCCTCCACCGCCGTGAAAACAGAAAAAAACCAGCTGGCTCGTTGGTTCTGCACTCGTCTGTGATTGGCTGTGGCAAAATGAGGGACATGCTGTAGACACAACCTGAATTTTTTAGATATCTTGAAAATGTCATGGGTGCTGGCTCAAATTTAACGCGCATTTTTAAACATGTATTTTTCAGTAAAAGTGCTATATGCTGCCCATGGGGATGCATTTTGGAACCAAAACTGAATTGATCGGGAGAACATGGCTATTTTAGCATGCACATTTTGACCAATACACACACACACACACACACACACGTACACACACGCACGCATGGACACACGCATGTGCACACACAGACACACACACACAGACACAAACACACTGAGTTATAGACTACACATGGACATACTGCATCTTTCAATCCTTAAAATACACTTCTTCCATTTACAAACCAATTTCATAGTTTGTGCCCACGGAGACCTGGAAGGGCTCCCCTTAAAAAGCATTCTGACTGCAGCCCGTCTTCCAGTAAACAGACACACACCCTCGCCGCCCTTTGGCTCTGTTCCTACGGTAACCTTTCATCATACAGATGTCTTCTTCCTGTTCGGCTGGTGCAGAGCGGAGGCCGTTTCTATGGAGCCTGTGCATTAGCCTGCCAGCCATTTTTGGGCTGGGAAGGCAGGTTTCTCTGGGTGCTGATTCTATTGCAAGTATTTGAGGAGTCAGAGGACCACCTGAGGCAGATATTCAGCGTTATTGACGATCCTTATGGATGCAGAGCATGTCCGCTGCCAATGCATGAAGACTTCGGTTACACAGCTAATGTTCATTCTAGCACTTCACTATGCAAAAAAAACTACAGAATGCAAGGCTAATATGTTTTGTTGTTTTTTGTTTCTTAATACTTTTTCTTCCCTATTTTCTGAAGCCCCACTTTACCTGTACTGTTTGATTTGCATAAGCTTAGGTAAATTAAAGAAAAAAATTGAAAAGCTTCCCTGGGTGGCATAAATCTTCAGCTATTATGCTTTACTCAAACCTCCCCAAGTTGTATTTTCTGTGCATGAGCTGGGAGCAGTCTAGAGTGATGGAGAGACACAACATCCCTTGCTAAACTGAAAAGATGCTTGAAACACTCGTTGAGCTGCATAAGCCAGTGCTGGGTGTGTCATTAGCCAACAACAAGCGACTGTAGTGTTTTAACAGTAGAAAGGCCGCGTTTTTTACTACGCACTACTGCTACGCTGATGGCCAGCAGCAGTGTCAGATGTATCCAGCATTTCTGCACCAGCAACGACCTAAAACAATTTTCTTGAAATAAAGAACAATTTGAACTGAATCAATTTCAACGTTTGTATTTCTAAATTATAGCAGATTTGTTATATAGGTTAAGGGAAAATGTATCGACGCATATTACAAGAACACTGAGAAAAGCGCTAAAATGTGCATAACCAAATGCAAAATGGAAAAGTAGTTAAAAAAATATGGCACTTTCTCATTTCTTTAAGTAATTTCTTCAGTCATTCAGTACATTCCTCCCTTCTTCTGTAAGTGCGCTTTTACATAGCCATCCTCTCATAAATTCCACAGAGGAGCTTTGGTGTTCGCTGGGACCACACGCGCACAAATCTGGCCTATTTAGTGTTAAGGGAAACTGTCACTCGCTGTCTCTCTGCAGGTGTGTGTGCGTGTGTGTCTAATTGAGAAACTTGGTGCTGACTTCTGAGTGAATGGCATCAAAGAAATCTGAAAGATCTGAAATCCAAATATTAGCCAAATTCTGAAGGAAAAAATATTTGGAAGGAACACAATGAGTGATGCTGAATACGGTATTTACATTCGGCACCAATACAGTTAGTGATATAGTGCCTATGTAGCTAGTGATATAGTGCCTATGTAGCTAGTGATACAGTTCCTATGTAGCTAGTGATATAGTTCCTACGTAGTTAGTGATATAGTGCCTATGTAGTTAGTGATATACAGTGCCTATGTAGTTAGTGATATAGTTCCTACGTAGTTAGTGATATAGTACCTATGTAGTTAGTGATATAGTGCCTACGTAGTTAGTGATATAGTTAGTCATATAGTGCCTATGTAGTTAGTGATATAGTGCCTATGTAGTTAGTGATATAGTTAGTCATATACTGCCTATGTAGTTAGTGATATAGTGCCTATGCAGTTACTGATATATTGCATATGCAGTTACTGATATAGTGTCTATGTAGTTACTGATATAGTGCCTATGTAGTTACTAATATAGCGCCCATGTAGTTACTGATACAGTGTCTATGTAGTTACTGATATAGTGCCTATGTAGTTACTAATATATTGCCTACACAGTTACTGATATATTGCCTATGCATTACTATGCATTTATTGATACATTGCCTAGAGTCATATCTTTGAAAGTGCAGCAAGGAAGAAGATTGTCATTTGAGACCAGATGGCTGAGTCCAGATGTCTGGAAAGGGATTTCCAAATATTACATCAGCTCCTCAACAGATATCTTGAGAAGCTGCAATCAAAAGTAGGCCTAAGGGGACAGTGTACCCCTGTAATCTCTCTGATACAGATCAAGGAGGAGCATGATGGTGTACATTGCACATGCTAGTTGACAGACAGTCCAACATGAAATGGAACAGAATGCAAGAGGAGAAGAATATGTTCTATAGATCCCCAATGGGATAGTTCTAGACTGAAGGGGATCATTACGGTGGGAGAGTCTTAAGTGGAGGGGGGGGGGCTTCAGGGAGACGTTTCCTGTTTGAGAAAATGACTATTATAGAGGGAAGAAGCACGACAGTCCATTAGCTAAGCTTGTATGCTAATTTGTTACATTACCTCAATAGTTAGCTGGCTAGCTATTTTGGTGTAGTCACTCAACTCATCGCAGGTAATTGAGAATTCTGTATTAAAAGGTAATAGGAGCTTGTGGGCCTTTTTTGCTGCGACAATGGACTCTGAGGCTGGAAGGCTTCCCTGCAGCCCCCACCCCCACTGGTTCAGCAAACTGCAGTCGCCAGCCTGTTCGCTCTTAAATTCGACAACTCCAGCCACCCAGTTAACAAGCCAGCCAGCCCATGCTAACGCCGCAGCAGTGGCAATTCTTATTTTAAATCTGTTTTGCTTGTCTGTGAACTGCTTTGTTTATTGGTTAGCAATTATTTCTTGGCTAACTAGCTTTGATGCCAAGCACAAAACCCATGCTACAAAGCTAGCTAGCTAGTTGACTGACTGGCTAGCAAACATCTCTAGCTTGGTTTAATTCAATTCTGTAGCATTAGACCATCACATAATGTACAAAGATTATAAAGAGAGGGTACAAGGATATAGAGGGTGTTAGAATCAGATATGACTCATTGTCCCAAAATACCAGCCTATGAGGCTGCCTGAGGTTAACCCTTTCATGCTTTTAGCCGCAGCCTCCTCACAGGCTGGTTATCCTTACAAATACACAGTGCCTTCCTTAATGTTTGGGACAAAGACATTTCCTTGTCTCGATTTGGCTCTATACTCCACAATTCTAGATTTGTGATCTAAGAATTCACATGTGGTACATAGAATACAGATGGTATTTTTATTTTTATACATTTCGGTTCCACCTTGTAGAAATTGCCGTACTTTTCATACATAGAACACAAAGCCAAATCAAGAAAAAAATATGTCTGTCCAAAACATTACGCATGCCATATATATATGGTTTGGAGGCAGTGTGGTTTGCTACTAAAACTGCAGAGACAAGAGGGATTAATTAAAGCTCATTTTGTCCTCTGCAATTCCTCATAGAGGTGACCGCAGGACAAAGGATCAGCTCCCTAAAAAAGCATTTAAATTAAATAAAAATGAAAAAAAAAGAGTAAAATCAGGCAGAGTGGTTAACGCTGGGTTCTTACCCTCCTCACACAGGATGCCCGCCCGTCCGTATGGGCACAGGCACACGGCTTCCTGCCCGGGCCTGGGCACACACGTGCCCCCGTGAGCACAGGGACTGCCCTGGCAGGTCCTGAACTGGCACAGCCTGCCAGAGAAGGGACCGGGGCATCGGCAGAACCAGCCCTCCGCATCGCTGGAGAACAGAGGAAAGGAAAGGACAGGAAAGAGTGGGAGAGAGTGTGGTTATTCAGCTGAGCTAATGTTTACATTTATAGCTCTGTGAGCTGGCAACATTCAGCAACACACTCTCAGCTAATAGAGAGAGAGAGAGAGAGAGAGAGAGAGAGAGAGAGAGAGAGAGAGAGAGAGAGAGAGAGAGAGAGAGAGGGTAGAGAGAGAGGGAGAGAGAAAGGGAGACAGAGAGAGATAGAGAGGCAAAGAGAAAGAGTGGGAGAGAGAGAAAGGGTAGAGAGAGAGGGAGAGAGAAAGGGCAGAGAGAGAGAAACAGAGAGAGAGAGGGGAGAGAAAAAGGGCAGAGAGAGAGAGATAAAGTGGACAGAGAGAGAGACAGAAAGAGAGAGACATAATGAGAAGTGTGGGAAGGACAGAGAAAGGAGGGAGAGAAGGATTCCAGCCTTGTTTGTAACTGGGACTTCACTGCGATTGCCCCATTAATTTCTGTCCAATTTTAGAACTTTCACAACAGCAAAAGACAGTTATAAAATAACTCTGAACAAATAAAACTGCTCAGAATGTCTGTGTTCATGCTGGACGGGCGCGGAGCAGGCAGATTTAATTTTTTTATTTTCCCTCAGTGACCTTGATGGGGGGGGGGGGGGGGGGGGGAAGTGGACAGGAACCTTCGTCGACACGGAATGTGAAACACTTTCAAACCACGCAGGACATTTTCAAAAGCACGAGCAGGGAGGGTGAAATAAAAATACTTTTTTTTTTTTAAAAACCTCCACCCCTCCCGCCCAGATCCTCGATTCATATGCGGCGGTGTTATCGGGAGCCAAGGCAGCAGGAAGAGAACAGAACTCAGGAAGGGGACTTCATGTGCAGCCTTAAGATGCGCGAGCTTTGAAAGGTACGACATCAGATACAGGGCAGGCTTTTGGAAGGGTTTCAAATCTATAAATTAATAATGCGCTTTGAGCAGCGACACAGTGGGGCGCTATTTTTTTCTTCTTCGTTTTTTTTTTTTTTTTGCCGCTTCTCCAGAACCGGCTTCTAGAAATGAAATATTTACATTCTGTCCCTGGATTTCAGAGCGGGAGGAGAAACCGTGGCGCACGATGGAGGCGGGCCGAAGAGGAGAACGAAGTGTCGTTCGCCAGGTTGAACTCCCAGCTTTCGGTCCAACGTGCGCCAACGTGCGCCAACGTCCAGCATGTCAGCCACTCGCTTAATTTCAGGAATCAGAACGAAAGTCAGTCTTTTAAGAAAAAAAAAAAAAAAAAAATATATATATATATATATATATATATATATAAATATATATACTGTATATTCTTTTCTTTTTTTAACGACCATGTGACCTGTCAAGCCTAAACAAAAAGGTGAATGCACTGACTATTATTGAGAAGCATTCCATTTGAGAACTGGGGATGACCATTTTTCATAATTTTCATTCATTCTGTCTACTGTAAAGCACATGCAGGCAATCTGTGTGTGAGAGAGGCAGAGAGAGGGAAAGAGGTGCAGAGAGAGAGAGGCAGAGAGAGAGAGAGAGCAGCTCCTCTCCATGTGGAGCACAGCAGGGGGTAATGACATTGGCTGCAAGATTACTGCCTTCCATTATGTTCAACATGCAAACACATCTGTTTCTGTGAACGACTGTCCTTCACAATACCCTCGGGGGGGGGGGGGGGGGGGGGGGGGGGGGGGGGGGGGGGGGGAAGGGGGGTACAGCTTGTGTGAGAACCAGAGAGGTTCCCCAGATGGAACAGCAAAGATGGAAACCAAACAAACAAACAAACAAACAGACAGACAAAAAACAAACAAACAAACAAACAAACAAATAAATAAATAAATAAATAAATAAATAAATAAATAAATAAATAAATAAAAGGCAATTCACAATTTTACCTTTTGAAAAAAAAGAAAAAAAAAGTTAATATCAGAGCTGGCCCGCCCACTGCCACAGAGCCCTGGTCACTCCAGTGGCTGTGCAGAGAGGCTGGACTAAGCCTCTGGAGATAATACAAGCACTGTGCTCTCCTTATGAAAAATCCCAACTTGAGCAAACACAACATAGGACGGCACTGAGGAGGTGGAAGAGAAAATGATTCTAAAAAAAATCTCCTGTGTTCTTAACAGGGACATCTTTTCCAGCTTCTCTGGTGAGGATGCTAGGTTTTAGCGGTAGTTTCACTGGTGAGGACAGTAGGTTTTAGCGGTAGCTTCACTGGTGAGGACAGTTTTAGCGGTAGCTTCACTGGTAAGGACACTAGGATTTAGCGGTAGCTTCACTGGTGAGGACAGTAGGTTTTCGAGGTACAAATATTACAGCTAGCCACTTTTCTTTCTTTCCCCAAATCCAGTGACACATCTCATACTTTAATACATTTGAAAGGACAGAACTTCAAACGAGCCTGTTTGGCTTTCAGTTTGCCCCCACTCACTGGCAGTCTTTCACAGACAGGGGTTTACCAGGGGACCTGGACACAAACGACTGCTGTCCACATCCTAATGGATTTCAATATTCAACAAGAAAGACGGAAACAAAATGGCAGTTAAAAATTCAGTTTGTTAATGGGAATCCAAAATGCAGAGATCAGTCTCTATATTCTTTTGAATGATTTTCTTACTCAGTAATTGTGTTTAAACCCCATTGGTGATGGAGGGACACTCACCAGAACGGAAACTGGGTCAAATGGTTTTCCAATACGGACTAAATAAATGGCTAAAATAATGAGCTGTCAAACTGGACCCCATCCTTTCCGGGAAAATAACCTTCTTCTGAAAAACAAAAGGAAAAAAAAAATCTATGAATAATTCAACGGGATTTAAGAGGACAGCTTTTCACGAAAGGCTGTCTTCCGTTCGGTGAAACTGCGACCCCCCTGATTTAGCTCTGTCGTCCCGCCCGACTGATGGGTCCCCCGTAACCCCCCCCCCCCCCCCCCCCCAACCCGCACCCCCGCCCTAAACGTCCGCTCCACCAGCCTTCCGAAAACCATCCCCGGCTCTTCATATTTCTTATTAAATTTCATCAACTAACATCAAACAAAGAGCTGAATCCACCAGGATCTGCCACCATAATATATACAACACTAACAATCCCTAATTCTCCTGCAGCTCAACTCAATGATGCTCGCAGTATATGCAATTGCACAGCTGTGTATGAGTAGATTAAGCCCATGAGTTATCATTCGTGATATGGGGGAAAATCACAAAGAAGTAACCCACAATAGAGATGTGACCGACAACAGTACTTCTACGCCATCAGCGTTATTAAATGTACCATCGCTATGAAGAGCCTAAAAACGAACAAAAACAGCCAAACCAACGAAAATGCTGAACCACAGAGGGAAGGGTGGCAAAAGAACGGCGCCGTATCCAGGTAACAGGCAAGAAGAGCAACTAAAATCTTAAAACGGAACTAAAAAACATTACGTCATAGCGACCGGCTTTTTCAAGATCATGCAGATCGAATTCACTGAGGGGATAGTAATGAAAAGCAAGCTCAACACAAAACAAAGCAAAAAAACAAAAAAAAAAAAAAAAAAAAAAAAATCAAATGTGTGCTCACTCCCTCAGCTTCTCGGTCCCCGTATTAATTGCCTTATAATGAATGCCTATTTCCCACAGTAACTTTCAGTCGGCGCTTGACGCGGTGTCGATAGATCCGCGGTACAGAACTGACAGCTCGTTAGCGCGGCGGCGTCAGCTTTTGCCTGTAATGAGATCATGGGGGTGCTGGGGTCGTGCTAACATCGTGCTAACATCTGTTGCAGACGACGCGGAGTTGTCTCTGTTCTCCGTTAGCGCTCTGCGGCGCTACCGGGCTCAGCCTCCGGAGGGGAGCCGCCGCAGGGCGAACGTTTCGCGGCGTGACAAGGAGACGCACCTGAAGCGGGTTCAGGATTGCGGTCCAATAAGGAGGTGGGGGGGGGGGGGGGAATTAAATTTCCCATTTGGTCCCTAATAAAAGTGAATGTATTCTGAGTTTCTTCAGAAACACGTCGCTCTACACAGGATGATTAGCCGTTAGCTCAGAGTGGCAGCTCCACCCAGTTCAATAACGCAATGCTGCCACCGTTAGCTCATCTCAGGCCTGCACCAGGGCTAAAATGGCCACGCGGTCGCACTGCTGCTTTGTGCCACCGAGCGTGCTGCTAGCAGGGAAACTCCAAAGGATGCGTGTCCCTGCAAGGCATCTCAGTGTGATTCAATCCCATAATCCTTTGCTGCGAAGGCGGGCGGGCTCAGACGATTTTGATTGGCGAGCCGGCGTGGCGAGCGGGATGCGGGACGACGGATGAGTCCCAAGCTCTTCCTGGTGTGCGTATCTGCACAGTGAGTGAGTGTGTGTGTGTGTGTGTGTGTGGGGGAGGCAGGAGGCCTCTTCCTGTTTAGCGGCCGTAACAGTCAGTTAGCCACTTGGGTAGTAGAGGTGTGGTTTGAAACGAGAGCCAATGGCTGTGTTACCAAAGCAGGGGTGCGAAACGAGATCGCGCGCGGTAGCGGGTCACCCCGGGCGTCGCTTTATGACCCGCTACAGTGTCTTCTCCTGCGAGACTACGATGCCTCGCACACGCTAGCTTCCTGCGGCAGGAGAGACTACGACGCCTCGCACACGCTAGCTTCCTGCGGCAGGAGAGACTACGATGCCTCGCACGCGCTAGCTTCCTGCGGCAGGAGAGACTACGACGCCTCGCACGCGCTAGCTTCCTGCGGCAGGAGAGACTACGACGCCTCGCACGCGCTAGCTTCCTGCGGCAGGAGAGACTACGACGCCTCGCACGCGCTAGCTTCCTGCGGCAGGAGAGACTACGACGCCTCGCACGCGCTAGCTTCCTGCGGCAGGAGAGACTACGACGCCTCGCACGCGCTAGCTTCCTGCGGCAGGGAGAGACTACGACGCCTCGCACGCGCTAGCTTCCTGCGGCAGGAGAGACTACGACGCCTCGCACGCGCTAGCTTCCTGCGGCAGGAGAGACTACGACGCCTCGCACGCGCTAGCTTCCTGCGGCAGGAGAGACTACGACGCCTCGCACGCGCTAGCTTCCTGCGGCAGGAGAGACTACGACGACGTCTCGCACGCGCTAGCTTCCTGCGGCAGGAGAGACTACGACGCCTCGCACGCGCTAGCTTCCTGCGGCAGGAGAGACTACGACGCCTCGCACGCGCTAGCTTCCTGCGGCAGGAGAGACTACGACGCCTCGCACGCGCTAGCTTCCTGCGGCAGGAGAGACTACGATGCCTCGCACGCGCTAGCTTCCTGCGGCAGCAGTGAACAGCACCGTGCTGCTGAACGGGAGAAAATGTTCAAATTATTCATAATGAGCAGGGCCTGAGGGAAAAAACTGTTATTTCTTAACTGGCATCACTAACTATCTCAAATTATTTAAAATAACGGTTTATACACATGTGCATTTAATTATTTGGTAGGTGTTTTCTGTCCAAAATTATTGCACAGCTGTGCATAAGTAGATTAAGCCCCTGAGTTTTCATTCGTAATATGGGGGAAAATCACAAAGAAGTAACCCACGATAGAGATGTAACTAATTATCTTGAATTATTTAAATAACGGTTTATATACATGTACATTTAATCATTTGGTATGTGTTTTCTGTCCAAAATTATTGCACAGCTGTGCATAAGTAGATTAAGCCCCTGAGTTTTCATTCGTAATATGGGGGAAAATCACAAAGAAGTAACCCACGATAGAGATGTAACTAATTATCTTGAATTATTTAAGATAACGGTTTATATACATGTACATTTAATCATTTGGTATGTGTTTTCTGTCCAAAATTATTGTGCTAGTTATAAGGTAAACATCACCAACAGCAGGATGTCTAAATTCAAGATCATAAGCAGGAATAAGAAACGCGACAGTAAGGTGCAGAGATTTCCCGGGCTGAACGTGCAGCAGCGCTGAAGACTCAACGTCGCGGAAAGAGAGGACGGGCGACGTTCCCCCTCAGCAGGGGAGAGCTCTCCTCTCAGAGCTACGGTCACGGGCGCGTGTGTATTCATGGGCCAGGTCCGTTTCCGGCCTCTGTCGGGGGAGAACGACGGGCCCAGGACCGGAACGTCGGACTGGACCGCCAGGCCCGAGCCGCTCCGGGGGAGACTGGGGGTCGCGGGAGAGAATCCCGCCGTCTCCGCCGGTCCCCGTGACAACGCGCGCGTGGCCAGCGCGCTGATCACATGACTCACGGGACACCGGGCCCCTCTCAGGAGCGGGGGACCGCGTTACTCGTCGCCCGCTTACCTCCCGACACCAAGCGCTGCGGGTCTGGTTTAGATAAAGGGGGGAGGGACGAACGCGCCGCGCGACCTTCCCTTTAACTCTGTGTTTAATCTGTCACAGGGCGATAGCGGCTCATTTGTTCCGGGCCTCTGCGGCGGTTTTAGGCGTCGGTTTCAACGATTCGCAGCGGCCGCCACACGGGCGTGGCACGGCTTTGCCTTCACTTTGTACGTACGTACGCGCAGACATGCGCTCAAACAATTACATATCGCTAATAATGAATTGATCGTCAAAATCCAGAACGAGGCTTTCCTTCGCTTTCATTATTAATCCCCGCTCTATTTCGCCGTGTCTATTTGAGCTCCGATAGCGGGAGCAGAGGCTAGCGTAGCATGCCTGTCAACCAGCTGGTCGCAGTTGAAACTTCCCACTGTGGCAGCTCAGTAGATGACAAGCAGCACAAACGGCGAATATCTGAGACGCTACGCGTAGCCCTCCCCACCCACCGAGACTGAGACCAAGGTAATGAAACGTTAACGCGCTTACGGACGTTTATATCTCTTACGTCTATTTATATCTAGCTACATAAAAGCTACACGATGATGCGGCCGGACCACCGGTGGTGAGCCAGCGATAAAGCACTAAGAGACACACCCCCATGGGAGATCATTAGCCAATAATCTCCCCCCTCTTAGGAGTGAGAATCTTCTGTACGCGAGACCGCTTACTCCCCGAGGAGTATTTATTTTTTTTCCCTTTTCCGTTTTTTCTTTTTAAAACCGCCACCCTGAGATAAAACAGCTTCTTAGGCTGGATTCTTCTCTGGCAGTCCTTTTATTGTTCTCCTGCTACATCCCTATTAAGGCCTGTGACAGACTACATGGAGACATAACAACGTGTAGCTGCTCCTTAAAGCACAAAATGTCACTCGCCATCATTCATGTACATTCGTAATTAGTTATTGTAAATGATAAATCTTTTGCACTTCATACAGTACCCTAACATCTTTGGTGAGCCGTACAAATGCAGTATATGACTATGAATGCTGATTAGTGAACACCATTGAGGATCAATCAATATGCGGTGGTTATTATGCAATATGTTGCATCTGTATGTCAAACTTAGTCTCCCACACACACAGTCTGAATGTTTTTTTTTCTTCTATACACTAACAGACAGAAGGCACACGTAGGGGTGACAGTGTAATGTTTAAGGAACTGGGTTTGACATGCAAAGGTTGTGGGTTCACCGATGGGGTGCTGCCATTGTACTTTGAAGCAATGTTCCCGTCCTGGTTTTTTTTTTCTTCCAGTCCAGTCTTTTTAAAATCCAGTCCAGGTTTTGTTTTTTCTTCCAGTCCAGTTTTTTTTCAAATCCAGTCCAGGTTTTTTCTTTTTCTCCAGGTCCAGTTTTTTTTTTCAAATCCAGTCCAGGTTTTGTTTTTTTTTCCAGTCCAGTTTTTTTTCAAATCCAGTCCTGGTTTTGTTTTTCTTCCAGTCCAGTCAGTCCAGGTTTTGTTTTTCTTCCAGTCCAGTTTTTTAAAAAAAATCCAGTCCCGGTTTTGTTTTTCTTCCAGTCCAGTTTTTTTAGAAAATCCAGTCCAGGTTTTGTTTTTCTTCCAGTCCAGTTTTTAAAAAAATCCAGTCCAGGTTTTTTTTCTTTTCTTCCAGTCCAGTTTTAAAAAAAAATCCAGTCCAGGTTTTTTTTTCTTCCAGTCCAGTTTTTTTATTTAAAATCCAGTCCTGGTTTTGTTTTTCTTCCAGTCCAGTTAAAAAAAAAAAAAAATCCAGTCTAGGTTTTGTTTTTCATCCAGTCCAGTTTAAAAAAAAAATCCAGTCCAGGTATTTTTCCCACCCAGTCCAGTTTTTTAAAAATCCAGTCCTGGTTTTGTTTTTCTTCCAGTCCAGTTTTTTTTTAAATCCAGTCCAGGTTTTGTTTTTTTTGTCCAGTCCAGTAATTTTTTTAAATCCAGTCCTGGTTTTGTTTTTCTTCCAGTCTAGTTTTTAAAAAAAATCCAGTCCTGGTTTTTGTTTTTCTTCCAGTCCAGTTTAAAAAAAAAAAAAAATCCAGTCCAGGTTTTGTTTTTCTTCCAGTCCAGTTTTTTTTTAAATCCAGTCCTGGTTTTGTTTTTCTTCCAGTCCAGTTATATGAAAAAAAAATCCAGTCCTGGTTTTGTTTTTCTTCCAGTCCAGTTCTTTTTAAAAAAATCCAGTCCAGGTTTTGTTTTTCTCCCAGTCCGGTTTTTAAAAAAAAAAAAAAAACAGTCCAGGTTTTGTTTTTTTTCTTCTTCCAGTCCAGTTTTTTTTCAAATCCAGTCCAGGTTTTTTTTTTTTTCTTCCAGTCCAGTTTTTTTTTAAATCCAGTCCAGGTTTTGTTTTTCTTCCAGTCCAGTTTTAAAAAAAAATCCAGTCCAGGTTTTGTTTTTCTTCCAGTCCAGTTAAAAAAAAAAAAAAATCCAGTGTTTTGTTTTTCTTCCAGTCCAGTTTAAAAAAAAAAATCCAGTCCAGGTTTTGGACTGGATTTTTTTTTTAGAAAAATTGGACTGGAAGAAAAAAGAAAAAACTTGGACTGGAATTAAAAAAAAAAAAAACTGTAATGGAAGAAAAACAAAACCTGGACTGGAATTTTAATAAAACTGGACTGTATGAAAAAAAAAAAAAAAACTTTTTTGGACTGGATGAAAAAAAACTGGACTGGAAGAAAAACAAAAACTGGATTGGAATTTTTTTTAAAAGCTGGACTGGAAGAAAAATAAACCTGGACTGGAAGAAAAATAAACCTGGACTGGAAAAACAAAAACCTGGACTGGATGAAAAAAAACACAGAGACTAAGGGTCATGGTGGGGATTTTTTTTTTTAACCTTCACGACAGTTACATGCCGACTACCTTTTCGCCTTGTCCGGGCTCTACATTTTGTACGGTGTAGTGGCAATGTCTAATGTTGATAAAAATGGAATGTCATCGCTTGCAGTGATTTGTTAACGTCGTTTTGTTCAGGGTGTTATGTAAGGAATAAACACGACGGGCTGTCCCGTTATTGGAAATTATACAACAGCTTCGCTGAATACTCGATTCTGATGGGTCCAAGGGTGGGCATTATTTAAGCAATAGCTCACAACAGGCCGTGGTATATGGTTATTATATCACAGCAAAGGGGCGTTGTTTCACGTCTGGCTGACAGCCCCTTAACTGTGATATAATAACCACATACCATGGCCTGAAGTGAGCTATTGCTTTTATAAAATGGTCACCAAGTACGGCAATATGAAAGTAATAGACACTCCAATTTAAACAATTTTAATGTTTTCTTTTCTCAGACGTGGAGTGATACTGAACTGTGCAAAGGAATTAAATGTCATGAACCAATCAGATTGCTTGATTTGAGCTTCCCATTTTATAATTCTCAGTAAAGGGACACCTCTGCCTTTTAACAGTTCTAAAATCAATGGGCTACAAAATACAGCATTCTAAAGCAGTTTAAACAGCAACATTATTCTTTCACTTTTGAATTGTTACATCCCCTCCCCCGTTCAATGTCCAATTTCACAATTGATGGCAACGTTGAATCACATTTCTAGTTACTGTTACTAGCTTTATTTACGCATTCCGCAAATAGGCTGTGGTGTGGGGATGGCTGGTTTAAGCAGCCACACCTGCCCTGGGTCAAGCTAATTGTTTAAGAACTGGATAATTGGCCAGGCTAATTGGACCCAGGAACAGGAGTGGCTGCACCTGTGCGTAGTGAGGGAATCGGTGCGCACAGGTTAAATCTGCCATCCCCACCCACACAAAGAGAGCCTCTGTCATGACAGTTTTAACATCTGCTCCTTGGCAGTAACATCTTGCCAACCCTTGTAAATAAATGTGGACTATTTGAACATCTTCTCCCTGTGTCTCTGTGCTGGAGGGCCCTGTGGAAAGCCACTTCGGTGGCCTGTGGCAGGCTTGTTTGCCACATAGGCGTTGCGCAATTAACCCATGGCTACGGGACGCATTTTCATCCGTATTTTTGTGAACGATTGCGTTTATAGTAACCGCTGTTTTGAAGACAATTCAATAGTCAGCTAGCTAGCTAGTCGGGACAACAAGCATGCCGTGAGACCATTCTGACCTAAACCAAGTATTTTAATATAGGCTAGGTAACAAGTGAGGCCGAAGATATTGTAGCGAGACAGAGCTCCATCAGGAAGCTGACTCGTAGCAGTTTGAAACTCAATGAAACGTCATTGAGGAACACAACAGAAAGTAACACAATCCTCAAATTCGGACTGCCCAGCAAACAAGCCCTCCTGTACAGAACCACTGGTTCGCTCAGGGTAACACACTGAACTAAAAGCAGCAAACGCAATTCAGCTAGCACAAGAACACATATTTACATACGATAAATTCACTTTTTACACGTATTTACAATTTACTATTTACGTAAGTCCACACGCCGTGCATTCTGGGAGCTGCTGGTGCAGCCTGCCGGAACAGCCCCCGGACGTCACACTATCATAAAGCTAGCTGGCAAACCCGTTTCAGAGGGTTTTCCAATAACGTGACAGCCCGTCGTGGTTTATTCCTTACACGCACGATGGGGTGGTGATGTGGCCAAGGCGAAGCCGAGGGTCGCTTAACCAGGCCCGAAGTAGGCTACATTATTTTCCAATAACGGGACAGCCCGGAGGGGTTTATTCCACTTAGGCTATACAACAGGTTACCAACAATGACTATATATGGCTTACTTTTATATTTATTGATTTTTATAGATTTAATCAGCTGAAAGTGAAATATTTTTCCGTGGGCGTTTGGGCATATTATTTTACCATTGTCAAGCAAAACTCTGGTTGGTAGTTCTATTTGCACCTTTGTTAAGCAAAAACCTCTGGTCGTTAATTCTATTGAAAACAATGATTCTATCAAGAAAAAATAGTTCCTTCTCGTTTTAAACCATACGATTCATTTACACCATGTATACCATACATTTTTTGTCATTACATTATTTAATAAAACTGTATGAAACCATAAGTCAATCAAATTCATCTCCCTAGCACTGTCTTGCTTTTTAATGGTGTGGTCGCACAGTGTAGACATAACGTCTTTCTAAGACCCTCTGAAATGGATTTTGAATGCCAGCTAGCTTTATGATAGGTTCGCCGTCACAAGGCAGCTGCTATGTGTTCCGGAGTTCCAGATACTCTCTCTCTCTGCCCGTGTAATGTTAGACAGAGGCTAGGAGAACTCGACATGGAGCTGACTTTTTTTGCCCCCGAATCCGAATAATAATGAGCAACTTCGGGTAGAAGAAATATCTGTTTCCATTGCATTATTCGTGCTTTCCCGAATACAGTATTCAGATTCGGATACATCCCTAATATATATATATATATATATATATATATATATATATACTTGTGTAAGTTTCTCTGGATAAGAGTGTACACTAAATGTTGAAAAGAAGTAGTGTTCATGTAAAATGAATATTTTCAAGGCATTGTGATGCTTGCTGTGCATCAGTAGTGTCTCTTGAGTCTGACCAAGGGCCACTGAGAGAAGGGAGGATTCCAGGGAGCTTTCACCAGGAGGAAGCCAAAAGGCCGACGTTCAAAAAAAGAACAGTAGCGACGGATCATTACTCAAAAAAAATGACTCCTCTGACATTACTCACGCGCATTACTCGGAAGCAACGTCCACTTGGATCTGCGTCCGCAGTTGCACGACGTAAAAATGCTTTTCTTTCATTTCAAAATTAATACCGGGGAGCAGACGAGTAGCCTACGGAAAAGCCCCAATTAAGCAGCGCTAAGACCCAGCGTTTACCGCAGGGGGTTCACCCGCGCGGAAGGGAAGCGGCATTAAAACACTACCGCGTGCCCGACATCAATTATTTAGAGGCCACCCAGCTCATTGTTAAAGGGCCAACTGAACTGAGATCATGAAGTGTACACATCAATAATTTAACACTTTATCTGTCATGTACCCGATTAAATATGTATGTCTTTAATAATTAAGCCCCGCGCGATTTACCGTGGAGTATCGCCCCCCGACATGAATTTCAAGCAAACATATAGCGTATCGATGACCAGGCCACTGCGTCTGCGTGTGCAATTAGAGTTTCAAAAAAAACGACCCAAAAACTAAAAAAATATATATAATTTTCAGCATCAAATATTTAATCAATTGATCACAGGCTGCCGCTGCCTCTCGATCCAGAAAACGTGCTGCCGTGTGTCTACGCGCTTTAGCGCGATCAGGCCAATAGCGAGCGCCTTTGTTTCCGCAAATACCTAAACGCAGTCGGGCGTTTGAGAAGGGCGGCCGGCTCTCTGCGTCTCCGAGACGCCGGCTGTCCTCAAAGCGTCGCAGGCAGCGGGCCGCCGCAGCGATAAGCACCGCGAGGAGACTTCCTGTCGTAGCCTAACCGACGCCGCGCGGGGGAGGAAGTAAGCGCTCGCTGGCTTGTTAAAAAAAAAAACAATCATGAGCGACGGACGGGGGCCTCCGATGCCCGAGGATGTTCCCCCCCCCCCCCCCGTCGGAGAGGAAAAGCCTGACGTGCTCCGTTTGAATCTCCGCGAGAGGAGATGGCGAGTCAGAGGCTCGTTGACGGGGAGGACCGCGAGGGGGGTCCTGACGGCCAGCAGAGAGGGGCGGTGACTGGCAGCGCTATTTCACAGCCCGCGAGTCTTCCGTCGCATTTCACGCCCTCCGATTCCGCGGCGCGCAAACGCGGGCTTCAGCCGTCCCTCAGCCAGAGGCAACGCTGCACTGGTAAACTACGAAAGAGAAGTGATGTACAGGGCAAGGGGAAAAGTCATCACGACTGGACATAGAACACCAGTGTACACGAAACATTAATCATACACTAGTTTACATAATTCATGTTTGACTTAATTCTTTTTTGACAATTTTTTTTTTGTTGGCCAAACTGAAGAAAATAAATAATTATGTCATGACAGAGATGAGCAATGAGGGCCTTATGCTTCTGGTTTTCATGCCAACTTCTGGCATTAATTACTTAATTAGTCCTAACGTTTACGCCATCTGACATTCTAGCTACATTTCATGATGAGCGCATGAATGACAGCCGAAGACTCGTGTTGCTATATGAAACATATTACTGTGACCTAGTCTATGAGTGAATCAGTGTTGCTGTGTATAGCAAATTAGCTAATTTAGCCAGGGTAATTGGTGGAAACAAAAACCTGCATACACACCAGTCCCCCTGGACTGGAATTGCCCACTCCTGTGTAATGGTATCATTAATCATATATGAACACCGACCTTAACTGAGGCTAGTGAAGCTTATAGTTCTTCGGTTGTTTTTATGGGATCTTTTTGACTTCCTAAATGAGTTATCGCTGCACCCTTTGAGAAATTTTTTGGCAGGCCGACCATTCCTGGGAAGATTCACTACTGTTCCAAGTGTTCTCCATTTGCAGATAATTGCTCTCACTGTGGTTTGGTGGAGTCCCAGAGCCTTAGAAATGGCTTTGCAACCCTTTCAATACTGACATATTACAACAACTTTTTCTCATCTGTTCTGGGATTTCCACTGATCGTGGCATAGTGTGTTTGTAGAAACTTTGTGGTGACTACGTCGCTGATATTAGGTTCGACAGAAGTGAGATTAAGATTCAAAAGGGCTGACTGAAATCAAACGTGTGTTCAATCAGTTGAATCCAAGTTTGGTTACTTGGTTGATTGAGTAACTAAGGGGGCTAATTACTTAAATTAAAACTAATTACTTTTTCAAATGTGTAATATGGAAGTTTGATAACTTTTTTCATTAAATAAATGAAATAATAATTTAAAAAATGTGTTTTGTGTTTCTCTTTCTTTAATATTACATCATATCTAAAAATCTGAAAACGTTCAGTGAGCCAAATATGCAATAACGGAGGAAATCAGAAGGGGTCAAACACTTTTTCACGGCACTGTACACACACACACACACATGCCCGCACACACACATACAGGAATACCATTTCTGTGAAATACATTAGTAAATATTTAGTTGACTTTAATTAATACTAATTTGGTATGAGGGCTTGTTTTCAGGTTAAAAATATTATGAGATATAAATATACAACCCAATATCTCAAGACAATACATAGTAAAACCTAAAAACAGTACTACAAATGATTTTATTAAAAAGCAAGTGTGTGTAGTTTCTGGTTTCAGGAAACAGAAAGAGGAATATGCTGTTGTAACTTTAATTGCTAACTGGATGCTATTATAACTCATACTGCACATGATACAGTAAAGTAAAATATGCAGTCATCCATTTTGCTGTTTGGCGACTTGACTGTATTACATACAGTACTCTAAAGGTAGTAAAAAAGATTCTGTAGCTCATGCCATCCCATCCACATCAGCGCATTTCTTTGGGTAGGATTAGCATATTCCAATAAACCCATGCAGATTGTACACATAAATGTTTTATCATGGTTTTATGGACAATTAAGGTTTTATAGCAAATGTTAATTTTGCAGTCATGTTCTAATAAACTGCTGAGCGTTGCTGTAAATCCCAGTAATTTTACTCAACAATTTCAACTGTGACTGAAGGATAAATCAGAGTGTTTTACTGTGGAAAAGAGAGTGAGATAGAGAGAGTACAACTCGAAAAAGCGTGGAGAGTGAAATTGAATGTAAATAACATATTTTCCTTCTGCTTGCTGGATGTGCCACTGGTCCCCTGTAATCTGTGACCGAGGAAACAGGAAGTGTGTCCATCGTCCATTAGAGCTGAACGCAGAGGCCGTAGCCGACAAGTCCGAAGCTCTGAGCTTTTCATTCCTCCGATTAACTCCAACCCCCAGGGGGCATGATTTCACGGGAATCTGGCCTTCCTGCGTGGTGACCAATCAGAGGCTGGCGGGGACTGAACACTAGCCTGAAAAGCGCATGCTAAAGCCAATTTTTCAACTGACACGGTAGTGTCAAAGGAACGGGAGGCAGAAGACCTTCAGATTTCATTATGCAGAACAGGGACTGATTCCCCAGGGACTTTTCCATTAGTCTCGTCTTTGGATTGCCTGGCTCTTTTGCTCTTTTCTTTTCCTCCTTCACTCCGTTTTTCTTCTTTTTATCCTTCTGGTCTTGCCATTTACTTTGAACAGTAACTTCTCCACTGGTGGTGGAGTCTCTCTCTCTCTCTCTCACTCTCTCTCGCTCTCTCTCTCTCGATCTCTCGAGAACAGAGCCTGCTTTCACTCACTGCTGAAAAATAAATAGGCCGCTGTCACTGGTATAATCTCTTTCACCACTGCTAACTTCATGGTCTGCCACGATAAATCTCAATTCACTTTTCATATTGACTCTGACCAAGGAGGCTATATTGCCTACATTTTTACAAATTATCCACGATTAAAGTAGCACATTTACTGAGGTAATAAGTTATTCGTACATAGAGTAGAATATTTACTGGGGGGTGGGGGGGGGTTAAGAACAATCACCTCCACACCTGGAACCAAACCTTTTGGTCACAAACGCGTTCCCACTGGGTCACCACGTCTCCGACGCCGTTTCGGCGCCCTGCCGTGTCCCCCGTGAGATGGCGGACGCGCAGCAGCGAGTCGCTCCGGTTCACCTTCAGCCGGTAAAGAGCGCCACAGAGCCGAGCGGGCCGCCAGAGCAAACGCACGAGCAGGGATCCCCCGCCATGGGGATTTAAGCCTCTGCCTTTTTCATTAAAGCGGAGTTCTCTAAAATACGGTTTCTGTACTGGGAAACGCGCTTTTAAAAGACCGAGAACAACGCGTGCTTTTTTTCCAGCAACGAGGACAGATATCGCCGAGGTGGACAGCGAAGGCTTTACCCGTCGGATAATGTGTCGGCTCGATTTAGACCAATTGACCGAAGACGTATTGCTGCGTTAACATTAGGCTACGTCTGCTTTTGGGTTCAAGGGGAGGCCACGTTCTCTGAGAGCAGATACAGGCCCATATAGCATCTAACCGCTTTGCCCTTTGTCTTTGACTCGACTGATTAATTTGAGCGATTCTTACGCCGCTACGCTACGTTTGTCGCGCTTTTTCATTTTTCGCACTCCACACCGTCACTCAGCCAACAGTAGAACAAATATTTTGTGTCATCGTTTTTTAAAAATAAATATAGTTCAAAGCGCATTGCTGTTGTACTCACTCTGGGCCACTGTCCAAGAAGACATACCCATGCCACATTATTCAGTAAATCACCTATGAGTGAAGAGCACCGGCACATACATCATCCCCGAGGCGATAAACAGCTATGGGTGGTCTGTCACGATGATGATGATTAGAGACCACCCGTACGCAACCGCAAGCGTTAAATCTGCTGGCGCACGCGTAGCGCAGGTTTAGCCCGTTTCGAACACGCAGAGCCTTCACCCCCCGAGTTAAACGCATCTCATTAAGCATGCGCGCTATTTGACCCCGGTATTAGCCCGCTTCATTAAATTCGCTGGGCGCTAGCGGCTAAAGTTTAGCCCATCCCATGGGATGAACCGGGCGTTCACGTCAAAGCTCAGCCTGTCTCATTAAACGGCGTTTACGTCCCAAGAACAGCCTCTCCTCATTAAATTTCCTGGGCATTTATGCCCAAAATCTGGCCCGTCTCAATAAAGTAAGCGCGGAAACTTTATCCCGTGTCATTAAACACGCAAGGCAATTAAGGCCCAACTTCAGCCAGTCATTAAACCTCCACGTAGACACTAATCAGCAGGAACGTCAAAGCTCTTCTCCAAACTCACATTTAACAAGAAACGTTTGACCTATTGTTTCGGAGGGAACCGCTCCGTGATCGCAGAGCAATCAAATAAGTTTGCTGCAGTCTCAGCACATTGACGAAACTTCAGTACAGGCAGAACCATAGCTCATCATATTAACACTTTCTACACTTTCACCTGGCTTTGCGGTTTGCGGCCCATAGCTTGACTTCGAGGGTTTTTACAATATAAACAACGAAACTCTTGACAGAATTACTGCCAACGTGTACAGTAATCGTTAAAATGGCAATAGCCCTTCGATAACAGAGATAAATGCCGCAAGAACAACATGGCCGTGTAATTACTTGCCAGGTAAAAGTTAATTAGCTTAACGGACCCGATTCCACAGCCTTTGAATTGATCGGCATTAATGGACTTGTGTGGGGATGAGAGGGACGCAGGGACTAATTCAGTTGTGAACGGCTATAGATTCAGAGGCGAGATCACCGCACACTGATTTATCTGCAGATGGGAGCTCTCTAAAGTACAATGCTTTTCAGAGAGCCCTTTCCCCCCTTTTCAATTCAGCTGCACCTCTGCGCTTCTTCACAACACTGGGCAACAATGGAAACTTTGTTCAAACTGGACATTGGGGGAGGAAAAACAAGCCGTTCAGGTCTTAAAGTATTTATTGGAAAAAGAAAGAAAGAAAACAAATCCTTTAAGCCACTTGACTTACGGTTACCTCCCTGGGGAAATGTGTAATTACTCATTAATATTTTCCTAGTCTTCTTAAGTATGCAATTAAAAAATGTATATATATTTGGCTAAAATATAGCTTGGAGATGCTCTGGTAACTTCAGAGCATATTTGTTTTTGTAAAGTATATTTAATATCATCATCATTATTATTATTATTATTATTATTATTATTATTATTATTATTATTATTAAATGAACTAGCAAAGGATGCCCTGATGCTGCTGTTGATATTTCCGGAAAGGGAAAGGCTTGTACCTGATGCAGGTGCCTCCATTTTGGCAGGGGTTTCGCTGGCAGACGGGGGCGTCGCAGTTTCCGACGTTCCTCCCCCTCACGGCTTCGTCCACGATGGAGAGCTCCCTGCTGTTCACCTGCAGCTCGCGCACGCAGCCCTGCAGCCCGGCCTCCGGACCCGCGCCCTCGGGGAGCTCCGCGTGGGACGGGACGCCCCCCAGGAACAGGGGGCCGAAACGCACCTGGGGGGTAAAGGGGACACACAGCACACGCAGGGTGGGAGATCTTTCACCCTGTCCCCGTCAGTCCCAGTGTTGTCCGTAGTGACCTAACTAAAGCTCATCTCATTAGTACCTCAATCTGGCCTGGTACTCACTCTGCTCTGGTGAGTAATGTTACTCACGCTGCCCTCGCTGGGAACAGTACCTCAGGCTGCCCTTAACGATCACGTTAGTCAGGGTGCGCTTGTTAGTAACAAAAGTCACATGGCTCTCGTTAGCCACTTGGCTGTTGTTAGTCATCGTTAGCCACTTTACCCACAATGCCCTTTGTTAGTCACCATGCTTGCACTGCACCTGTTAGTCTTTATTTTGACATGGAATGTGAAGCCATAACTCACACAGTGATGCACTGCAACAATGTAACTATGTCTCCGTTCACACACTTGTTGCTCCTCATTTTAGTGCTTAATATGGTTCAGGTCACACTGAGTACGATAATGGAGGAGAGCCACAACTAGGACTAACCAGTCCTGCTCGAAACAGGGAGTGACTATCGAAGTTGGCTCTTGTGCAAATGAGCCAGGTTGTGCGAATATAGTCTGGAATAGGACTTCACAACTAGTAACAGATCTACAGTGATTAACTGCACAAGGCTCCCTGACTTCCTTTCATTCTCTAAAACCAGAAGAAGAGCTCCTCTACGTAGAGCGTGCTGTTGTGTGCTGCTAAACAAAGCTTTATTTGACATTTCTGCATTCACTGCTGGATCAGACACAGAAACTCCAGCTTCTCTTCGCAGATGCTCACAAAAACTGAACGACTGCATCCATGTTTCTTGACATTAGAGGTCATGTTCATGCCCTCACGACATTTGAAATGCGAGATGTACATTCAGAGCAAACATTGCGCTATTACTGACAGTGCTATTACATAATTACTGACAGCGTTATTCCAGACTTACGGACAGTGCTATTACAGACTCACTGACAGTGCTATTACAGACTTACTGACAGCGCTATTACAGACTCACTGACAGCGCTATTATAAACTTACTGACTGCGCTATTATAAACTTACTGACAGCGCTATTATAAACTTACAGACAGTGCTATTACAGACCTACTGACAGCGCCATTACAGACTTACTGACATATTACAGACTTACTGACAGCACTATTACAGACTTACTGACGCGCCATTAGCGTACTGACGGCGTAAATACAGACTTACTGACGGCGCTAGAACGTTACTGACATACACGTAACGGCGTTCTCGGTCTTCTCGGACTTCTAAACACGCGCGTGTGTACGGACGCAGAACACGAGCGACTCCAGTTAACAGCCTCAGTTGTCGGGCCTGAATATGCGAATGTGAGAGGGGCCTGCGAGGACCGCAGGAGCTCAGAAATGAGTCACGGATAGAGCGGCACACGAGCGCAGACAGACACAAGGTCCCGAGAGAGCTCCGCTTCATAACAACAGTTGCCGAGCTTCAGTCCGTTGTTACCGGGCGGAGTCCCGGCCCCTCCCCGGTCGGCCGCCCTTTCCGGGCGAGCAGGGGGGGGGGGGGGGGGGGGGGCCCGAGAGCCGGCGGCGGGACCTGACGGCGAGCGGCGGAACATCTGCGACCGGGAAAGCCCCGCGTTTGAAGCGGGAGCCAGAGCCTCGACACCGAGAACAGCCCGGTCCCCCAGAGCTGGTCTGTATGCACGAGCGGAGAGAGAAGCCGTTAGAGGGAAAACACCGATCTTAATTATTCTATGGACTTGGCAGCAAGGCGTATAATTGATCTCCTCCCTGTCCTCGGTGCCTTGTGGGAGAAAGTTCTGTGGTCAGATGCGACGGCAATTTGAATCATTTCGCCGAACGCGAACCGGAGACGAGCGGCGTTCGGAGATGACACGGACCCGGGCGGTCGGGCACAGCCTCGGGGCGGGGCGGCGCCAGGGGGCTACCCTTCATCAGCAGTCTGGGGAAGAGGCGAGGGCCGAGGGGAAGCCAGACGGTGCGTGGCAGACTCAACCCGAAATCCTTTTAGGGCCGTTTAAGGACCCTCCTCGAACAGCGGTGTAAACTCTTTAGATTAGAGCTAATCGACCCTACTCCGAGACAGAGACTACGACTGCTTGTTTTGCTATTTTTTATTCATTAAAGATTAGAGACTTAACTTGATAATTTACTCGGTGAAAAAAAAAAAAAAGGCTGATTAAAGTGAAATGAAAAATCAACAGACCCTGTGGTTCTCTGGGACCGCGTTAGGCTAACCTCGATTTTGACAGCGGGGGAAAATAATGAGCTTAGGTGGACCGAATGGCCTGTTCTCAACCTTCTTAACTGAATGTTCTCGATGCGGTGCGGGCTGAGACCGGGAAGCCTTTCGCGATTAAGCCAGAAATGTGAAAGGGAGCACACCGAGCACATTTCAGCAGCTTAATGACTCCAAGCGCACGCAGCGAAGCCCGCTGGGTCATAAAGAAGGGAGCGCGTGGCCCCGAGTGGTCCAATCAGCGTCGAGCGTGGCCCCGAGTGGTCCAATCAGCGTCGAGCGTGGCCCTGAGTGGTCCAATCAGCGTCGAGCATGGCCCCGAGTGGTCCAATCAGCGTTGAGCATGGCCCCGAGTGGTCCAATCAGCGTTGAGCATGGTCCTGAGTGGTCCAATCAGCGTCGAGCATGGCCCTGAGTGGTCCAATCAGTGTCGAGCATGGCCCTGAGTGGTCCAATCAGCGTCGAGCATGGCCCCGAGTGGTCCAATCAGCGTCGAAGCATGGCCCTGAGTGGTCCAATCTGCATCAAGCATGGCCCTGAGTGGTCCAATCTGCGTCAAGCATGGCCCTGAGTGGTCCAATCAGCATTGAGACTTCAATCCAGTAGGATTTTTATGTCAAGATTTGAAGACCGCACATCCAACAGTGTTTACTTTTGACTGACTGTATTTAAATAAATAGTTTTCATAATTTATTATGAACTTAAAATGTGACATTAAATTTGGAGAGAGAATACTTCCGCGAGTAACCAAAGGCAAAAGAAGACATGGGACCACAGCTGCTGTCAGTAAATTTCCCCTGATAACTTCAGCATATTTACACAGCCAGCGCACATTATACTCAGCATCTGAGGTTGCACTTATTGGCTGGATATGCTATCCCATAATTCTTTCTGTTTTTGGCTGTGAAAAAAAAAACCGTCCAGCTTATATACATGCACACCGACAAATGTGTATGCGAACAAATGCGTGTGTGAGTGCGTATATACAATAGCTGTCCATCTGTGAATTTACATCTCTGGTACTGGAATGAATAAACTAGGCATTATGTTACAAAATCACATAGATTATCACAGGAATAAGCAGGGGCAGTGAACTGGCTTTTCGATTCCTGTGGTTGCAGGTTCGATCCCAGGTGGGGCATTCCACTGCACCCTAAAGCAAGGCACTTAATCCGAATTGCATCTGTACAATATCCAGCTGAATGAATGGATTTTTACGCAAAAGACTGTTGTCTAAGTCCCTCAAGGGAAGAGCTGGCAAAAGAAAATAAAACGCGAACCTCGATTTTTGTGAAGCTCATTTAAATATTAAATGAGGTGCCTCGGTGTGGCTCTGGAAGTTTCCGCTGAGTTGCCCCTGGCGCTGCCATCTCATTACATCACAAAGACAGATGGTAAATATAAGATGACACTTTTATGAAGACCTCCTGTGTCAAGGAAGAGGGTGTCAAAGAAACGCACAGTGAGAACTCTTATGATTGGGGGGGTGGGGTTCAGAGTAACCAATTCCATCAGGTAACAAGCTCCCTTCCTTTTTATTCTTCCAGCGCTCATAAATCAAAGCCTTTTCTGCGGGCCTGATCGGAGAAAATGTGATGGACGCTGTCCTTTTCCTCAACTCAAAAGCGTTCCCAGGTTCGGCCGGGCTACTGAACACTGTTTACTCACTGGGCTTTTATTGAGAAGTCCAGCATTAGCTATTCTCCTGATTCTCCCTTTTAAAGCATTGAATTCTATCAGCGACAGGGCCGACACCGAGCTTTTTGTAATTAGGAGTGCTCTGACTGCAAATTATATATATATATATTTTTTTTACCAAGACAAAAATAAAAAATGAAATATCCAAGGCTTAGATTCCCTTTGAGAAAATGTCTAATTATCTGATAGAAGAGGCTAATTTCGATTAGCAATTGTTGTTCTTTTTCTTTTCTTTTTGACAGGTATAGAGAATAATTAGCTGTGAGGGAAAAGGTTCATAAACAAAGCCAATGAAGACAGCACAGATTTTAATTGGTTATGGATAACACACCCTGCAGTTTTCCAAACCGGTTTAGCATCCCGTTGATATATTTATCAGACAGTCTTCTTCTGCGCAATGAAGTAACATCTGAGAATGTAGTAATGCTACTGCCCTAAGCCAGCAAAGGAAGGCAAAGGACCCCTCTGCACACCAAAGGCATCAAGAACTGTTAACAACAACAAGAACAACCGCAATAATAATAACAATAATCCATCCATCCATTATCTATACCTGCTTATCCTGGGCAGGGTCGTGGGGGGGTGCTGGAGCCTATCCCAGCATGCATTGGGCGAGAGGGAGCAGTACACAATGGATAGGTAGCCAATCTATCACAGAGCAAATAATAAATAATAGTAATAGTAATAATGTTAAATGTACATCAACCTGGAGTTTGAGGATATCTTTATTTGTGTATTTCGGGTACTGGCTACATGAATTATAAATAATGGATTATGTGAGCTCTATGCATCAAAACACATGCTTTCCAAGATTCAACCTGTACTGTAATCAATCCAGGTACCTGCAGTAGTGGAAAAATTCCCTCCAACTGAAATATTACCTGCCTGCACAGGGTTATTGTCAGGCTTACCTGTGTCATCGGGGAGTCAGCTTTCTGTATTGTCTGTTAGCAGGCCCATCATCCACCACGATTTCAATCCCACAATGCCCTCCTTCCTCACTCTCAGGCAAACAGTATCTGTGGAGGTTGCAGAGATTGGGCGTTGAGGGGTAAGAGGTTTTGGACCTCGTTCAAGTGCACACAGTTCACAATTAATCACCAACTTCCCCCGTTTCATGTATTTTATAAACTTTTATTTAGTTTTAACTGTTTTAATAAATAAATAAATAAATAACAAGGGACATACGATAATGATGGGGAAGTACAGTGTGATTCTAATGCAACTCTGGAGTAACCTGTCAGTTCATCATTTTTAAACAGGATTCACTGACAGGTGTCAAGTGTCCACCTCAAATTGTTATTTTTTTCTCCCAGATTGAAAAGTCTCACTTCCTTTCCTCAGGTCAGTATTGCTGAGGAAACAAAGGTTAGGCTATCTCCGAGATCTCCAAGCAATCGCATCAAAAGAAGACAACAGACAAACAAAAAAATTATAGAGCTGATGTAATGACTGTGGTGCAATCCCTGCAATAGACTAACAGATGGACAATTAATGACGAAAAAAAGTCTGCTAGCTCTATTTAGCTACGACAGCTCTGGATTTTCTCAGAGAACGCAGTCACCTGACCTGCTGTTTAACCGCTCCTCTCGCATGTCACCTCTGATTGACATGTGTTGAAAGGGTAACTATAGCGAAGAGAAGCACAGGAAATGTGCACTTCTGCCATCAAGTCCAAGTGGCACACACACCACACACATACACACCTACACGCACACAACATTCTTACTGCTGTGCACGGGCATGCACACACACACATACACCGACACACACACAACATTCCTACTGCCAAAAGAACAACGTGCATAAAAAATGTGTCATTGTTTCCAATTACGCAGTATCACACACAAAATCATTCAAGGTGTAAATTTAAGACAAGAATGCCATCACAGATCATTTGCTACAATCACTTAATAGGCACAGTGTGCAAAAATAAAAAAATAAAAAAACAGTGCACATAACGATGTTAAATGACTAAGCGGATTAAAATGCTAAGCCACAGGTAGCCTTTGCAATGGACTGAAAACCCAGGAGGACCAGCCCAGCACAGATAAAGCAAGGGTCAGCCTGATGCTCCAGTGAAAGAGGAAAATATTACACCGTCGCTGTTCAGCTCATGTGTCCGATGCAAATCATGTAGATCCGGGTAAAAGAGAAAAGTAACCCCTCTTTTTCATCATAAACGGGAATGGAACTAATATTCTGAGATGCAGTTGCCGGAAATATTTTGGGAATAGAGGTGCTGGAAGCGTACTGCTGTGTTACATGTAGCAGCGTGCACGTGTAGTGGTGTGCACCTGTAGCGGCGTGCACGTGTAGCAGTGTGCACGTGTAGCGGCGTGCACGTGTAGCAGTGTGCACGTGTAGCGGCGTGCACGTGTAGCAGTGTGCACGTGTAGCGGCGTGCACGTGTAGCAGTGTGCACCTGTAGCAGCGTGCACGTGTAGCAGTGTGCACCTGTAGCAGCGTGCACGTGTAGCAGTGTGCACCTGTAGCAGCGTGCACGTGTAGCGGCGTGCACCTGTAGCAGCGTGCACGTGTAGCAGTGTGCACCTGTAGCAGCGTGCACGTGTAGCGGCGTGCACCTGTAGCAGCGTGCACGTGTAGCAGTGTGCACCTGTAGCAGCGTGCACGTGTAGCAGTGTGCACCTGTAGCAGCGTGCACGTGTAGCGGCGTGCACCTGTAGCAGCGTGCACGTGTAGCAGTGTGCACCTGTAGCAGCGTGCACGTGTAGCGGCGTGCACCTGTAGCAGCGTGCACGTGTAGCAGTGTGCACGTGTAGCGGCGTGCACGTGTAGCAGTGTGCACCTGTAGTGGCGTGCACGTGTAGCGGCGTGCACGTGTAGCGGCGTGCACCTGTAGCAGCATGCACGTGTAGCAGTGTGCACCTGTAGCAGCGTGCACGTGTAGCAGTGTGCACCTGTAGCAGCGTGCACGTGTAGCGGCGTGCACCTGTAGCAGCGTGCACGTGTAGCAGTGTGCACGTGTAGCGGCGTGCACGTGTAGCAGTGTGCACCTGTAGTGGCGTGCACGTGTAGCGGCGTGCACGTGTAGCGGCGTGCACCTGTAGCAGCATGCACGTGTAGCGGTGTGCACCTGTAGCAGCGTGCACGCGTAGCACACTGCAGCAGTGTTGGCTGTTCCTGGAGATACCTGTGAACATCAGCTATCTCGACACTTCCTCTATGTCAGGGGCTGCCCAATCCTGCTCCTGGAGATCAAGCGTCCTGCAGGTTTTCGCTCCAAGCCTAACAAAGCACACCTCATTTAACAGCTAGAGATCTCGTTGAGCCGCTAATTAGCAGAGTCAGATGTGCCAAATTACGGTTGGCGTGAAAACCTACAGAACGTTAGAATCTTTAGGAACAAGGTTGGGCAGCCAGGCAGAAAGCCTTATCCTCTGTCTTCCCGTTGTCTTGTCCAATATTTTCATGTTCTAAAGGTAACTTGCTTACTCTCTTCTTCATTCAGCTACATGGCTCCAGTGTTCATCTGCATCTTCCGTGACATTCACTATGTACAGCACACTCCCCATTGCGACTCAGTGCTCATAGCTAGCAGTTTAGCCTAGCTAGCTAGCAGTGCCGCTGCCAGGTATCCTATTAGAGATCATTCTGCATTCTGAAGCCGTCAGCCCTGCTGGCCTTCTCACGCACAGCCAACGGCCAGTAGAGTCGGTGCGCATCACCGATTCAGTCAAACGAGAAGCATCACCTTGTTTACCTTCAACCGGGCGCGATGCTGCTTTATACAGAAATAAATGCAGCAATTAAAGCATCGCGATTTATAATGACAGGAAAAATACAAAGCATAATAATGCATCATAGCATAATTAGCATATAGTTAAGGATAAGCGTAATTCAGGGCAGGATGTGTGCTAATTTCGTAGCGGACCCACGTGACTACAGTGAGCGCTTAATTAAAATATAGCACTATATGAACTGTGGAGGTGCTTAAATCATAGGACCGCCCACCTTCACAGGGGCGGGGCTTGCAGCGGTAGCATCGCTGTGCTGTAGGGTCTCAGGTGCGTGAGGCACTGGCAGGCCTCGGATATCACACCCCCCCCCCCCCACCCCCACCCGCACTTAGAGAGCATGTTTACTGACAGCGAGGGACGTGGCGGCTGCCTCAAGCTGCGCCTGGTCTGGGCTGTTTGTGTGGGAGAACTACAGAATGAAGATGAGCTCTGAGGAGAGATGGTTTTCCTCCTCCTCCCCCCCCCCCCCCTCCCAAACGCCCCAATCAGCAGCACCCCCGTATCAAACGCCAAATGCTAGCTGTCTAAATTATACGGTGGGGGGGGGGGGGGGGACTGGGGGGAGGGCAGCGGAGGACACGGTGGTCTCCTCGCACCTGAGGTATCAAACGCGTGTGGGGATGTTCTGCCCCGACGCTGTCCTGCACAGAGGCATCATCAAACAGAGAGAGACAGAGAGAGGGGGGGGGGAAAGAGGGAGGGAGGAGAGAGAGAGAGAGAAGGGAGAGAGAGAGGGAGTGGGAGAGAGGGGGGGAGAGACAGAGAGAGATAGGGGAGAAAGAGAGCGAGAGGGAGAGAAAGAAAGGGGGAGAGAGAGAAAGCGAGAGAGAAATAGAGAGGGAGAGAGAGGGAGAAGAGAGAGAAAGGGGGGAGCGAAAGAGGGGGATGGTGATTTGCGGAGGACTGGGGCCTTCAGGCACTACCCAGTCCGATTCATTCTTTACCAGGCTAATTGACGGCAGAAATAACCCCACTTACGGGCAAGTACAGAACGAGCTCTAAATATGACGGAGGAAACGGAGGAGCGGTGTGTAGCAGCACCACCCCCCCCCCCCTCCCCCCTCCCCTGCCCCCTGCGCCCTGCCCCCCCATCCCCTGCTAACATAAGAGCTGTTAGTCCTTACGCTTGCGCCCTAATAGATATTCTATCACGCTAACGTTTGGGCGCGTGCCGTGTCACATTCCAGCTTTCTCAATGTCGAGTGTTTCTCCCTCCTCCAATTCGTCACCGGCGGGACTCCGGACCCACCTCTGCGTCTTCCGAGACTCCTCAACGACCTCTCTATTACTTACCCCCCCCCCCCCCCCCCCCCCCCCCCCCCCCCCCCCCCCCCCCCCCCCCCCCCCCCCAGGGGCCTCGCGTATGCTGATTGGCCCTAATGCTGGAAGAGGCATGCAAATAGAGTGATTCCAACACCCCCACCCCCCCCCCAAACCCTCACACCTCCCTCCTTCCTCCCTGAATCCTTCAAAGCCCCCCCCCCCATCCCCCCCCGCCCCTTGCTTGTCCATGTGTCCGTTTGTGATTGCGGCGCCACTTCTACCAGGGTTGGGGGGGGTGGAGGGGGGGGCTAACACGGTCTCTTTAGCAACCAGATCGGCGCAATCAAGACGACTGCCTCCGCGCCAATCAGACGCCGGGCGTCCCGGGCGCCTCCCCGAAGGCAATCAGCGACCTGCGACTCCAGGTACGGCTAATTACAGGCTGGGGGAGCGGCGCGGACGCCGCTCTGCATGGGAAACGAGCTCGCCACGGCAACCACGTGCGCCGAGAGGAGGAGCGGAGCAATCACCCTTCAGCGCTCCCTCTCTTCCTCTTCCTCTCTCTGTCTCTCTCTCTCCCTCCCTCTTCCTGTCTCTCCCTCTCTCTCCCTGTCCTCCTCCTCTCTCAAGCCCTGTTTGTTTCTTTGGATGACTCCGAATACAAGCACTGCGTGTGTGTCCATGATTATAATTATGTTATGAATATTTCATATGTGTTTTGTTTGGAAGGCCCGAGATAAAAGGAAGTCCACAGGCCTACAGTGATGGGATCCTCTGGGGCTCTTACAAGACTGTAAAATCTGATTTAGAGAAACTATTACTGTGTGTGGGGTGGGGCCTCTGTTGAAGCGTTGTTCACCTTTGTTGACACAATACTGGGCTGGTCACACACACACACACACACACACACACACACACACACACCACCCACCCAAGCAGGCAGGCACGCATGCACACACATACACTTACACACAAACACACCCACCCACCTATGCACACACACACACACACACACACACAAACACGCACCACCCACCTTTACACATTTACACACACACGCACACACACACACATCTCTGATTATTGCAGGGCCGTGCTGAAATGTCTAACTTAACACATGGCGTAACACAGAGCACATGCGGATCTGCTCTCCTCTCTCTCATATTCTGTCCTTTGACATATTTTCGGGAGCACCAGAGACAGTGGGCGGTGCCTCGGTGATGGAGTTCACGGTCCCACAGACCGCTCAATCTAAAAATAAAACAAAAATAATAAATAAGCAGCCTTTTTACGAGCCGCATTCATCCAGTCATCCGACTCAGGAGCACACACACGGATAAATAATTCAGGTAAAGTGTCCACCTTAAAGGCTCAGCATCGCTTGCTCCCCTACAAGTGTGTTTGCTTCACCAGACTGACATTCTGAAAAGGGCAAAGCAGCAATCGAACGAACCGGAAACCAGAAATCCCTTTGTGCCCTGAAGCTTTTACATAGCCACAAAATTTTATTATTACTATTATTATTATTTTTTTTAATTAGAGTCTCCTGATGGCATAATTAGATGGTGGACAAACGCACAATCATTTTCCGACTCAAAACACACCGAGATAATCAAAATGGAGAATGGACGCGTGTCTCGTAGCGGCCAGCAGATGGCAGTAGAGCATCACGGTGAGGCACTTCCGGGCGACGGATGTCTGATGGGAGCAATAAACAGGCTCTCCTCAAAATAGATTTTGATTTTGGCGGATTTTCTTGTCTGTTCATATTTCAGAATTCAACAGAATAAAAATAATAATGATAGGTGGGGTACATCATACTTGGGGGGAAAAAAAATAATTGCCATTTGAAAGGAGCACTTTTTTTTAATAGTGTGCGCTTTTCAAACAGATGTTCCACACGCTCAGAAATACATCAAGGCAGCCGAAGGAAAGTAAATAGGTCAGATATGTTGAGCATATAAGGAGGACTTAATCCCGGATTTAGAGGGTTTTTTTTTTAAATGACGGACAACGTTAGAATGTGACATGCCGGTGTCGCAAGTTTACCGGCTGCGGCACTGTCGTTCAGTTTTGCCAACGGAGGTGATTCACTGTGTCTTCCAGGCATAAAACGGTGGCGTCTGCAGCCCGTGCACACACACACACACACACACATGCACACACACACCGGGCGCGTGAGCGGGGCGAAACATTCCTACACTAATGCTACCATATTTCCTTAACGACGTCGTTGGGCACTGTTGCATAGCGGCGGATGAACCCGCCCCCCCCGCTGCAGCGTCTCACTTCCGTTCGCTACATAATTTGCGCCGTGACTGGCAGCCCTCAATTAATTTGGGGTGGTCTCTGCGCTCTCCCCCCCCCCCGAGCTGCGGGGCGGGGGCGAGGGCGAGAGCGAGGCGGCGGAACGCGCGGCCGGGCGCCGCGTCGCTCCCAGGATGAGCGGCGGCGGGGAAGCGGCAGGCGGGACACGCAGATAAAAATATCCGACTTTTTCCTCTGCCTCGGCTCCGCGTAAACACAACCCAGCGCGCGTACCCAACCCACGACCCAGCGCGCGTACCCAACCCACACAACCCAGCGCACGTACCCAACCCACACGACCCAGCGCGCGTACCCAACCCACACGACCCAGCGCGCGTACCCAACCCACACGACCCAGCGCGCGTACCCAACCCACACGACCCAGCGCGCCTACCCAACCCACACGACCCAGCGCGCGCACCCAACCCACACAACCCAGCGCGCGCACCCAACCCACACGACCCAGCGCGCGTACCCAACCCACACAACCCAGCGCACGACCCAACCCACACGACCCAGCGCGCGTACCCAACCCACACGACCCAGCGCGCGCACCTCCACGCGGCGAACCGGGGGGGCGGGCGGCGGGCGGCGAAAGCTCCGGCGCGAAGACGCCATACGGAAACGAACATCGTAATTGAATTAAAATGACATTATGGTATAATTTATATTATGTAAACACGCTGTGGTTTTAGTCGGTGTGAGCTTTTTTTCTGTGATGATTCACCGTATAGACAGGATGAATATCTCCGACGCATGAGGATAACTTCACAGAGATCCACACCCTGTATGGATAGTGTCCTCGTCGCAAGCTGCCTGTGGTACAACTCAGTGGATTGTATGAAGCAGCTCTGAGCTGTTGCTGCCAATGAGGTCACTGGAACTAAAGAAACAGAGAGGCAGATGATAGTGTTACTCGAATGAAGGCAACTCAAGATGATGGTGTCGTCACTGGAACCAAGGAAGCTCCGAGGTGCCGATTGTGACATCACTGGAACTAAGGAAGCCCTGAGATGCCGACTGTGACATCACTGGAACTGAGGAAGCTCTGAGATTCTGATAGTGACATCACTGGAACTAAGGCTTACCTGAGATGCTTGAGATTTGTCACCTGCAAAGGACAGTTCTGAGATACCAACGATGACACTGGCGCCAAGACAATGAGAGGCAAACAGCCCAACCCCCACAGTTTTACTGTTGTTGGGTAGACTCATCAAAGCAATGACTTGCGATAATGTGTTCGTCTGGGGAAGACAAGTAGGGGTCAGGCTTGTGACTAACCCCTGACCATCTCTGAGCAGAGATCTTTTCTCATAATGGTGCACAGTGACTTCAACTGGACTTGAGCTGACTCAACGCACCAAGCTCTTTTCCGCAAAGGCTACTTTAGAAAGCTTTCAGAGGAAATTTAGTTCAGTGTGAACTAGCAAGCTCTCAAACGTTTGTTGAAGGATACTCTCATATCTGACATATCAAAATCAACATGTCAAATCCATGTTTGGAGGCAGATCTACCCAACTCGCACCTCGTCGTCATAGAAACTATGGTTTAACTTGTTAACTGTTGTTTTGACCTGCCTATGTAGCCCTTTTTTTAGCCCAGCTTTTTCAGACCCCTTGGAAAAAACTCATCATTTTGAGACTCTTAAATCTAAACTAGCTTTAAGTCGGCAGTTGCCAGTGACTGTCGATTTATGGCATTAGCCTGAATGATAGACTAGGGTGCTCCTGGACAGCTGTAGTGTATTTATGTAGCACAGAAAAAGCTAACAAACCCGCCCTATTGCTCTAGTTTGCCCTCACTGTACAGCTATCAGCAAAACACGCAAACTTCTGCTATTCTCATTTCATTAAAAAATGATGTACAATTTACAATCGAACACAGAATAGCTAAGCAAGATTCTCCTGTGGCCATTTTAAACCAATGTGTGGATGCTGCAACTAAATAATACATCTGAAACAGTATTCCAATATGAAGCAATTTGGAGAAACTGCTCATTGTTGTTGCTTGAGCTATTATGTAACTTGATGAGCCATGGACACTCCACATATTTGCCCAGAGCGAAAGTCATTTCTAATGAAAACACAGTTCATCTTACAGCTCTGCTCTGTGGTAAATTGACAAGTGTATTTTTTCTGTCTGTACAGAGGAAGCTCTGTGATCTTGTCTGTAAACAAGCTGACCAATCCCTGCGCGCGTTGCTGGGTGAGCGCATCAACCTCGTTATGTCTTTTCTACACAACAACGGCTAGTGTGCCTTCAATCTTGCTTGTTATTCCAATGCACCCTAAATCCATCAGATCCACTAGTGAAGACTCAGAGGTAGCCAATCACTCCACTCCATGCGAAAACACATTAACTGTGACACGCCAAAGTAAAAAAAAAAAAAAAAGAAGCAACTTTGAAATTACGAATAATATAAGCTTTGCGAATACATCTGTGCACTTGGCATGGACACGACCAATCGATACCAGCCAAACTGAGCAGGATCGAACGTCTTTAACGACATGCCAAACTGTCTGCCGGTACGAACGCCTGAAAAAAGTAAATACATGTGCTTTAAGGTCGACTACAAAATGCAGTATTGATCCTCGTGCTACGCTATGATTAGCGCGCTCGACCGTGCGCTTAAAAACTTCTCGTAAAGCAACCTTTTGAAGTCAGCCTGCAACACAATCATCGAGGCTACCCTCCTGCTCCAGAGCAATGCCCTTCTTCGGCCTCGCCCTTGCGAATGGCTGATTGTTTTTCTTTCATTCGCTTTTTGTTTTCTTTTCCCGTTCCTTTGCGAAACCCGCGTAAGGAGGTTCTCGCTTTTTCGAACCAACGGCAATCCATCACGTCTTTTCGTCCGCGTCGACGGACGGCGAACGGGAATCCGGCGCACTACGAGAACCACAAAAAAGGCGACGCGCGAACGCCGACACCCCAAGTGCGGAAGAAAAAGAAAATCGGAGCGACAGCGTGGGTGGTGGGGGGGGGGGGTGGGTTTGGGGCGAGGGGAGGGGGAGTTGATTACCTGTCAGAGCCGTTTCTGACCGAGCCTTTGATCCTCGCTCGAAGACAAAGGGCTGGTGTCTGTGCCCGTCGCATTAGAATTCCGGCTCAGACCCTCCCCTGGCGACCTTCAGCCGGACCCCCGCCGCGGCAGATTCCATCAGATCTCACCAGCTCCGAACGCCGCCGGGAGAGAGGTGACCTCTCCCCCGCGAAAATCAAGCGGCGGAATTATTGATATTTGTCCGACAATGGCGGGGTTTACCCTTCCGGCTGACAGGGGCACAGATTAAAGCTTCGGGAGCGTGTCAGTGTCGTAAGGCCTGGTCAGCCCCCAGGAGCTCCAAGGCAGGTCAGCCCCCAGGAGCTCCAAGGCAGGTCAGCCCCCAGGAGCTCCAAGGCCAGTCAGCCCCCAGGAGCTCCAAGGCAGGTCAGCCCCCAGGAGCTCCAAGGCCAGTCAGCCCCCAGGAGCTCCAAGGCAGTCAGCCCCCAGGAGCTCCAAGGCCAGTCAGCCCCGAGAGCAACAAGGCCAGTCAGCCCCCAGGAGCTCCAAGGCCAGTCAGCCCCCAGGAGCTCCAAGGCCAGTCAGCCCCCAGGAGCTCCAAGGCCAGTCAGCCCCCAGGAGCTCCAAGGCCAGTCAGCCCCCAGAGCTCCAAGGCAGGTCATCCCCCAGGAGCTCCAAGGCCAGTCAGCCCCCAGAGCTCCAAGGCAGGTCATCCCCCAGGAGCTCCAAGGCCAGTCAGCCCCCAGAGCTCCAAGGCCGGTCAGCCTCCAGGAGCTCAAAGACCGGTCAGCCCCCAGGAGCTCCAAGGCCAGTCAGCCCCCAGGAGCTCCAAGACCAGTCAGCCCCCAGGAGCTCCAAGGCAGGTCAGCCCCCAGAGCTCCAAGGCAGGTCAGCCCCGAGAGCAACAAGGCCAGTCAGCCCCCAGGAGCTCCAAGGCCGGTCAGCCCCCAGGGCTCCAAGGCCTAGTCAGCCCCCAGAGCTCCAAGGCCAGTCAGCCCCCAGGAGCTCCAAGGCCAGTCAACCCCAGGAGCTCCAAGGCCAGTCAAGTAGAGCCCAGTAATTATCCGAGGTCACGTATAAAAGAAAATAAATAAATTAAAAAATAAAGTTGTGGGTGGTCTGGTGGCGACAAACGACAAAAGGGAAGAGAGAATAAGTAAGAACATAAATAAACAAATACATAAATAAATAAATAAATAAATAAATAAATAATGTGCCAGGTATTAAGACTCAGACCTGTCTGCTAATTTCCTGATTAAATATTCAGGATCCCTGGGCCCCCCCGGTGTGATTGAGATGCACGAGCAGTCGCTCGTCCCCTCAGAAGCGTCACTTCACAGGTGAGTCGGCGGGCGGGTGAGAAGCGTGACGCTTTCCTGCGTGGAGGACGGACGGCCGAGGAATGGCCAATCAGCTCGCTCCTGAGGCGACGCTGCTGCCTTCTCATCGCAAGCATTTCTCTTTTTCCCCCTCAGATTCATATCAAAAACATGCTTTTAACTCTTATTTAGGCTTACTGCTCTCTCACCGGTGGGCTACTGTTGGTAAAAACATTGGGATTTTGGGTGACTACCAAACAAGTGTTTATCATGACTGATATCCTTGTGAGGTCCATATAGGAACTGTATTATCACTCTATATATTGGTGACCCTCATAAAAGCTGCTGATTCCTTTCCCAACACATGGAGAGGAAGAAAAGTAAACATGAATGGAATGTTAAACTAAAGTCTCAGAATGACCAAATGCACCAGTATCCCCCTGACTCACTGCACACAGATAATACCCCCCTGACACACTGCACACAGATAGTACCCCCCTGACACACTGCACACAGACAGTACCCCCCTGACTCACTGCACACAGACAGTACCCCCCTGGCACACTGCACACAGACAGTACCCCCTGACTCACTGCACACAGATAATACCCCCCTGACACACTGCACACAGATAGTACCCCCCTGACACACTGCACACAGACAGTACCCCCCCTGACTCACTGCACACAGATAATACCCCCCTGGCACACTACACACAGATAGTACCCCCTGACTCACTGCACACAGATAATACCCCCCTGACACACTGCACACAGATAGTACCCCCCTGACACACTGCACACAGACAGTACCCCCCCTGACTCACTGCACACAGACAGTACCCCCCTGGCATACTGCACACAGATAGTACCCCCTGACTCACTGCACACAGATAATACCCCCCTGACACACTGCACACAGATAGTACCCCCCTGACACACTGCACACAGACAGTACCCCCCCCCTGACTCACTGCACACAGATAATACCCCCCTGACACACTGCACACAGACAGTACCTCCCTGACTCACTGCACACAGATAATACCCCCCTGACACAATGCACACAGACAGCACCCCCCCTGACTCACTGCACACAGATAATACCCCCCTGACACACTGCACACAGACAGTACCCCCCTGACTCACTGCACACAGACAGTATCCCCCCGACTCACTGCACACAGACAGTACCCCCCTGGCACACTGCACACAGACAGTACCTCCCCAACTCACTGCACACAGACAGTACCCCCCTGGCACACTGCACACAGACAGTACCTCCCCAACTCACTGCACACAGACAGTACCTCCCTGACACACTGCACACAGACAGTACCCCCCTGGCACACTTCACACAGACAGTACCCCCCCCCTGACACACTGCACACAGATAGTACCCCCCTGACTCACTGCACACAGACAGTACCCCCTGACTCACTGCACACAGACAGTACCCCCTGACTCACTGCACACAGACACTACCCGCCTGACTCACTGCACACAGACAGTACCCCCCTGGCACACCGCACACAGAATATACCCCCTGGTACACCACACACAGAGGGATTGAATATATATTCTGCACAGTTTGCATTTCCAGAGTACAAAATTCCACAAGAAAAAAAGAACTAACCAGGATAAACTTGGATAGCCCAACATGTAATAATATGCTACAGCCTGTGGATGAGCATAAAGAAAATATGGAAGGAACTGGCAAACTGGTGTGGTCAGCATGGTCAACAGATGGCACAGACAATTATGTTCTGCACATTTAATTTTCAAGGAAAATCAATTACATCAGATTTGGAAGTAATAACTGTTGGACTGTGAGGTGGATTTCAACAATATGGCTGAATTCATCTCACATAAAGTTACATGTTGAAAAGCACACCCAGGAAAACCAGTAAACTCCCAAAGGCTTAAAAGCCAAACACAGAATTTAACCAAGCAATTTCCCCCAAAGCTCCCAAACTTGTGAGAGTTGTTAAAATTTTTTTAAAGCCTCATCCAAACAGAAAGTTGAGCTGTGCGGTGCTTCTGAGAACACAATGACAGAGTCAGGTTCAGACCTGCCGGTAGAACTCGGCAGGGGCAGCAGTGTAGTATAATGGGTAAGGAACTGGTCCTGTAACCTGAAGGTCACAGGTTTGATTCCCGGGTAAGACACTACGGTTGTACCCTTGAGAAAAGGTACTTAACCTGCATTGCTTCAGTACGTATCCACCTGTATGAATGGATGCAATGTAAATGCTATGTAAAAGTTGTGTAAGTCGCTTGGATAAGAGCGTCTGCTAAATTCCTGTAATGTAATGTAATGTAATCCCCACCTGAGCCATGTAAAAGGAAACGAAGCGGTCGGTATTCGGCTGCGTCGTGCTCTTTCCAGCACCTCCATTTCTACTCCGGATCCGTGGACCTGGAGACGGACCTGTTACCAAGCGCCGATGAGCTGCACAGCTCGGGGAGCGGCCGTGCCGGAAGGGTTTAGCGGTACGGCTAACGCTAACGTTCGCGGAACGGGGCAAAGGCCTCGTTGAAATGACACGCAGGTCGGAGAGGAGAGGAATCGGTGTGAAAGTACAATAGGATTTTACAACAACAACAACAAAATTAATAACGAACACTGAGCGGACCCACAGCGCAGTCAAAACAATAAATAGCCAATGCGTCAAAACGTTCCGAGAAATCGAAAAAACCAAAACAAAACAGTAACATATTTGCAACTCGGATGCATTCCAAAAGGAACTGTGTTTCTTTCAGCACATTCCTGGAGGCTGTTAGGGTCTTGACCCAAAGCAAGTCTACACACTTGCCAAAACTCCCGCTGGACGTGATGGTGTAATTGACAAGGGCTGTTCCTCTAAACGTGTCAATGACAAATTATTCACGTGAGAAAACAGTACAGCAGTGGCACTGGGAGAGCAATGGGACAGGCGAGAAAATCTTTCCTAATATTGCACAGAAGAAAAACTACGCTTTTTTCCATTCCAGCAAACTCCACTGATGCAGAACAAAGTCTGTTCATGTGGATAAGTTCACCCCAAGCATCATCAAACAATGACAGAGGATACTGTTCAAACCTCACATTTTCATTTAAACCTTACATTTTCATTTCATTTCAGTTCATGTGTTTCTTTTTTATTAGCACCCACCCCCTGCAGCAAACCATGCCATTAATATGAGTAGCCTTCCATTTATCTATCTATCTATATATATACATACATATATTGTGTAGGAGATATAAGTGAACTTTATATGTGTGTGGGCTGCTTCTCACAGATAAAATAAAAAACAATACACCACAGAACAATAAATATATTCTCCTGCCACATGTCACAACAACCACCCTGAAAGCAGCACACTGTACACAGCGACTGCTGCCAAGTGACCCGTGACTTATTAACGCGGATGACTGGAGAGGGCTAACGTTATAATTGTCTAAAAAGTGTGACTAAAGGATGCTCAGCTCATCGGCGGCCATTTTGCAGACGTTCTAAAGCACTGCAGATATCAGCTCTCAGCGCTGCGTTGTAAAAGCTGTCACATCGACTGGATGACCCAGTTCGTACCAGGACTAGCCAAACAAAAATCACGCTGGAATATACTGCACTTTGAACAGTTTCTGATGGTTAGGATTGTTCCGGAAGGTTATGGGTTGTCAGGGCATATCATGCACCGACGCAGACCCAAGTCTGAAAACTCACATAAGGTTTCCCACTGAAATTACAGCAGTGACCACAGATGGTTCACCGCACGGATTTTATATTTGGGCTGCAGAGACGGAGGGTTATCGCTTTTTCTTCGCCCCCGTAAGATGGCGGAAAGCGCCACGGTCGGCCCGGGAGACCGCGCGCGACGCGGGCTAACGAGCGGCGGCTAATTCCTGCAGACAGGCGATACCTGCGCGCGGGGCTCTTCCGATTGACCGGCCAGAGCTTCTCCCCACAGGGTGAGGCGGCGAGAGAGGACCGGGTCAATATTACTACCAACAATTAAGTGCAGATGTTGCGCGCGACGCATTAATCTGACTCTGTCGGGCTCCTGTAATTAGCCTTTGATATAAAAGCCAAAACCCCGCTATTAATCCCCCCTCCCCTACACTGCGCACCCCCAGGCCTTATTAGAGCTGTTTCTTGCCGTGCAGTGAGGAGATAAAGTTGGCCCTTGTTCACCAAGCAACGCTGGGAGCTGTTAGCAGCCTCGCGCTCACAGAGAAGCAAGCTGTCCCAGCAGATTAGCTCTCCGGTAAATAACTCAGCCAAAGAACAAACACAGACCTTAATGGCACATTTAATGATTCTGAACATTAATTTGTAACACCACACTATCTGGTAAACATGCGCACAGACCAAACATACTAACACATTAGAAACCTGTGAGGGTGGATGGATATAGCAGGGCAGACCATGCAGTCCTCTGGGTATCAAGTTCCTGTTACAGTACCTAGTGCTGTTACACTGCTGTTACACCTCTGTTATACTGCCGTTATACTGTTACACTAATGTTATACTGCTGTTACACCACTGTTACACTTCTGTTACACTGCTGTTACACCACTGTTACACTTCTGTTACACTGCAGTTACACCACTGTAACACCACTGTTACACAGCTGTTACACCACTGTTACACTGCTGTTCTACTGTTACACTAATGTTATACTGCTGTTACACCACTGTTACACTTCTGTTACACTGCAGTTACACTACTGTAACACCACTGTTACACTGCTGTTCTACTGTTACACTAATGTTATACTGCTGTTACACCACTGTTACACTTCTGTTACACTGCAGTTACACTACTGTAACACCACTGTTACACTGCTGTTCTACTGTTACACTAATGTTATACTGCTGTTACACCACTGTTACACTTCTGTTACACTGCAGTTACACTACTGTAACACCACTGTTACACTGCTGTTATACTGTTACACTAATGTTATACTGCTGTTACACCACTGTTACACTGCAGTTACACTTTAGTTACACCACTGTTACACAGCCGTTATATTGCTGTAACACCACTGTTACACTGCTGTTATATTGCTGTTACATAGCTGTTACACTGCTGTTACACCACTGTAACACCACTGTTACACTGCTGTTATATTGCTGTTACACAGCTGTTACACCGCTGTTACACAATTGTTACACCTCTTCTACAGCATAACCCTGCCTTTCTTCATCTCTCTCTCACAAGGCACAGAGCCATAATGCACCTGGGTATCAGAGTTACAACCTCATCTGCATATGGACGACAAAAGCACATTTTCTGAATCCAGATTACAAAGGAAAAAAAACTGAAATAAAAAACTAAAATATTAATTTTATACATTTTATAAAGGATTTTTCTACCAATTGATCAAGATTACAACTAATTTATTTGTTTATTTATTTTTCGCAGCCACTCGTTTAGCAGTCACGGCACTGCCTACCCCTCCTCAGGAGTGGGAGAGAGGGAAGTGTGCAATCTAATTTCATAAATGAAACTAATAAATCACACGGCCGTCACTCCCTAATCTGACTGCGCTTTTACGGCTGGAGGAGGGTGCCACTGATGTGGTATTACTCCAAATTTCCCCAGGACTCTAACGACATATAATAAAAACCTGTTGGGTAAATGGATGAATTTTTTTTTTAAAAAAGTGCT
Source organism: Anguilla japonica (assembly GCA_025169545.1). Lineage (NCBI taxonomy): Eukaryota > Metazoa > Chordata > Actinopteri > Anguilliformes > Anguillidae > Anguilla > Anguilla japonica. The sequence continues at coordinate 24,706,414 of CM045900.1, read as the reverse complement.
AAAGTAGATATGTAGCAGTGTTCTTAAGCTGATAAAGGGCAAACTCCCCTTTCCTCTCCTCGTTCCACGGCTGACAGAATGATTTGGCAAACGGAACTGATGCAAATAAAATTTTATCGAGTTAGCGCTCGAGAAATATTTCGAATCGGACCGGCCGATTTTGAGCGTGATCTAATTTGAAACAACGCGGGGACGTTTTATAGAGCTTTCAGCCGAATTTGTGTCCGTCCACTCAAGTCCGTCGAGACGCTAATGTTCGGCCCTTGATTGCCGCGGCTGAAGTCCACAACGAACGCGATAAAACCCGGCGGCACTTTGCTTAACCCCCTGACATTGTTTATATTGACCAAATCCCCCTGACATTTTTTTTTATTTTGTTTTTCTATTGTCACTGTACACCATAAATCAATCACCCCGGATAGCCCAAACGTTGTTTTTTTTTTTTTGAGCATTAATGAAGCGCGTGCTAGGACTGAAGAAGAGCAAATGAAGGTGACTGGGCTCGGCCGACGGCTGTCCCACAATGCTCTGCACCGCCGGTACGGCTTAATTAGGTTCTGGGCGGGAGCCGCCGCCGCGCGGCTGTCGTCGTCCCGGCGACGCGGGGCGGGACGGTCTCCGCGGCGGAGCGGGGGGGCACGCTGAGCTCCGCAGATGTTCCCGCCGCTCGGCGTCGCGAGCCAGGCCGGCGATCGGGCCCGGGTTCAACCGCCGTACCGCCAAGCGAGCCTGGGGAGAGGCAGGTGGGCGTCCTTAAAAGGGACTACACTGCCCAAAAGAACTACACTTCCCAACTCTGCAGCAGTCTATCTTTCTTTCGCCCAATCTCTCCGCCAGCTGCCAATAACTTTGGTAACATATGCAGTATGACAGTACCAGTATGACATGGCACTCTACCACATTCCAGTTTAAACTTCTGGGAAGAGGAAAAGACAGTAAGAGAGACTGCGTGTGCTGGGAATTCTGATGGAGAGGGGACACTGGACAATGGGATGAAAAGCTCCGCCCCTAGTGAAACAGTAACCATTTCTGAAGCTCCGCCCCCAGTGAAAAGATAACCGCTGCTGAAGCTCCGCCCCCAGTGAAAAGATAACCGCTGCTGAAGCTCCGCCCCCAGTGAAACGGTAACAGCTGATGAAGACCCCCCCCCAGTGAAACAGTAACTGCCGATGAAGACCCCCCCCAGTGAAACAGTAACTGCCGATGAAGACCCCCCCCAGTGAAACAGTAACTGCTGATGAAGACCCCCCCCAGTGAAACAGTAGCTGTTGATGAAGACCCCCCCCCAGTGAAACAGTAACTGCCGATGAAGACCCCCCCCAGTGAAACAGTAACTGCCGATGAAGAACCCCCCCAGTGAAACAGTAACTGATGATGAAGACCCCCCCCCCAGTGAAACTGTAACTGCCGATGAAGACCCCCTCCCAGTAAAACAGTAACTGCCGATGAAGACCCCCCCCCCAGTGAAACAGTAACTGCTGATGAAGACCCCCCCCCAGTGAAACAGTAACTGCTGATGAAGACCCCCCCCCAGTGAAACAGTAATCGCCGATGAAGACCTCCTCCAGTGAAACAGTAACTGCCGATGAAGACCTCCTCCAGTGAAACAGTAACTGCGGCTGAAGTGCCGTTCCCCCAGGGTTTCCCTGTTTTTTTCGGCGGGCTCTGGGACGGCCGGCGTGGGCGACAGATCCATCGCTGGGGACAGCGAGCGGGCCGGCGGGTAACAGTAAAATAATAGGGGTGCTGCCGTCGGGCCGCGGCTGGCAGACGGAGCAGAAAAAGGCGCGCCCACACACAGCCGCACGCGCCGGCTGTCCTCCCCCCCCCGACCCGTCGCCGCCGCTCCTCTTCCAGACGGACCCCTCCAAACCGAGGCCCCGGGCTGAACTCACGAAACGCCGAAAACCGCCCGAGCACGTCGATACCATGGCAACCTGTGTCAGGGGGGTCCTTCTCCATTTTGGACGAGCCGAGGACAGGAGAGACTGCCGTACGACAGATGCCACCTAGGACGGCTAGCATTTAAATGTTTATAACTGCACGAATCCAGATGGCGGCAGAGCGATCGTCTCTCACGGAATACAGCAAACAACACGCTCATCCCCCCCCCCCCCCCCCCCCCCCCCCCCCCCCTCGCCCACCCCCATGACACCAGTGAAACATGGACTCTTTGCTTTTACCCTGAAAAATCTGAGGAATTCTTAAGGACGTATTTTAGACCTGAGAAATAAATAAATAAACGAATGAATAAAACCCGGCCGGAGTAAATTCAGCAACACTATTCTTTTATCGCACGACATCAGCTTAGCGGCTACAACGCCTCGCTTTTATGGAGAGGATTTGTGGTTTTTCGAGATAGAATGATGACTTGCGGGTCGTTCTATTTTCTTAATAATAAAAGTTGGCTCGGAGGCCCGGCTGCTCTCGAGCCTCCCGCAGTAGAGGGAGGGGGGGCAGCCGTTCGGTGAGGAAGCTGCTCTGCTAGCCCCCCGACAGAACCGCTCCCCCCTCATCCACGGCCCGTACGCAAACAGACCCCAGCAGGTCTGCGGGGGGGGTGGGGTGGGGTGGGGTGCTGAGGGGCGGTGGGATATACATCCACAATTTGAGCACCCCCCCGCCCACAAACCACAACCAAAAATGACGGATGTCAGGGAGAGAAAGCAAGAGAGAGAGAGAGGTGGAGTGAGAGAGAGAGAGAGAGAGAGGGGAGAGGGAGGGAGGGAGAGAAAGAGAGCGAGAGAGAGAGAAAGGGAGGGAGAGAGAGTGCATCTGTGCTCGCAGTGCCAACAAAGAGAGGTTGAGTCAGAGAAACACTCTCTATTAAAATGCACTAAATACGACGAAGAAAGAGAAATGTTCTTTCATAAAATTACACTAGAAACAAATTTGCCCAGGTTTCTTAAAAGTTCCTGATGATGAGAACATTTCCATTTTCCTAGGAGAGGAGGGGAGATACATGACCCAGGCAGAACCATGATGCATTTATGCCTGCAGCAGCCCGAGAGACAGAGAGCGACACTAAAGACAGAGACAAAACACATTCATTTATTTATTTATTTATTTATAGTTCACACTGTCAAAATACTATTATTACTATTTTATTTTATTTTAATGTGCAGTTGTAACTGTAGTTGTATTCAATATCGCTCATGCATTACTTGCAATGTTACACTACTTGTTTTTGTGTGTTTCTTGTTTGCTTTGGCAATATTTACAATGTGTATTCCCTGCCAATAAAGCACACTTGTATTGAACAGAAAAAACTGAGAGAAAGGGAGGGAGGGAGAGGGAGAGAGAGGGAGGGAGAGAGAGACGGAGATAAATGGGTCGGGATTACGCGTGAAGCACGATAAGCCGTTAGCGGCGACAGGCATCTCCGCAGTCCTGCGTTTGTCACATCGGATACTTACTTTCATTTCTGCTGGGCTCTCCACCGCCAACCGCCTCAGAAAATTAAGTCAACATGCAACGCGGGGGCAGAATGAACAATGCATCGCACGTAATTCCTGTTCTTTTCCCGTTCCCTTCCGTTCCTTTTCTGTCAAACTCAAAAATAGCTGCAGCTGGTTCCGCTGACAAATTGTAAATTGTATAAATGAAATTATACAAAACGTACTAAAACAAGAGGGAAAATGGCCTCAACATAACGGAATACTGAAAAAAAAAATATATATATATATAATTTGCTTACTAAATAAATGTGCTCACTTGAGTATATTTCTGAATGCAAAAGCGTAAGTATAGGTATATCATCGTACATTACAAGAATAGATTGTTTTGAGTAACCACATCACAGACACGACTTTGCTTTATAAAGTATAAAAATACCAGCAAAAGTAACTGGAGGAAATGTTCTCAGAGAACTGAAATGAGTAAATAAAACTTGTCTTTTATTTTGATGACACTGCAACCAATTCAAACAACAAACAACTATGTTTAACAATAATAAACTAAAGCAACTTCTTGAACTAGCCCTGTTGACTTGTCGTTTTGCTTTGTTGTACTTGCGCTATTTTATTTTGACATCGCAACAGCTAGCTAGCTACAACACTCCACTGAAACCTTACATTTTATATTATTATTTTATAATATTTGGTATGCCTTTGAATCAATCAGCATTGGAGCTCATGGCCGATAGAAATATGGACTTCATTTCCAATCTTCCTCCAGGTTTTCAGGCAGACAAGGGGCAGAGAATGCACAACTCACCGGATCATGACTGGGGTCAGCCTCTCCCATCTGACGCTTTGACCCGCCTTCACCGTCAGAACGTTAGCGCCGCCGCAACCAAGCTTGACAACGGGTCTGCCATTCTCCAGGAACAAGTGCAGGAAACGATCGCCCACGTCTTCCTCTCGAGCTGTGGAAGGCCAGATCTGAGTTTAAAAACGTGATCTTATTTTCTGACAGGGGGACTAGTCGGCGGGGGGGGGGGGGGGAAGAAAGTAGCTTTTTAAAGTGGCCTACTTTCGGTTTTCACGTAGCCCTATGGTTAGCAAGTCCTTTTTCTGACTATTCTGTCACAACCAAGAAAGAATTGTTGATGACAGTGTTCCAGCTCGGAGTCGACAGAGTCTTGTCAATGGCTGAAACTGTGAGGAAGAAAAAAAAAAACAATGCGACCTCGATTTTAAAAGCTTTCTTTTCTTCATGCTCTCCAACAATTGTCAACAGTCAGTGAAAAAAGATTTCATTTTGCACTTACTGTAGACAGTACCATGCATTTATTCACAACCATGTCATTTCTGTTCGCATTGGGTGGGTGAAGTGTATTTCATTTAATGAATCAAAATGTCACCCGGTTCTCCCAATGCTGCAAACTTTCTGAAAAGGCTCCAACGTTAGAGTCCTTCTCAATATTCGCACAGCTTATTTGGCTTTTAATACTAAAAAGCCACGACGAGTTTGAGCGGAAATGAGCGTGGGCTTCAGTCAGCGAGACCGCTCGCGTTTCCTCCTCACAGTTTTCCGGTTTTCGGGTCGCGAACTACGATTGGCTGGCCTTACTGCCCAGTTCTGCCGAGTGAAACTAAGCTTTGGCCGGCAGATCTGGCTTCGGAGCCGGGGGCACGCCTTTCCTCCCGCTCCACAGCGACGATGCGCTAATGGGCGAACCCGGCCTACGAGCGATTTTCAAAAACGTAAAAACGACAGCTGCCGTTAGCCCGTAGTGCTGCGAGAAGTCCAGAGCAGCCTCGGCTGGTTGCAGTTCAGCGCGCGTCTCTCGGGAGATTCCGCGCTGCCGTTGCTTCTGACGTGCGCACCTGTCTTCCAGCGCCGATTATGTGTATACCGACGGGGGGGCGTACTCCCACGGGGCCTGTTCGTCCGTTCTGGGCGAACCGGCTCGCTAAAACTCGACCGCGGTCGCGCCTTCCGCCGAAATCACGTCCTCCACCAAAAACGGTGATCCCCTCAGCCCCCCCCAAAGGCTTTTTGGTCGTTGACCCGCTGTTGCCGGCCGCTGTCCGAGGGTGTGCGTGTGTGTGTGCGTGTGTGTGTGTGTGTCTTCAACAAAACCAATCCTGAGAGTGACTGCTAATTTCACCTTGGCAAACCATTAGCGCGCCTGGCTAATGCGTAACGTGTCCGCGGCTAAAATATGGCGGCGTGTGAATATGTATTTAGGCGGCCTCATTAAAAATAATAAGTGTGGACTGAAGTAATGGAGTGCAGAGACGGGGGCAGGGGACCTGCTTGCGCACGTGTAATTCATTCCCCGCCTTCACTCCACACAGTAACGGCATGAAATCACCGGCCTCCTTTAGCCTGAGCGGAGTGATGCGGCTTCGATCGCTTCGAGGCCGCTTTTATCTCTGAGCTTTCGGCTTTCTGCGGCGGGCAAGGGAAGCGAATAGGTACCAACGGACTTGTCCTATTAAAACACCACCTGCTGATGCCACTGATGTTGGCGAGGGAATGTGTTGCGGGTGTAAGAATGAGCGCCACTTTTAGATCTACCATGCCATGTCCTTGTAACAGTGAATTTGTTTGATCCCCTTGCATGTTTGCATGGATGTGGAGCAAGCTCGGAAAACAAGGCAGAGATGCTACGGTAACGCTACAGTAACGATGCTACAGTAACGCTACAGTAATGATGCCACAGTAATGCTACAGTAACGATGCTACAGTAATGCTACAGTAACGATGCTACAGTAATGCTACAGTAACGATGCTACAGTAACGCTACAGTAATGATGCTACAGTAATGCTACAGTAACGATGCTACAGTAACGCTACAGTAACGATGCTACAGTAACGATGCTACAGTAACGCTACAGTAACGATGCTACAGTAACGATGCTACAGTAACTATGCTACAGTAACGCTACAGTAATGATGCTACGGTAACGCTACAGTAACGATGCTACAGTAACTATGCTACAGTAACGCTACAGTAATGATGCTACAGTAACGCTACAGTAACTATGCTACAGTAACGCTACAGTAATGATGCTACAGTAACGCTACAGTAACTATGCTACAGTAACGCTACAGTAATGATGCTACAGTAACACTACAGTAATGCTACAGTAATGCTACAGTAACGCTACAGTAACGCTACAGTAACGATGCTACAGTAACGCTACAGTAATGCTACAGTAACGCTATAGTAACGCTACCCATGCTGTAAGCGCTAACGCCGCGGGCGCGTATCCTTTAGCGGCGGGCACGGCGGCGTTACGCGAGAAGCTACGGCACCATATAAACCTGCTTTTGTTTAAATTGATGTTTATCTCCCACACTGAATCCCTTACTCTCTAAATCGATGCCAGGAGCGCATTACTCTTGTTAACAATATCTATGGCACCGGCCCCCAGTCTTTCAGTTTCCCAGGACAGTGCATCAGTTACAATGGCTCCTCATTCATTTCATTACATCCCACAAATTAGAGAGGCTTCTGCAAATTAATGGTGACATCACACTGTTTTTTTCTCTCTGCTTTTTATTGTAGGTCTGTGGGGAGGCTGCTCAGAGACTATGCTTGTCAGCAATCTGTAGGCGTGTGCAATCGAGCCCTCTCTGTCTCTCTCCCTATGAAATGACCAATGTGAGAAAAAATGGTGTATACACACACATATGCACACACAAACACGCACACGCACACGGGCACACACAGGCACACACAAACACGCACACAAACACACACACACACACACGCATGCATGCACGCACGCACGCACACGCATGCACGCACGCACACACACACGCACACACAAAACACACACACACACACGCACGCACGCACACACACACACACACACACACGCACACTCACATACACACACACACACACACGCACACACACACACACACACACACACGCACGTTAATCTGAAAGGAAATGACGAATGGCTCAGTGCCGTCCCTGTGGCCCTGTTACCTTGCGTCGGGCCTAACAGACCATTCGTCCTTTTGTCAGCGCCTGTCACCTGTTCCCTCTCGCGCTCCGCGGCTGACAGGTGAGGTCCGGGGGGAGACTGGCCAGGAGCGGAGCGCCGCAGGTGGGGTGGGGGGGGTGGTATTGGGGGGGGGGGGGGGGGGGGGGGGGGGGGGGGTACCGCTCAGAATCTCTGCGTTTTCATTTGCATCTTCAGTCTGCTTGTCAGATCTAACTTTGTCTGTTTGATCTCTGGAGCTTCCCTTTCAGCGCCTGTCCTCAGATCAGAGGAAGCCGTCTCTCTCTAACTCCAACTCCTCTCTCCTCTCAAAGAGGAAGCTGTCTCTCTCTCTAACTCCTCTCCTCTCAAAGAGAAAGCTGTCTCTCTCTCTAACTCCTCTCTCCTCTCAAAGAGAAAGCTGTCTCTCTCTAACTCCTCTCCTCTCAAAGAGAAAGTCTGTCTCTCTCTAACTCCTCTCTCCTCTCAAAGAGAAAGCTGTCTCTCTCTCTAACTCCTCTCCTCTCAAAGAGAAAGCTGTCTCTCTCTCTAACTCCTCTCCTCTCAAAGAGAAAGCTGTCTCTCTCTCTAACTCCTCTCCTCTCAAAGAGAAAACTGCTCAGACTCAAACGTGAGCGTCTTCCGCAACCTTGCCGAATTCTCACCGCGGAGCCTACCTGGCTGCAGGTGGACGGGGCCTAGCAGAATCTAACAGACAACAAGAGTCCCAGCCTCCGGTCTTCTCCAGTAATCATCCTTGCTTGCTGATATTTATGAATATTACGTAATACCAGAATCAAAGGGAAGGTGTATTTTGCTCTTGATAAAGCCAAAGGATGAAGGTTGTGATGCAAAAATGAATGAAGAAAAAGAGCAAGCTTTCCACTCAAATCGAATTTATATATTTGTACGACTTTTAAAATCGACACAAGATTTATTTCAATATTATTCTTAACCAGGGGCATAACCAGAAGCTAAAAAAATACAGAGGTCAAGACACTCGGCTGGGGTGAGTTGGGGTTGGGGGGTTAGGTCGGGATATGCTCTAAATTTGAGGAAAATATTAAAGACCATTCATTCCCCTCCTAAATGAACTGCAACTGATGTTCTCTCCACAAACGGAAATTATAAATTGGCTTTGGAAATGGACATGAGAAAAAATACCAAGGACACGACCTTGGTGTCCTCACTTGGTAGTTATGGGCCCGTTTACAACTTTTCATTCCAAATTTCCCAGAACCTCTTAATTTGAAATGTCCAGTGGTCTGTGTAGGACCACGCCCTTCCTGCCACGCCCTTCAGGGCTCAGACGAGCTTGCGCGTGTGAAAGGCCTGCAGCCAAGCTGCGCATTCAATGCAGACAGCAGGTGACCAATCAGGAGTCGCCCTTTCAATGATGATGTTGGGAAAACCCTGCTGACGAAACCCTACCTTGCAAGGCTACGGCTAATCGCGTACGCTACATCTTTCTCCATGGAACTCCCTGTTTGCGCTTCACGCCAAAATGCTAACAATCACGCTCAGGTTCACATAAGGTTTGTGTACGCTTTAGCAGTGTCGCCAGCGACCGCTGCCATCCGTTCTCCCTTTCTTGCTAATCTGTAAAGGGAAATTATGAGGACGGCGACAGGCATTGACAGAAGATAAACACCGTCAGATAGCCGCAGACAGGCGAGATAAATTAGCCGCTAATCTGACGGACGACGGATCCCAGCCGACCTGGCACCACGAGGGGGCCCAATCACATTTTAACTCTCCGGACACGCCCCCCTCTCTGACTCCCGCCCTCGTTCGCCGAAATTTATGCGTGGGGACGTGAAGGCAGTCGCTGCTACAGAGGAGATTTAAAGGTTGCTTCCTGCCACAGAGACTAATCACTTCTGAGTCGATGCAACGTGTCTTTCGTTGTGATTTTTTTCACGGCACATCGTGATGGCTTTCTCACGGCTTCTCACTTTTCTTCCCATGAAGAAATCATAGCAATAGGTACAATCACAAAATAATAATAATAATAATAATAATAATAATAATAATAATAATAAGCTTAATTTCTACCCGTTGCAGCACTTCGCTTATATGGTTGTCTGTTTCAGAACAGTGCTGGAATAGAGAGAGAAGCCAGTCAGGTTTGCAGTAGTAAATGTAGTGAAACTGGGAGACGTTGAATGGCTTATTGAACACATAATGGCCCTGTTACACGGGGGGGAGGGGGCTCGTATAGACAGCTTCCCTGAGTTATACATCCTCGGGGGCTACAGCTGTTGCAGAGGAGAATTCAAATTGAGTTTCATCTGCCTGCCTTTTCATTTCCAAGTAAAAAATACATACAGAGAAGGACAGAATGGACCATGAAATGGATAATATATAGACATAAAGATAGACAGACAGACAGACATACAGAAGACAGACAGACAGATATAGACAGACAGACATACCCAGATAGATAGACAGGCAGGCAGACAGACAGACAGATAACAATTAAAATTCCATCTTAATTGCTACATGGGTATTTTATCCTCTGGTTACAATGTTTACTTCATGCCAGCGATTTGGCGTGGACAAAATGTGCCCTAGGTTTTGTTCCAGGGATGTGGCACTGTCAAAAATGTACCCTAGGTTTTTGTTTTCTGGGTAGAACATAAGGGGGGGGCTAATACTCGGTGTTCTTCGTTTGTAGAAAACCCTCCAGCGAGGAGGGAAGGAGGAGAGCTCTACACAGGCAGCATATTGTGATTAAGCGCCTTATTGTTCCGTAAATCTGGCGGCCGCAGTCCTGTGCCTCTCCTGTAGGGGTGCTGTGGTGACTCAGCGGTCACACTGAGTCTCTGGCACAAGCCCCGGACTGTGATGAGCTGTGATGAGGCCGGGGATATAAACACAAGCCCAACACCGACACCGCAACTCAGCAGGGAGAGGAGGGCTTAGCAGCGCTACGGCGCTTTAAAAAACAGAAACACACGTACACACACAGACACACACATGGACACAAACCCACACACACAATCATGCACACACACACAGACACACACGCAGACACACATGCACACACACACACGCAGACACACACATGGACATGTAGGTGTGTACACACATACACACAAACCCACACACACAATCATGCACACACACACAGACACACATGCACGCACACACAAACACACACCTGCACACAAAAAAACACATGCAGGTGTGTACACACATGCACGCACACAGACACAGACACAGACACACACACATGCAGGTGCGCACACATACACACAAACCCACACACACAATCACACACACACACACACACACACACACACACACAAACAAACACCCACACATGTACACAAACACACACACACACATGCACACACACACGGAAACATGGCATAACAAAATATTTTCTAAGGTAAAATTTGGCAATTCAAACTAAGACAGAGACAGTATTATTTTGTTGAAGTACACGCAGTCAATCCATTTTAACAGCGCAGAAGACAAGAAAGCTTCAGCTCAAGCAGATGAATAATTAACTCACACAGACATGAGTGGGGCTATATTGTGTTAAAAAAAACACAACATTTAACACAAATACATATGAATAGCTCAATCTTGGTTGGAGTACATGCGTGGGCCATATTTTAAATTATGAATAAAATAAAAATCTTTTAAGAAAGATGCCATGCTCCTGCATCATAAAAGCTGCTGTATTCTATCTCAGAGCTCAGCCACTGACACATATGTTCAACATGTTTACTGGTGCTTTCTAGAAGGACCTGTAAACGTTTACAGACAGTGTGCATCTCAGTAGCCATATGTATCTGTGTGTGTGTGTGTGTCTGCGCACATTTGTGTGTGTGCATCTGTGTGTGTATGTGTGTGTGCGCGCATGTGTGTGTGTGTGTGCGCGCGTGTGTGTGTCTGCGCGCGTGTGTGTGTGTGTCTGCGCGCATGTGTGTGTGTGTCTGCGCGCGTGTGTGTGTGTGTGCGCGTGTGTGTGTGTGTGTCTGCGCGCATGCCTGCGTGAGTTAGCCCTTGCAGGGAGAAGAGCCCTTCTCCTGTCACATTCCGTAGAACGCTTTCATTTGTGTTATCGGCGAGGGCCACAGGCAGAGGCGGGGAGGAGACAGACGCCTACCCCCCCCCCCCCCCCCCCCCCCCCCCCCCCAAACGCTCAGGGCTCCGTCTGCGCGCCGAAGTGCTGCCTCACACCCTCCTTCCACACCCCTCCGAACACGAAGAGAGGGGAGATGGGCGGACATGTGCCACACCCCGCCGCGAGCTCGCTGTGCCCCGCAGCTGAGAAAGGCAGCCGGAACATTCCAGAACAGAAAGGACTTCTTAAATTCACGCCCTTCGCGAGACAGCACGACGCCGACAATATGTGTCTGCTCTTAAAGCCCCTTCTGTCTCTCGTTAATGTGAGCTAACCGCGCTCTCCGAGGACGCCGTTTGCACACCGCTCTGCCGCTCGGCAACGTTCCCGATCCCGTCTTCTGTGCTAACAATAGTTTTTTTTATTCGCCGAGATTAAAGATCCTCCCTGCCGGAGGAGAGCGTTCTCGCGCGACGCATAATCAGGGTCGCGCACGTTTTCCCGCAAACGGCTTCATAACGCGCAGACCTCCCGCAGAGTCAGTAAATTTCCACGGCTCGCGATTGGGAGACGAAGGGCCACGCGGCAAGCGCAAAACGGGATGCGAAACTGAAACTTGATTACTTATTTGTGGAAAAAAAATAATAAAAAATGCGGCACGTTTAATGTTCCCCGCCCTCTCGAGGAATAACTAATGCTGGAATCGAAAGGAAATTGGAAAATGGTGTTCTCGGCGACAATATCGCAGCTGCAATTTGAAAACACAGTGGTTACGTTATTAAACATATTAAAATGAGAAAAGAAGCGAGAAGCAAGGCATGCGGATATATTTATTGTAATATTTTTTTTAGAGGTACAGTTGTCCTAGTGGAATTGCGTAAGACAGCGGTCGAAGGGGGGAGAGGCGCAGTAGCACTGCCGGAACGACAGGAGCGCGCCCCGAGGCAGACGCTCAGCGAAACGCGTGGGGTTTTCCCTCCCACCTGGCGCCCTCGGAAAAGCGGGGGGGGGGGGGGGGGGGATGTAGGCCGTCGAATCGGGATCTTTCCGCTCAACGCCACCGTGAGAGCGCCGGAGACGGATTACCTTCCCCGCTCGCTGCTTCCTGCCGTAGCAGGAAGTGAACCGCCTTTCAATCCCTCGCCTCAGCGTTAGCGCTGAGAGTTGAGCCGTCGTCGAAAGCGGGGAAGTCTCGCGGAGGAGGCACGGGTTCGAGGCGGGCGGCGCCGGCGCCTCGGACCACCGGCAAGGTGAAAAGCACGGCAGGGCCGTCCGCCTGGAGCGCGAACATTCCAGTCCAGTCCGGGCGGACCTTTCCGGAATCAGGCCTGACAGATTACGTCCCGGAACAGGGAGAAGCGAGCTAAAGACTCCCCGCTCCGGTATAATGCAAGGCATGCATATATAATGAAGCACGAGGTTTCGGTTCATGTCGGGATCGTTTACGGATGAATCGTTCACGGGCGCTCGTCAAATCGCGTTAAATCTGTTCCGCGGGCTACGCTATCACTACAAGTCCCACTGTATGTGGACTCCCCATTCCTCCAAGATATTTGGCCTGCTTCATCGCTGCATATTGTGTGCAAAGAAGCTTAAAATGTTACAAAAGAAGAATCCTAATATGATTTCTGTACTCAATTCAGTTGCTTAGTTCAGTTGCCAAGATCTGTAACACAATAGGCTGCTCTGGTATGCGTCACTTTTTAAAATAGCTAGAGATGATAGAGATCACCATCCATCTTGCACCCATGACAGATTTTGTTTGTAACCACGGGGGGGTCTTGAACCATATCAACAAACACATATGAACTGAAATACGAACTTTCTCATTGCTGTGAAAAAACTTTAACAAATATTTATTTTTACGTTGCGGTAACTAATTCTGACTGCTGACCTTTTTTTAATTGAATTCACTTTCAACAAGCCAAAGGTGATCATAGTCTGACCATGGCTTTCTGGTGACATTGCCCAGGGATGATTATGGGATGTTCAAGACTTGTAAGGACCAGTTTGCATTTTTCTTCTGGCTTTGCCATTCACCCTTCCTAATTATTTTTTTTCAATTCAGTGGAAGTTGAGACTCTCACTCTCATGAACTTGCTCATTAAATTCATGTAAAAATATATAAATAAATATCAGAGAGGAAGAGAGCCATTGTGTTGAAGGAAAGGGTCAAACGACTGGAATCAGTTAGCGAATGATGGCTATTTGTGGTTTTGAATCATTCTCACCACAGAGACCCAAAGGAAAGTTATTCTTTCAGGGAACACATTGCTATGCAGCATACCCTATAGGGTTCCAAGGCAGTTGAATCAGACTGCATTAGCCCAAAACATTATATGTGTAGCATATTGCAACTCGCTCAATGCATTCTTACTGCAATAAACATCCATTTTAGCACCTCACACAATGGACACATTTTCACATTTTCAATTTATATTAAAAAGTACCCTCAAGGGAATTCCTGAGCTGATCATTAAAAACAAAAGTGGCCAGTTTAATGGGAAATCTTAAGCAGTTCGTGTTTAATGTGAACCAATCACTTGAAAGGATTAACCTGCAGTTATGCTATCAAACTGCCAGCTCGTTATGAATGGGGAAAGATCCTGTCTTTTTGATTACTCCTTTAGCAATGTTTTACATTGTTACACATTTCATTTCGGGAAATTACCAGGTGTTAAATTTTTACACAGAAAGCAGTCTTTTTGTAACTTTATGGATTGTTAAACTCCCCCATATAAACAATGTGAACAACCGCCATCAAAACTGTGTGCAGATCTTTTTTATGTTTTACAGTCCAATTTTCATTTCCAATCTGAATTACTGGATATGCACATTAAAGTATAACTGTTTTCCCGAACTGAATTACTGAATTCCAGAAAAATGTACATTGAGGTATAAATGAATTCCTGTAAATATACTTTCAGGTACAACTGAATTCCTGAATGCGAATGCTATTTATTTACTTCATGCGCCATTTTTTTTTTTCTTGGTTTTGTCTGTTTTTACTGTATGTGTTCAAACTGTCTGACATTACTTATACAGATCAGAGCAAAAGCACTGTGCAACGCTTGATAAGAAGCGCTTCATAAATTACATGCATTTTTTTAAATCAAACGTTATCCTGGAAATACACCAGAGGTAAAGGGATGTTTGATGCCATTTATATATAAAGAACGACTGCACGCGTTGGGAAAATAGATTTCTGGATGCAGCGAGGAAACCAATATGTTTACGTAGCCACTAGGAGCAAACACATCATTTGGTAATTGCAAACTGGCAAAGAATTGTACCAAATGTTCTTTTGTTATAAATAATTACTCCAAATTGAATAATGTCACTTCTCTGCACAAACAGTAATAGTATCGAAGAAAGGAACCAATAAATACGACGCGAACCTCCGAGCGAACTGTGTTATTTGACAATGAAAAAAGAAAAAAACACAATTAACTTCAGATTTATGGAACAGCATTTTTATCTACAGCGCAATTTGAAATCAGTGGAGTCCAAAATCGCTAGCTTGTCAACATCTCTGCATCATTAATGTCCTTATCATACCCCTGCCTGTACTGAATTATGACAAAAGCGTGGCTGCATATCTCGCTTTCAGACCAGGCTTTGCTGTGGAAGGAGCCAAAATGGAGTCCTATATGAAGACGGTGAAACACAGCAAGAGACTGAAACACCACAGGAATATGCAACCGACTAGCCTACTTGGCAGAGCCGTGATATTTCATTAGCAGCGGCTCTGAATGAGGCTGTTAACGTTGAAATGAAACGACTCGGGAAATGTACTAGCCCTCCTCCTGAACGGGAAATGACTCAAAAGACATAAATTACACCAAAGGATTAGATGACAGTTGGAGCAATTCATGAAGGAACAAATCACTAAAAGTAATGCAAGCACGGTCCAAAAAATGTCTTCCCTGCGGAGAAGAATCTGCCAAAAAATGTATTACAATTATATTCACATTGCGTTGGAATCTGCTGCATAATAATATCGGGCATGACACCTGGTGATTCTGTAGTCTGAGCTTTCCATCTCTAAACTGCTTTCTACATCTATGA
Source organism: Anguilla japonica (assembly GCA_025169545.1). Classification (NCBI taxonomy): domain Eukaryota; kingdom Metazoa; phylum Chordata; class Actinopteri; order Anguilliformes; family Anguillidae; genus Anguilla; species Anguilla japonica. The sequence goes on along the minus strand of CM045900.1, from coordinate 24,690,883 downwards.
CTGGACCCAATAACCTCCATCTTCTAGAATATACCTAAACATCTTATAAAAATTATAATTAACAGCATCAAGATTTTGCTAAATTCAACTGTGAATAATGTTTGGGGGTATAATAGAGCATTTACTTTACAATATTATGAGAAAGATGTAGGCAGGTCATGTACCGGGAGTGTTGCACTATGGATAACACATCTGGATTAGTCTGGAAGAGATAATGGATTAGTCTCTCCACATAAGTAGATTTTTGTCCAACAGTTTACTTCAGAACCCCTCAGGCAATGGTAAAAAGAACTGACAGCAAACTGAGTCATGTTTCACGCGGGTGGATCTGAACCTGAATACCTTTTTCAGATATCTACAGATAATAACTACGTGACCAAAAGTATCTGAACACAACTTGGTCTGGGGCTGTTTTTCATGGTCTGGGCTAGACCCCTTAGTTCCAGTGAAGGCAAATCTTAATGCAACGATTCTCTGCTTCCAACTTTGTGGCAACAGTTTGGGAAAGGCCCTTTCCTGTTTCACCATGACAATGCCCCCGGGCACACAGCGAGGTCCATATATAAATGATTTTGTCGAGAATGGTGTGGAAGAACTTGACTGGCCCACACAGAGCCCTGACCACAACCCCATCCAACACCTTTGGGATGAATGGGAATGCCAACTGCAAGCCAGGCCAAATCACCCAATCAGTGCCCAACCTCACTAATGCTCTTCTGGCTTAATGGAAGCAAATCCCTGCAACAATGCTTCAGCATCTAGTATAAAGCCTTCCCAGAAGGGTGGAGGTTGTTATAGCAGCAAAGGGTGGACCAACTCCATATTAATGCTCATAATTTCGGATGAGATGTTGAATCCCAGTTGTCCACATACTTTCGACCATGCAGTGTATGTTGAAAACAGATTTTGTCTTCTTGTCATTTGTTCATAAGTCAAGTAGATCAAGTAAATGTTGCAAACTATTTACAGTTTAATTGTGTTTTCTTTTTTAATGTAAGCAGTGGATGAAATAGTTAAGGTCAATAGAAAATTAACCGACCAGTTTCCACAACATCTGAGGTGACAGACTATTATAAAATGCAGATGCAACATCTAGGCCAGCGTTCTTTGTAAAATAGTGTTAGAAATAAATGAACTATTACTAAACTTGATGATTAAAGATATGTCAGAGTTAAATCACTTGTTTGGTGCATTGAAAACAAAATATTTCCCATGCTTTAAACCTTGTGGTGTAAACTACACCCTCTCCAAGTTTTCTCTCTGAATATAGATGGATAATTTTGTTGGTTGAAGAGATACAGCTTCGTCGCTGCACACCTTCAATATTTACTGTGTAATGAATGTTATGAATGTCGGCATTAAAATTTGGTCTTTCTATCTTCAGGAAGTTGTAGACTGTTTGAAAGATATCAGTGCCAGGAGTGTATGTGATAGAAAAGGTACTTATTCCAGGTTTAATTGGAACAGAATGTACGATAAATGAATCATAGAAAAATACTAAGCAACAGAAGTATTTGTAGACTAAGTGTAGAGGGATAAAAATTTGTTTAGTGCTGCAGTTGGCAATTAGGTTATTCTATTTAAATATGAATAACTTAATGATGCAACAGTAAAGAGCCTTAATTCACCCCTCCCCAAATATATATATATATATATATATATATATATATATATATATATATATTTAAATATATAGTGCAAATTCAATTTAAAAGTCTATTGAAGAGTCCAAAAACTTTCCAATGTGAAAGAGGCTGACATTTTTCCTTTTAGAATTAATTCCCATTTTTTTCCTCCAGGAAAAAAAAAAAACACATTCTTTTAGATAATGCCAAGTACATTCAGAGCGACCTTTGCAAATATCAACCAACATTTCAGAGTGTGTGTGTGTGTGTGTGTGTGTGTGACCGTGCGTGTGGATGTGTGTATGCGTTTGTGTGTGTATGTGTGTGCCTGTGTGTGTGTGCATGCATGAGCGAATATGTGTGTGTGCATATGTGTGTTCCTGCATGCATGCATCCGTGCGTGTGTGTGACTGTGTGTGTGTGTGTGTATGTGTGTGCGTGCATGCATGTGTGTGTGTGTGTGTATGTGTGTGCCTGCATGCATGTGCTTGTGTATATGTGTGCATGTGTGTGTGTGTGTGTGTGTGAGTATATGTGTGTGCTTGCATGCATGTGCTTGTGTATATGTGTGCATGTGTGTGCGTGTGTGTGCATGTCTGTGTGAATGTTCGTGCATGCGTGTGTGCGTGAGTGTGCATGTGTGTGTGAACAAGTGGAAGTGCACTCGTGAACATAATAAATAAAACATTGTTATTGTGGTCATTAGGGGCCCAAACACCGCATGTGCAGGAGCCCTGTTGTTATTTTGTCAGTATCATCGTCAGAGATCCGCGCAGCGAAGCCGCTGGAAGCCTATTGTAATTGCACTGATGTTTATTAGGGGAGCGAGGCACAGCAGGTGCTGGAAGTCCTCCGGTTTTTGCTAGTACCCATAAATATTAAACGCCTCACGCGCACAGTAAATGCTCGATCGGGTCTAACGCGGCGACCCGACAGAGATCACGCTCCTCGAACCGTCGGGCGGTCAGCGATGCCCTGCGGACGTGGGCACAATCCGATGGGCGTGGAGGAAAGGTGGTCAACACGGGCGTGCGGGTGTGTGGAACGCACAGCCAAACCATGCCATGGAAATGCACCCGCCACAACCGCACAGAGCCGCACAGAACCACCTTTTCTTCAATGCCTGTAAGCTCCAAATCAATATGGCAACTTCAATAGAGAAAATCTGCCTGGCAGAGTCTTGCAAAATAGAAAAATAAAAAAAAATAAACTATTTTATTACTTGAGACAAGAGCCCTGTCTAAACCCATCTGCAATTCCTAAGTATGCACCGCCAGTTTGTGCAAAGTATTGATACACCTTAACTTTCTTTCAAGAAATTGCGTTACATATTAACACATACACGCTGCATACAACCTCAGGTCAATTACACTCTGTGCAACTGAAAAAACCCCCAAAACCGAGCGAACTTTTCCAGTTCCCTTGCAAATGTTTGATTTAGGGACAGTTATTAAATGGCTGCTAAATCAAAGGCTGGAATCAGTCACATAAAAGCTTGGACTAATTAAATCATTAAGAACAGGAGACTGAATGAGATGTAGGCACAGATATGGCTTGCCTTGCCTACTGGGCCCAAAGCAATGCTGTGTGTTCATTTTTAATTGTTCCTACAAAATAATGTTTTTTGTGCATATTTTAAATCTGTTCCTCCTGAATCTGAACGGGTGTTACTATGGTGACCAGTCACAGTTGGCAGAATTCCAACGAGTGGCTTACCAACCACAAGGTTTTTTTTTTTATTTAATTTTTTTTTTAACCAGAAGGCCTTCTGCAGACTTGAAAAAAACAATACAGCCGTGTTAAATATGAATGTATAATCTGAGTGATTAATTGAAAGAGAACATTCTAATGAGAAAATGTGTTTATCTATGTTTTTATATTTATACGTTTGATATTTATCAATCCCGGGCTATCATATCCCAATGTATGAGTGATCACAGAGGAACTGGTCTATGTGAATGTGTTATTAAGCAGGTATGCTGCTCGTGTGGAGGTGAAGGTGGGTTAATCTGGGATCAGTTTTCACTTTTTTACCCACATAATATCAAGGGCATTTTCAGCTGAGTACATAATATACTCCAGTATGGATACTGCTGCATACTCCAGCATTGGGAAGTAATGTGATTACTAACAAGCTAGCGGGCTAGTTCAGGGGAAAGTGGCTGAGGCTTAAAACCATTAAATACATTATTGCAGTGTACTTTTAGATGTACTTTCAGATTTAACTATAACAATTTATCGAGTTCACTGTATATTCACATTTCCACCGCTTCGCTGGAGTTGCCATTAATGTAACAGAAGTGAGAAGTCTGAGGAAACTGCAAAGACCTATGGGATAGCCTCCCAGCTGAAGGATGCACCAGACGGTGCCTTCAAATTAAAACAAAATAAGGCACCTGAGAAGGACGTATTTTTTGATGACTTCGGTTAGGGACATGCCTACGAAGGACAAGTGCGAAAAATAGCGAAAATAGCGAAAACACTGCCTTCTAAGGCGGCTGACCTCGTACTGGGACACAGAGAAAGCCAGCATGACGCTGCCAATCCAATCACATGCACACCTCTGCCTGCTCGTTCGGTTCGCCCTTCCACAAGATGGCGGCAGTGTGGACTTGTCCCAAAGTCCCTCATGTTCCCACAGCTGTTTAGAACATCACGCCCACCCACCCCGTAGCACATCTAACTGCGTGAACATTCAATTATGAAAAGCATATCTAAACGTTTTTTTTTTTTTTTTTTTTTCCAAGTAAGCATTGCTGAAAGACATGCAATTAACCAAAGTCCTAACCAGTGGAAGTACATTTTCAGATGCTCACATTAACTATATAATGCCCACATCAGCTATAAAAACTTAATGATGTCAGTATTCAATTCAATACAGTATTAATCTTTAATGTCCACCACCTTTAATGTCCTTTAATTGTCCAGTCATACACTCTGTGTAATTGGGCAATGGCAATAGCACAGACCGTATGGGAAATGGAAGTTAGCATGATGGATGGATGTCTACAAGAAAGCCTCTATATTGCAAAATCTATCAGCTGCTGCATATATCATTACACAGATTAGTGTAGAAAGCCAAGATGGACTGATTGCAGGTCTGTTCAGTGAAGCCCAGCTTGGAACTTATCAGTTTAGATTTAAGTTTCAGTCATTTAAAACGGGAAATTGATTCATTTTTTTTGCTCTTGAACTAATTGCCTATTTGGATTTTTTTGTGCATATTATTGATTTTGTCTGATATTTCTTACTTTCAATATTCCTTACTACATTTGTTTTCAAATAGGGGAAATACTATTAGTATAGGGGAAGACACAAGCAGACCAAAGAAGATCTCCTACTGGCTGTAGACATGTTACAATAGTATTTGCTCATCTGTTTAAAGGAGAGAGGACAGTCTACCATTTTCTCTTTATGTAAGCAGGTAGGAAGCAGAGATTGTTGATTGTTACAGATAAAGATGGGAGCGCAGTGCAGAGATTGCCAGGGCGATGAGTCGAACCCCTGGCCACACGGTGGGATCCCTGTCCGGGTTGACTGTCAGCCAACTGAGGACTGTGCTACACATGGTCGGCTGAGGTTTGGCATTTAAATATTAGTTTACATTTCTACCTTCCCTGCCACCGTTGCTTTAGGCTTGCTCCCGTGGAGGTTTAGGTCAGAGTTGTCTGTGAAGCGGACTGTGACAATTGTTTGTGAAATGCGCTATATAAATACATTTTGATTGATTGATTGATAGGTCTGGGCTCTTGAAGAAATATAATTTAATGACATTAAAATTATGCCCAATGTGACTGAACTCCTTAACTATTTAGAGAAACATAAAGAGAGCTTAGATGGTTAGGTACCTTGAATAAGCATTCTATAACACGAGTTCTGCCAGAAAAAAAAAAAGAAAAAATTTGGCACAACATGGAGCATGGGACATTCCCACCCCAATTTAGAATGGCCTATTGTCTGCAACCACAGCCACATTCATGCCTGAACCGCATGAATGGTTCTCTTCTGAAATGCATGGTGTCGCCTGCTGCTTTTCACACTGCAGACTATAGCTGAGCTCACAGAGCAGAGTCAGAGGAAGACCATTCATATGCAGCTTTCACATGCAATGTCTGGGTCTACCTGCAGGGTTTGCTAGATAGCAATGAAGCACAGACCCCAAACTGCCTGAACCCTCCCATACCCTGGCCATTGCAATGCCCAACTGCCCTATTGAGTAACCGGCCACAGTTACCGCTGACACGGCCCAGATTCGATCCGAGACCATGGGGTTTATCCCTGCACCACAGCGTGGTGTCTTACCCGAACGAGCCTCCCAACAGCCCGCTACACTTCTCCATTTCTCAAGTCCTGCAAGCTGACCAGATAAGCTTCCCACAGACCCACGCAGAGATTTAAAAGCTAAGATATTTCATATTTCCAGCTTGTATTCACAAAAGAGGTCATCCTCGCATTCTTAGGGAGGGTTACAGCGGGTGAACTTTTCTGTCTGCCCCCACCGAGAACCTAAAAAAGCCTGAAACTTGCACAAACTGTGAAGAGACGGAACAGAACAGACTGAATATAAAGAAGTTAAAAAGCCTAAAGAAAACTAGCAAAGAGCTACAGAACAGAGTTATAAGTAAATATGAATAAGACGTTTTATGTAACTGTATAAATGACAATTCCCCAGTTCTCATTTTGTCAGTACCGTCAGGTGCTGTTGCTATGATACCTCGACTCATGTACAGCTGTGTACTTGTGATTCCAGTCCTCTGCGTTGAGGAACTCACTAGTTACCCAGAGTCAGACAGTGGGAGGATGTTACCGCGGAGATGGTGAGCTTCAAACGCCGTATGAATATTTCAGTCGATCTGAGAAAGCTAAAGAAGCTTCATTCAGGGCCAAAACTCTCTCCGTCTTCTGCAGTTTTCACTGTGCTACAGTACATCAGAGGGAGGAATACACAGCAGCCATTTTGTTACAAAGTGAGTGGGTGTCTTTAGCTTATTCCATGATGACAGTCTGTTGCCTTGGCCTCGATGAGCCTGAATTATTAAATTAAAATAATTCTTAAACGTAACATCCATCCATCATCTACACCCGCTTATTCCTGGTCAGGGTCGCGGGAGGTGCTGGAGGCTATCCCAGCATGCATTGCTCAAGAGGCAGGAATACACCCTGGACTGTTCACCAGTCCATCGCAGGGCACACACACCATTCCCGCACACACTCATACCAATGGGCAATTTAGACTCTCCAGTTAGCCTAACCTGCATGCCTTTGGACTGTGGGAGGAAAGTGGAGTACCCGAAGGACACAGGGAGAACATGTGAACTCCACACAGAAAGGCCCGGTCCGGGATTTGAACCAAAGACCTTTTGCTGTGAGGCAACAGTGCTACCCACAACACCACCCCCTTAAATCTAATAGATTTGCATATTTTTAATTATTACTCTCTAAAGAACAGTGAAGGTTCGGGCTTTCTCTGGGGGCAGGGCTGTGGAGGGGTTGAAACATGCAACGGGAAACCGCAAGGTTTTTGTACTCACTGTAGAGGATGGAGCCCAGGGACGCGTTCGATTTCACGGTCAAATAAAGTGTAACTACATATCCCGCCTCTGGGGGCGGTAGAGCGCTCCCATTTCCCTCGGCCTCCAGCAGGGAGGTAAGGAAGGGCATCTCCAGGTACGACGTCCCGTCGAAAGAGGGGAAGAACACAGCGGTGTCTGGAAAGGAAAATCAAACAAGGTTTTTCAAGCGAGAGTACGTTCGAGATGATTTCCCATGTAACTTTCTCGACACAGGTCTTGCAACACTAAACACTCCCTCTGCTCCAAGAAACCTTCTCTTGGCACTCCATTTTCAAATGGAATATAAGAGAGCAATACACTACCTTAACCCAGTAAAAATCCCAAAGCTTTCTGTTGTCAATTGGGCCCCTCAGTGATTTATAAAAATTTCCCAGAACAATTTTCTCTTATACTTTCATGTTTCTGCTCAGAGATAAATGAAAGCTACCAGAATGGATGAATGCCCTGTTGCTTAATTAAACAGATTATCATGTAAGAAATTCCGCCGAGATTAAATAAAATGAGAGAGAGAAAAAAAGAGAAACTAATTGTGTTTAATTCATTCTCTTCTCGCTTTATTTGCACAAAGATGTGAAATTTTCAAAAACACTTCAACTGTAGACAAAAAAAAAAATCTGGTTAACGGTGAGGACCTAGTGGCACACCTTGAAGGTAAGAATGAAAATGTACTGTTATTATTGTTATAATTCTAATTCTAATAATAATAATAATTATTATTATTATTATTTTCAGGGCCTGTCACAGCAACAATTTGCAGTCTCCCAGTAACTTCAGTGTGATATTCAAAAAAGACAAGGGCCACAGAGGATTTTACTGTATGCAAAGACAATCTTTACGGAGATAATAAGTTCTATGAAACATTAGTAACAGAAACAGTTCATGAACAGTTCACAGAACATTATAAGCAACTGTCTAATTTTGAAATACCCACCACGCATCTATTTCAGACTGCTCACCTGTACCTGCGAGTTAACTTCAGAGAGTGAATTAAGTGAAATGATAAAATCACTTCATTACGCTCCATCACCAAAGCAACCGCACGAAACAGGGAACAGGTGCTGCCATAATCCACTTCAGCTCAAAAAAATGCCCAGGGCATTCAACAACCACAAAACAGAAATCAATGACTAATCTTCAGAAGTAAGAACTTTACTCTCACTTTGAGCTTTAATCAGTCCACAGAACATTCCGGTTCTTCATTCGAACCCTTCCTGATTTGACCAAAGCTGGCAGCAGAGATACAGGTCTGCCCTAATGCTGTACAAACTGGCATCTAATGAAATGTGTATTAAGGAGTTTACATGAAGACGAGGATGAGTTTAACCATTTTGTTGCCAAGATTCTGCCACAAGCCAGATTTTCCTCTGTTGCAACAGCATGGTCCAGCTGATCTATGAGGTCAGAGTATGGTCATCCTGCAGTCCAGCTCATCTGTGAGGTCAGAGTATGGTCACCCTACAGTCCAGCTCATCTGTGAAGTCATAGTATGGTCACCCTACAGTCAAGCTCATTTGTGAGGTCATAGTATGGTCACCCTACAGTCCAGCTCATCTGTGAGGTCATAGTATGGTCAACCTACACTCCAGCTCATCTGTGAGGTCAGAGTATGGTCACCCTACAGTTCAGCTCATCTGAGAGACCAGACTATGGTCGGACTTCATCCCAGCATACACGTTCCCTTCAGCTAAAACACTGCCCAGAGTCAATACCTTTTCTACATTGCATTGAATAATTGTTATTTTAAAAGATTAAGAACTGCAATGTAGGGGTTTTTTTTTACAGCTTGTTGCTAGAGAGAAATACTGCTAGTTCACTTTATTCAAAACCTAAGTTGTGTGTTTCCCAGTATGTGTATGAGAGAGAGACAGAGAGATAGAGTGAGACAGATCCACAGAGAGAGACAGAGACAGCAAGAGAAAGAGACAGTGAGAAAGAGAGAGAGATACAGCCAGAGAGAGAATATGTTTGTGTGTGTGCGTGTGTACATGTGCCTGTGTGTCTGTCTGAGAGGAACCACACAGGGCCTCTGACAGCAGAAAAGCAGCGAAGTGGAATCTGCGATGGCTCTGGCATCCTGGCTTGTGGGGGTAAAAAGACTTTTCAAAAGTAAAAACAAACAAAAAAAAAATCCTTTTATAGCCGAGGGACGGGATGAGTCACTGCATATTTTATGGGGTCAAACAACAAACCCGGAGAGTAGGGTGCAAGCTTCAGCAGGCCACATTCGACAGATATTTACTTTATAACTCCCACCGCTGCAATCCGACAGGAGGGTCTTAGCTCTCGATTTCTGCCTGAAAAGCCAGACCCTGGCAGTCAGAATATGCACTGTGGACGCCCACATAAGTGTACCTTTGTGCCCGCTATGATGATATCACAATTTTCAGCCATATCATTATCCCTTTATCTTCAGCTTTAAAGCAATGTGTAAGGCGGCGGCGCAGTGTAATGGGTAAGGAGCTGGTCTTGTAACCTGAAGGTCGCAGGTTCGATTCCCGGGTAGCACACTGCCGTTGTACCCTTGAGTACCCTTCAGTATATATCCAGCTGTATGAATGGATGCAATTTAAACGCCATGTAGAATGTTGTGTAAGTCGCTCCGGATAAGAGCGTCCGCTAAATGCCTGTAATGTAATGCACTCTCCATGTGCAACAGTGGGCAATGGGCTTCTACTATGAGCTGCGAGCAACAGTAGCAATGAGGAGGCTGAACTCTGCAAACCTCTTTTACAGGGTGCATCCGGCGCTCTAATTGGAGCCCGGGAAGGACCGTCTCCCTGCGCCGACTCGATCAGACGCGTCGTCGTTTACGGCACGTTAGCCTTCCGCGACCTTTCACCCTGGCCCGCTCTCTCCTCGGCAAATAGGTTGACACAAGAGGTCCACAAATCAAGCTGTGAATGAGGAGGGGACGGCGCAGCGGTCAATAGCAATCACTCAGAGAGACAAAGTGCGACCGCTTCCGGCATCGGGTCGTATGTTTGCCCAGCATCTCCCTGTCAGCGCTCTGTCCTGTTCAGACCGAGGAGCTGTTTCCTGTTCAGACCGAGGAGCTCTTTCCTGTTCAGACCGAGGAGCTGTTTCCTGTTCAGACCGAGGAGCTGTTTCCTGTTCAGACCGAGGAGCTCTGTCCTGTTCAGTCTGTGGAGCTCTGTCCTGTTCAGACCGAGGAGCTCTTTCCTGTTCAGTCTGTGGAGCTCTGTCCTGTTCAGACCGAGGAGCTGTTTCCTGTTCAGACCGAGGAGCTCCTTCCTGTTCAGACCGAGGAGCTGTTTCCTGTTCAGACCGAGGAGCTCTTTCCTGTTCAGACCGAGGAGCTCTTTCCTGTTCAGTCTGTGGAGCTCTGTCCTGTTCAGACCGAGGAGCTGTTTCCTGTTCAGACCGAGGAGCTGTTTCCTGTTCAGACCGAGGAGCTCTTTCCTGTTCAGACCGAGGAGCTGTTTCCTGTTCAGACCGAGGAGCTCTTTCCTGTTCAGACCGAGGAGCTCTTTCCTGTTCAGACCGAGGAGCTGTTTCCTGTTCAGACCGAGGAGCTCTTTCCTGTTCAGACCGAGGAGCTGTTACCTGTTCAGACCGAGGAGCTCTGTCCTGTTCAGGCTGAGGAGCTGTTTCCTGTTCAGGCTGAGGAGCTGTTTCCTGTTCAGACCGAGGAGCTCCTTCCTGTTCAGTCTGTGGAGCTCTGTCCTGTTCAGACCGAGGAGCTCTTTCCTGTTCAGTCTGTGGAGCTCTGTCCTGTTCAGACCGAGGAGCTGTTTCCTGTTCAGACCGAGGAGCTGTTTCCTGTTCAGACCGAGGAGCTGTTTCCTGTTCAGACCGAGGAGCTCCTTCCTGTTCAGACCGAGGAGCTCTTTCCTGTTCAGACCGAGGAGCTGTGTCCTGTTCAGACCGAGGAGCTGTTTCCTGTTCAGACCGAGGAGCTGTTTCCTGTTCAGACCGAGGAGCTCTTTCCCGTTTCCTCTTCAGACCAAGGAGCTCTTTCCTGTTTCCTGTTAAGACTGCAGAGCTCTGTCCTTAACTTTCAGTGACAAATTTACCATTACATCACCCATCGCATGTTCTAAATTACACTATGTTTTTGGGTTCATTAATGTGGCAGCAAGCTTGTGATAACCTGAGGGAATAAATAAATAAAAATAAATAAATAAATAAATAAATAATAAAATATATTGCTCCTGGCTTGGACCTTTCTGTGTGGAGTTTGCATATTCCGCCTGTGTCTGCGTGGGTTTCCTCCCACAGTCCAAATACATGCAGGTAGGCTAATTGGAGACTCTAAGGTAAATTGCCCATCAGTATGAGTGTGTGAGTGAATGGTGAGTGCATGGTGTGTGTGCCCTGCGATAGATTGGCGACCTGTCCATGGTGTATCCCTGCCTCTTGCCTAATACATGCTGGGATAGGCTCCAGCACCCCCCGTGACCCTGACCAGGATGAGCAGGTATAAATAATGGATGGAAGGATGGATAGATAAATGCATTGCTCAAGGCTAAGTACCATACAGGTTTGCCTAACTACACAGCTTTGCGATTAACAGACCAAACGCTGCTAGTTTCCCAGAAGATCTAATGTGTGACAAAGCGTTGGGCAGTAATGAGTCATTTGGGAGATTTGTGGATGTCTTCTGATTCTCACCATTTGTCTCAGCTGGACCTGTCAATCACACACGTGCAGTACATGCATGCGGTCACAGCGTTTGCTTCCCACAGGACGAAAGATACGATTTAACGAGCCACTCCGACGCACCGGCGAGCTTTAACTATCGATCGATCTTAAACAACAAAACTCTTTTTCTTCTCATTTCTTTACTTATTTACTTATTTATTTGGCAGTCGCGCTTGCAGAGGGATTCGCCCCGGCCGTCACGGTAAAGATACTCGCAGAGCGAAAACAGTCTCGTCAGTCGCAGGCTACGCGGAAACTGCCGTACGCTCCAGAGAGCCGAGACCGGAATCTTCCCCCGCCAGCGCTCGTCCGAGCGTCTTCGCGCTCGCTGGGAGGGCACGGCGTCACATTCCGCCCGTCTCATGTTTTCGCCATTCGTCCTTGTCGCACGCGCTCAGACGGACACCTTTCGTCTCCCGTCCGAGCGGAGCGGGGTGGGGTGGGGGTGGGGGGGGGGGGGGGGGGGAGCGGAGACTGACCGCGTCCCGTGAAAAGGGCCACATTTTCAATAAAGCGCCCTTTAAATCACATTTACAGCTTTCCCGCCCGATCGATAGTGTGTTTTACGGCTGGCGGAGAAATTATCAGCGGATGGGGGGGGGGGGGGGGGGGGGGGGGGTGGATGGCGATTGAGGGGAGGTACGGGGAGCGTGCTCGCGGGTCTGGGACGTTAAACCCTCGCCTACCCCCGCCGCCCCCCCCACCCCCATCGCCCCCGCGCTCGCTTTCTCCGGCCCCTCTGGGGGATTTCCCGCCCATTTGAACAATGAGCGATCGGGCGGGGGTCCGCGCTGGATTTATGAAGACTGCGGCTCCCCGGTAACGAGGCAATCTGAGAGCCCGTGATCAATAGAGAGCCCAGTCTGAGAGGTTTCCTGCTCTCCCACTCTCTGTGCGCCCCCACACTATTCTATTATATTACTGGGGTGGGGGGGGGGGGGGGGTGTTCTCCAAAAATTGAGTCTTCGGCTTATTTATTTATTTTCTGATCATTAAACTTTCAGTTTAGGGCTTACACAAACTTTTCTCCTTGTGACCTATGCTGTCTACCGGCTGCTAAGACCGGCTCTATCCGAACAGGAGCACCAGCTTTCTCGCCCCTGTTCTTCTCCTTTGGATGCACTGTATGCGGACTGCTACGTAGTGAAGACGTCAAAGCAGAGATGAAAGAGCGAAGGAAGGGGAGGAGATGGACGTGGATCTCTTATCACGCGGCAGGCAGGCTGGTTCGGGCTGACATGGTTCTGGCAGTGCTCTGGTTCTGGGCCTTTGGATGTAGGAATTAAAGCTGAAGCCAGAGCCGTTGGGATGTCGTCGCTATCCGTGCCGTCTGGGAGCCTGCCCCGGCCGCAAACATGGAATCCGATGCACGCTGGGGCGTCAGTGACTGGCCCGGCCCCTGCCCCGCCCAACGTGCCATGGACCCGCCCCCCCCCCGCCCCTGTCCCCGCCCACACAGCCCTCGCTCCGCCCACCTGGGGTTGCTTAGCGCTTAACATAGAGCTCAGTGCCCTACTTCAGGTCATTGATCAGCTTAACATTGTTACCCAACCAAGATTTTTTTGGTTGGGTAACAACTGTGACCGGACATTAGAGGTCACGACTGAACACGCGACCGGCGAAGACAGCCGTGTCCCGGATCACCGCCCCGCGGGTCACGGGTCACATGACTACAGCGCCCGCGGCGCGGGCCGTTTAGCGCGTCTCTGGGGCCCGCGGCCCCCGCCTGAGAAACACCTGCGCGCCGGGACCGCATCCAGGGAGCCGCGGAGGCCCCAAATTACCCACGATGCCTTTCACCGAAGAAACAACAAAAAAAAAAAAAAACACGCCACCTCGGGGAATGGCTCATTAATACGGGTCAAGTTACCCGCGGAAGATGCAAATGGGGACGATCAGTCTTGCGGAGGGGGGGGGGGTGGGGGTGGGGGAGGGTGTGGGGGGGGGGGGGGGGGGGGGAGCGCGTGATTCGCCCGGGTTCGAGGCGCCGGAGAGCCTCGTAAGAATTATTGAATACGTCGGGCCGCTTGATTATGTGATATTTCCCACGGGGGAATACAAATGAGCCCGGCCCCCGAAAATAGGCCCCCCGCTGCTCTGCCGCCTCGCCTGGGGAGACGGGTGGCATTTCGGCGGATTACTTAATTATCCAGGAATTAGCACTCTCTGCACAAACGGAGGCGTGTGCGGCGCGAAGGGGAGCGGGGCCGGTGGGGGGGGCGGGTTGGGTAGGGGGGGATAGGCGGCGGGGGTCGGGGGTAAGCCGGCCCTTTTCTGGCATTTTTTTGGGACGGGGAGTCAAGGAGATTAAAAAAAAAACATTTTGGCAGTGCTCCGCTGGCCTCACATGACCGATCGGCTCAGAGGTGCTGAGGACAGGGTCCTGGAGAACGCTCGGCTGGGCACGGTTACCCCGGTAATGAGACGGAAGGCTCCGTTTGTCTTTTACGGGCACCTGGCATCTGTGGTGGCACGGGGCACGGGGGAGAAAAAAAGATTTTGCGTCAGCTTCCACATAACGCTATTGCAGCTTTTTACAGCACTGCAGCAATGCTGCAGTAACATGGCAGTGATGCTGCAGTAACGTTGTGTAGGACCCTGGTGAACAGAAACATTGCAGCGATGTAATTACAACTTTCCACCATCAGCAGAAAACATGTTACATCTATCTATCTATCTATCTATCTATCTATCTGTCTGTCTGTCTGTCTGTCTGTCTGTCTATACTATATGAAATGGGTTTCCATGGCTGAGCAGCCGTACACAAGCCCAAGATCACCGTGCACAGGTGTCGGCTGGAGCGGTGCAAAGCACACCGCCTTGGACTCTGGAGCGTCCTCTGGAGTGATGAATCATGCCTCGCTATCTGGCAGTCTGACGGATGAATCTGGTTTTAGCGAATGCCAGGAGAATACTACCTGCCCGAGTGCACAGTACCAATGGTAAAGTTTCGGTGCGGGAGGAATAAAAGTCTGGGGCTGTTGTTCATGGTTTTGGCCAGGTCCTTAGTTCCAGTGAAGGCAAGTCTTAATGCAACAGCATGCAATCCCATTATAGACGATTGTGTGCTTCCCAAACTGTTCGGAGAAGGCCCTTTCCTGTTTCAGAATGACAATGCCCCCAGGGACACTGCACAGAGCCCTGACCTCAGCCCCATCCAACACCTCTGGGATGAATGGGAAAGTCAACTGCGAGCCAGACCTAATCGCCCAATCAGTGCCCAACCTCACTAATGCTCTTCTGGCTGAATGGAAGCAAATCCCTGCAGAAATGCTCCAACATCTAGTATAAAGCCTTTCCAGAAGAGTGGAGGTTGTTATACCCGCAAAGGGAGAACCAACTCCATATTAATGCCCATAATTTTGGATGAGATGTTGAATGTCAGGTGTCCACATACTTTTGGCCATGTAGTCTATCTATCTATCTATCTATCTATTTAGGAATAAATAAATGCTAAAGATGTGTTTGTAACTGGACAAAAATCATGACAGCATTTAAAAACATTAAAAACCCTTTAAAACGTTACTTGGCTAGTCGGGGTGTCACCAGGGTGATGAATCCGCTCCTAATTATTCGCTTGGCAGACGCTCCAGGCTGAGGGGCAGTTCAGCACTTTAGAACCCTATTATTACATTATACAACCACATATCGACTCCAGCAGCATGGGGGTCAGGGCTATAATCGCTGTGCCACATCCAGGGAATCAAACATGCAACCTCCTGGCCAAAAGCCCAGTTCCTTTACCGACTGCAGGAGACAGTGTATCGAGTTCTACAACCCAGAGAGCCTCTACGCGTACTCTTAATTCAGAGGGCTAGCCTACTCGGGCTACCAGGGGAACAGAAAGCAGATCTCCACTTAATGAATCGGCTCATTTGGTACTTTTTACCGTTCGTTTGATTCGTGCAAGTTGTGAAAACAAGTCCAAATTAAGGCAAATAAATAAATAAATAAACAAATAAATTCACAGCAAGTGATCTGCGAGTAGCTCAAACTTTTAATTTAATCCTGGCCACTGTATCATTCAGCAAGTCATTACTCACCTGTTTCCTCCCCCCACCCCACCCCCCCCATCTGCACACTGTCTGATTAACCTAAATAGCATGTTACTTGCTCAGAGTCAATATTGCCACTGCAACACATTGCGAAAAATTAGCAGGTGCTCTTATAGAGAATGACTTATACAATTAAGTACTGTGTAGTGTGTGCGTTCATATACGATACCAAGCACAGTAATGAAAGAGAAAAGGATGCCTGACAAGTTTGGATTCCTTCTCAATACATTATAAAATCTAGGCCATTTCTAATTACCCGGTTGTGAGAATCCAGAAACATAATATGTAGGTCATTTGCTTATGATTTAAACAGAAGCAACTCGGCAAACACGAGAGAGCTTGTTCTCTAATAACTGTCCTATTTATTTTTGCTCATAAAAACATATATTTAATTCAGATCTGTTTTTTTTTTCTTTCTGAAGTGTACAGTTAGCAAATACCCTCTTAAAACTGTTGATAAAGCTTTTTGGAATAAAAAACAAAAACAAAACATCTTTTAACCAAATCCATGATGACTAAAAACTGCATAATTAATTTTAGCGTAGTAATTTAATCGAGTCTCATTAACTTATTTATTTTTATGAGTTAAGGGGGCAGGAAAGGTCCAATCTAATAAGTATTTCAGATGCCAGGAAAATGAATAATAAGCTACAGTACAATAGTACAACCAATTAAAAAAAATATATATACATTTTTCAATGGAAGAACTTTAAATGGAACCTTTATGAAAGCAGCTCGTGGCGCGGCTTCTGCACACGTAAGGTTGCATGTCCATTAGACAGGTGGAGTGCACAGCCTTGTACACTCGTGTGAGGTACTCAAGCTTAACTGCTTTAGGAAACAGCCTTGGATATAAAAGATACGTATGTGCAATAACATCAATGGCGTGGCACGTTAGAGTGAGTCCCAACAATGACTCAAAGGACATGAATACAGGAGAAAAAGGCAAGCAAGGGGGGGGGTGAGGAGGGATGATGGGGGGTGTGTGTGCGGTGACAGGGAGCCTGAGGGGGGTCTGAGGAGGGTGAGGGGTGGGGGGGTGGGAGGTGAGGGGGGTGAGTGGGGATAAGGGGAGTTGAGGGGTGGGGTGGTGTGGGTGAAGGAGGGGTGATTGGGGATAAGGGGAGGTGAGGGCAGTGAGTGAGTGGGGGAGGAGGTGGGGGGGTGAGGGGGTGGAGTGAGGGCGGTGAGTGGGGATAAGGGGAGGTGAGGGGGGGTGAGTGGGGATAAGGGGAGGTGGGAGGGGTGAGGGGTGGGGTGGGAGGGGGGTGAGTGGGGATAAGGGGAGGTGAGGGGGGTGAGTGGGGATAAGGGGAGGTGGGCGGGGTGAGGGGTGGGGTGAGGGCGGTGAGTGGGGGATAAGGGGAGGTGAGGGGGTGAGTGGGGATAAGGGGAGGTGAGGGGGTGAGTGGGGATAAGGGGAGGGGGGGGGGGGAGTGAGTGGGATAAGGGGAGGTGAGGGGGGTGAGTGGGGATAAGGGGAGGTGAGGGGGTGAGTGGGGATAAGGGGAGGTGAGGGGGGTGAGTGGGGATAAGGGGAGGTGAGGGGGTGAGTGGGGATAAGGGGAGGTAGGGGGGGGTGAGTGGGGAGGAGGGTGAGGGGGGTGAGTGGGGATAAGGGGAGGTGAGGGGGTGAGTGGGGATAGGGGAGGTGGGAGGGGTGAGGGGTGGGGTGAGGGGCGGTGAGGGGGATAAGGGAGGGGGGGGGTGAGTGGGGATAAGGGGAGGTGAGGGGGGTGAGTGGGGATAAGGGGAGGTGAGGGGGGTGTGAGTGGGGATAGGGGAGGTGAGGGGGTGGGGGGGGTGAGTGGGGATAAGGGGAGGTGGGGGGTGAGTGAGTGGGGATAAGGGGAGGTGAGGGGGGTGAGTGGGGATAAGGGGAGGTGGGGGGGTGAGTGGGGATAAGGGGAGGTGAGGGGGGTGAGTGGGGATAAGGGGAGGTGAGGGGGTGAGTGGGGATAAGGGGAGGTGAGGGGGTGAGTGGGGATAAGGGGAGGTGAGGGGGTGAGTGGGATAAGGGAGGTGAGGGGGGGGTGAGTGGGGATAAGGGGGGGTGGGGGGGGGTGAGTGGGGATAAGGGGAGGTGAGGGGGTGAGTGGGGATAAGGGGGGAGGTGAGGGGGTGAGTGGGGATAAGGGGAGTGAGGGGGTGAGTGGGGATAAGGGGAGGTGAGGGGGGGGTGAGTGGGGATAAGGGGGGGTGGGGGGGTGAGGGGTGGGGTGAGGGCGGTGAGCGGGGATAAGGGGAAGAAAGAGGGGTGAGTGGGGATAGGGGGAGGTGGGGGGGGGGTAAGAGCAGGATGACGGGGGGTGAGGGGGGGTGAGGGGGGTGAGGGAGGGGATCTGAATAACTGGCAGAAGCAGAAAAGTGCTGAAGAGCAAATAAAAGCGCTTCATCACGGTGGCAGGCTGTCATTACCGCCCGGCTGAAATACCCTCCTCAGCTTCACTCTCTCCCCTCCGCTCGGCGCGCACGCTCACCGGCGGCCGGAGGAGGCAGGCGGGCGCCAGCGTTCTGCGTGTGCGCGTCCGGGGGGCCAGCGGACGCCGGGGGCCGGAGGGGGCGGAGCTGGACGCTTCCTCGCCGCGTCTGACTCAGCCTGAAGGAAGCTCATGCTGCATATCTTTAATACTTCCCTCTGCGGAACCTGAACGGATTTTTATGCCCGAAAAAATTCAGCCGAACAACGGAGGCCCTTTACTTCACAAATCTAAAAGTCTGAAACTTGAAAGGATTTAAATAAAAGTCTTTAAATTGAACTGCATAATCGCAAATGAGAAAGGCAGAGAGAGCGACAGATAGATAGAGAGAATAAAGTGGTATCAGGAAAGTTATACCGAACGAAAGCATAACATTTAGTCGTAACGTAACGTTTACAACTAACGCGCCTTCTGAAAGCGTGGCGTAAAAACGCAACGTTTCGACGAAACGCGACGCGGGTTTGGTTCTCGCCAGCGCGCGCGCCACCGCGCGGCGGGGATTGGCCGATAGAGCTCGGCCTTTATCGGCAGGCCGCCGCTCGCCGGGACGCCGGCCTCTGCAGATAAACCCGGCGTTATCGGGAAAGGCGCCCGGAGTCCCCTCTCCCCCCGCCGCAGTTTGAGGACCCTCAAACATTTTATGCTCTGTAAACCCACGGCCCGTTAAGACGGGAAATTGAATCTAGGGGCGCGCGGCCGCGAGGGGAATACCAACGACAGCCGCGCTAGCTTCACGGAGAAGTGTAATTAGCGAGCCCTCCCCCAAATCCACGCAAGACTTTCGCCGCCCCGGCGATGCGTCCGTTAGAGGGAAAACACACGTGCTGTTATAACGCCGAATCCATTGATCCGCAGTTCAACAAAGGTATGCTGTTTGGCTCAAAAACCCGAAACGTTATTTCGAAGGAAATAATGGCATTCAGAGCAGGCCTTTGGCGTCAGAGCTTAAGAAACTCCGCGCGGTTTCGCATCGAGCTCAATTTATGTCGTGACGGGGGGGCATTGAGATGCCATAATTCAGACACGTCCCTCTTTTCCTCCCTGTCTCTGTCAGTCTTTTTCCCTCTTTCCGTCTTCGTCTGCAAAACAAAACCGCCGCCGGTCCAGATGTATAAATAAACGCCTTCGCCCTTCAACCGGAACGGCCTTCTGTTGAGCGCGACGTGCGGTAGCATGCCAAAGCACAGGAGCTACCGCTATGCTATCTCCTAAAGTCTCCTGAAGTCTCCTGAAGTCTGCAGCCACTGTCCAAAGACCTTCCATTGCATTACATTACAGGCATTTAGCAGACGCTCCTATCCAGAGCAAGTTACACAACTTTTTTTTTTACACAGCATGTAAATACTGAATCAGTTTATATAGCTGGATGTATACTGAAGCAATGCAGGTTAAGTACCTCGCTCAAGGGTACAACGGCAGTGTCCTACCCGGGAATCGAACCTGCGACCTTCGGGTTACAAGACCAGCTCCTTACCCATTACGCTACACTGCCGCACACGCAGGCCGCCGCTGCGTGGTGGAGCAGTCATCAGCGTCATGAGGATGCTAGCGCTCCATGGCTTGGTACCTCGCTAGCTTTAAATCGAGTCCCGCTAGGTGAAGCTCAGCCACTTCTGCATGAAGTCTGCTGCGCTAAGGATATTAGCAGAGACAAATCTGTGTTCTGAGCTTATCTGAGAGACGGAACGCGAGAGAAAACGATTCAATAAAATCATATTCCATGCACTCGTCTTAATAATGCTGCACAGAACTACTTATAAACCCAGGTCTGGGAGAAACAGCTTGCATGAGGTAAAAAAAAAAAAGATATAAGTAACTATAAATCAACTGCAGTTGAATAATTTTATTAACATACTTTACTGACAGTGAAACCCACTTGTAGGTATACTGATTGTAGAAATAACCTGGATGTAGTGATGGAACTGTTTCCTATTAAAACTCTGCAAGCAATAACAAATACTGTTTCTAAGAATGTTTTTTGGCTCTCAAAGCACGTAATTTGAATGCAGTGTATAATCTATAAATACAATATGTTTATTTAGTTTTTAGTTAATATGTTTTATAAACTTCATAAATCTAATTTGGGTTAATCAAAGGCATTTTAGTTTGAAATCTTTATATCTTCTGCATCTTCTGATTAACATTTGGTCACATCGTGTCACTTGGTGAAAACACCTTTTGCCTTGTTGCCAACACCCTGTTGTCACTGAGCAAAAATTCATCTTCACAAAGTAAAACGTATCCTAGGACACGTGCTGACGTGTGGTGTCAACATGCAGGCTATTTGACTGCCACAAATGTATTCAGGTTGTCAGCAAAATTGCTTCATATGGAAAATGCACATTACTGAGTTTTAAAGTAGTGAAGCCCTCAAAGGAACATGCAAATGATAAAAGCTCTTTGAAGTCTGCTCTCTCAGCCAATAGGGGGCAGCGAATTTGCATGTTCCTCCGCTCGCATCTCGTTATCGCGTCTCGCTTGCGTGTTTCGCCCGCCACGAGCTCGACGCTACACGCTACGCACATCAGGAAGCCTGATTTCGCTCATCAAAAATCCGTTGTTTGTATTTGCGGCGCTAACGGCCGACGACTTTCGCTCAGCCGTACGGCTGCTTGATCCTGCCACCCTTGAAGGAAATCTAATGCAGCTAATATCAAGCCTTCTGTGACAGGTTGCATCCATCATTTAGTCAACAACAGCTACGCGCGGGGGCTCTGCAACACAGCCACAACCGTTCGCTCAATCGGATAGCGGCTTTGTTTTAGCGTTTTCCCATCCCTGGTAAGGCCTCACACATCACTCGGTGTCGATGCGTGTTCACGCCCCCTCCCCCCACCCCCCTTTTCTCCCCCCCCCCCCACATTTCCCGCCCGCCAAGATGCGCATCGTCGGGCCTTTGACGCGATAAGCGTTCGAGTTCTCCGGCTTCTCCTCGGCCTGCGCGCCTTCCTCGGCTATCTGCCGGCTAAGCCTCGTCTCAAATGGCGGACTTCAAAAAGCCCCGTCAGTCACTCACTCTCCTCCCGCCGCCGGCCGTCCATCTGCTCACGAGGAAGCCGCGCAGAGATGAGCGACCCCGCGGAAACTCCCTCCCTCTCTCATTCACTCGTTCGTTAATCCTTCTTGCCATCTCACGCGCTTCCTTTTGCGTACGAGGCTCGGGCAAATCGCAGCAGACGTACACCAGGTGAGAGGGGGGAGGAGGGGGGGGGGGGGGGGTTGAGCCAGAATTTAGATTTATCAGTTCCCATTGGCTGGGGCTCCAGTAAAAGAGAGCCACTGCCCATTAGACCGCAGTCTAACTGCTAATATCCGACTCAGGTAAGGGAAAATACAATTGAGAAATGTCTCAACATTTTCACACTGTACTAAGGCAGCAACTGAGATAAAAGCATCGCGAATGGCCTTCAAAGTCTTTATATGTAATACGCAACTCAAACGACAAACTATAAGTTAAGCATGCCGTTCTTCATGATGACCCTTCACAGACAGAATCCAGCACTCTCTGAAAAACACATTACGTACAAATACAGTTTAATGCATTGAACGCTTTTTCTGCATGCAAAGTGAGTCTGTATATAAACCATAGCTAAGTAATATAGCGGTACAGACGCACACGTGCGTCACAGAAACCGGTATTCTCCGGTCTCACAGTTACAGAAAGCTTTTAAGCAATACGTACTTGGCAACCGGAAGACTGCTGACTCCATTCTCGTGGCCAAGGGACATTTTAAAACGTTAATTATTAAACAGATAATTGGTAAACACCGCTGATTGCCAGAATGTCTGGGGCATCAAACTGATAAATTCGGGAGGTTAAGCTCGCATGTTTTAAGTTAATTTATTTGTATTGGAGCCAGCGCTGCACTCGCTGATGTGTCTCTAAATGGAGGCATCCATCCGCCGCACCGCCACCTAGCCGCCCCTATCTATACATCAGGCTCGACACAATGCTAAATTAGCCTTCGACTGCGGGCAAAACGATGAGCCTAACGGGAAGTGGGCTTTCTGTTAAAACTTTCCACAACTTCTGTCGCCTGTTGTATCCGCGGATCTACTGGTTCACTTACGTTTACATTTATCTATATGCTGCACATAGTTAGTTTTGTATCCAAAACTTTATTTAAAATGAGTGACACAGCTCACACAAAGAAAAACAAGAAGAGAAGAGCGATAGGATTAATGGTACACTTATTCTAAAGAGCCCGGAATCGCGAGCCAATAAAGACGAACGGGCGAATCACTCAGCGAATTGCTTTCCCTCCGGCACTTTATTATTATAACTCAACGTGTCCTGTCGGGGGGGGGGGGGGGGGGGGGGGAACAGAAGCTTTAATGACAGCCGGCTTCCACGGCCCAATTAAATCAAAAGGCGGGACGGGGCCGATGACAGAGGAGCGTCGAAGTGAATATTAACTTTTTAAAAAAATGATTATTCCCCGTCGCCTCCGCTGTCTGGGCGCGAAGAGGACCCGGCGGTGACCGGCCGCCCCCCTCCCCCCTCCCTCCCTCCCTCCCTCCTCGGTGTTTTTTTCACCTGGGATGACGCTGCGTTTTTTTTCACCGGGACGGTGCTGTGCGGCACATCTCTCTCTCTCTCTCTCTCTCTCTCTCTCTCTCTCTCTCTCTCTCTCTCTCCCTCTCTCTCTCTCTCTCTCTCTCTCTCTCTCTCTCTCTCTCTCTCTCTGTCTCTCTCTCTCTCTCTCTCTCTCTCCCTCTCTCTCTCTCTCTCTCTCTCTCTGTCTCTCTCTCTCTCTCTCTCTCTCTCTGGGCGGTCGCCGCCCGATCGTTCGGCTGGTGGGTGGGTCGGCCGGGTGGACGTCATTTGTAATCGGGGAAGGGATTTATTTGTTTTTTTCCCCCTCGCCGGGGCTGTCTGGGAGCTGTCAGTCTGCCCACCCACCCCTTTCCCCCGGGGTTCGGTCTCTGACGCCTCGGCGGCGT
This sequence comes from Anguilla japonica, assembly GCA_025169545.1. Taxonomy (NCBI): domain Eukaryota; kingdom Metazoa; phylum Chordata; class Actinopteri; order Anguilliformes; family Anguillidae; genus Anguilla; species Anguilla japonica. The sequence continues at coordinate 24,667,544 of CM045900.1, read as the reverse complement.
GCGGAGGAGGCGGGAGGAGGGGCGGGGCGAGGTCACGGAAACTGGCAGGTAGCGGAAGTCTCCCTTACAGACTTTTCCTTAAGAGAGGAGACATTTCCCCCACTCTCTGTCTGTCTGTCTTTTTATCTGTCTGGCTGCCTACCTGTCTGTCTGTTTGACTGTCTGTCTGTCTCCATGTCTGCCTGCCTGTGTGTCTGTCTGTCTGTTTGACTGTCTGTCTGTCTGTCTGTTTGACTGTCTGTCTGTCTCCATGTCCGCCTGCCTGTGTGTCTGTCTGTCTGTTTGACTGTCTGTCTGTCTGTCTGTTTGACTGTCTGTCTGTCTCCATGTCTGCCTGCTTGCCTGTCTGTCTGTCTGCCTGCCTGCCTACCTGACTCTGTCTCCAGGTCTGCTTGTCTGTCTGTCTCCATGTCTGCCTGCCTGTGTGTCTGTCTGTCTGTCTGCCTGCCTGTGTGTCTGTCTGTCTGTTTGACTGTCTGTCTGTCTGTCTGTCTGCCTGCCTGCCTGTCTCTTTGTCTCCATGTCTGCAGTCTGTGAATTGCTGGTGTGTAAAGTGCAGGATATACTGGAGGAAGTGATGCGCAGACGATGACAGAGGCCACGCCCGCTTTCCCCATCTGCCATGTACATTTTAATGAAGCGTTGAGCTGTTCTGGCGTTTGGTTTCCCTCAGAGAGCGTGTGGTGAGCGGCTGCGGGGACGGGGTGCGGGCGCGGCGGCGGCGGCGGTGCTGTACCCTGGTCACAGAGCGGCCCGGCGAAGCGCAGGGGGCAGTCGCAGCCGAAGGACGCCGCCCCGCTCGGGGACCGCCGCGGCACACAGGTCCCTCCGTTCCGGCACGGCTCGTCCCGACAGGCCTCCGCCGGGGGGGGGCCCGGGGGGGGCGCGGCCGTCCCGTCCACTCGCTCCAAACGGCTCGCCGCGGGAGCTGCCGGGTCTCGCTGCGTCCGGGGCGCCTGGGAAACAACACCAGGTGGGGGGGGGGGGTTGGTGGGTGGGACAAGGGGGCGTGATTGGCATTTCCTGGGGGGGGGGGGGGGGGGGGGGGGGGGGGACAGGAAGCTGGTGACACGAGCCGTTGTCGCGACTGCTTTTTTTTTTTTTTTTTTTTGAATGGCGGCTCCTGCTCAATGGCCTGACCTTTACGAGCAAACAAACACAAATCACGGGGAGAGGGAGGCAGCGCGGGGGCGTCGGGCGGAAATAACAGCCGGCCTTCCAGCACGTTCCGTCTCAGTCTGTCTCGCTCACGCTGGCTGACAGAGGGGCAGCAAACGAGACAGAGGGCACCTAACGGTGACAGCTAAAAGAATCCAAAATTAAATAAATAAAACGGAAATATCAAGCGTAATATCAAACACAAAATGTCAAATTCCTAAGATTTTCTAAACTTTTTATTGCAATGCGCAGCGCATTTGCTCAGACCTTGAACTAACCTGAAAAAAGGCCATTTGTTCTGGGAAAAGTAGAATAGATGAAGCAAGAACAAGAAAAGTCAACAAATGACAAAAATTTGTTATAAAAACATTGATAAGCTTACCCTGATTCTGAGATACTTACACAGTAATAGCCCTGAATTAAAATACACAGCAATCGGAGTAGGCTGGGATACTACAGTATTACTACTGTAACTCAGGTTGAGATGCCTTCCTGACTTACAGTAAGCATACTGTATCAGTCAATATTATATAACATATTACATTCTCAGATTTTTAGTTCATTTTTGCAGATGGAAATGAGACAATGTGTAGCAGGACTTGAGGGCAGCAGTCACACACACGTGGTACAGACTCTGGGGCGCGTGCCGCGGGTACATTAGCGCCTGACGGATGCGCGGTGAGGCCGTGAGAGTAATAACCCCTGTGGGGGGGAAAGCGAAACGGGGGCGCGCCTCATCCCGGCGGCGCGCGCTCGTTCCGCAAAGGTCACCGGCTGAGCCGCGTTCAGCCTCGGCTGCGGTGGCGGCGTTTACGCTAGCGATAACGGATCTGTCCCCAACACCCCCCCACCGCCCTCGCCCACCCCGCCGCTGACAGGGTGCAGGTGCGGTGCGCGGAATTAGCGGACCGTTACTGACGACCTCACCCCCCCCCCCCCCCCCCCCCCCCCACACTGCCTACATACATACACGGACACGCAACCATAGATCTTCAGAATCACACGCAACATGCGGTCACACACATTGGGCCATACAACCACACACAGGGACCAAAGAGTGGAGCACCATCCTGCCAGCAAAGCTATCCTCATCACACGACCTATGCCAAATTCACAAGTATCAAAGGGACCTCACTTTAAGCACTTGGGAGTGTTATTGACAGAAAAACCACTAGAGCTTTGCACAAGTTAGAAATGCTATCTAAATTTCAATATAAACATATCCTCTTGAAAGCGCAATGCATGAAAACCAAGTAACTATACCCAGCCAGCATCGTTCTGTAGGTTCAGCCCACTCTGTGCTGTCTCAGAGGAACGTTTACTCAATGACATCACGTTCCTCTGCTTAATTTTCCTTGTGTAAAAGGTCCGTTCGCCTCGCGGTACAGACGGGCCGCATCGACCGCGAGCGGTCAAACCGCGGAGCGTCAGCCTCGGTCGGGCGACTGACTGATCTCTCGGGTTTAGGGGAAACGGTCGGAGTTGGCGGGACGATAGGCAGGGCCGTACCTGGGGGGCAGGTGAGAGGCACTGTACCTTTAACCCTCGGGTACGGCGGTGCGAGTCCGACAGAACAAACCGTGAAAACAACAGAAGACCACAGGGCGATGCACGGCACTCTCACTTTATATCCACTAAGCCTGCACTGCTGGTTACCTGGGGCTACCTTTTAGCGCACACTGTCATGTGGAGCACTTGCTGTTCAGTTGCGCTAATATAAATAGATACTACTGCTGCTACACTGCTACTACTATTACTGCTGCTGCTACTATTGCTACTACTACTACTACTGCTGCTGCTGCTGCTACTGGTACTACTACTGCTGCAACTGTACTACAGCTGCTACTACTACTACTACTATTACTGCTGCTGCTACTACTACTACAACGGCTGCTACTACTACTACTACTACTGCTGCTGCTACTGATACTACTACTACTACTGCTGCTACTGCTACTACTATTACTGCTGCTGCTACTATTGCTACTACTACTACTGCTGCTGCTGCTGCTGCTACTGGTACTACTACTACTACTGCTGCAACTGCTACTACTGCTGCTACTACTACTACTACTATTACTGCTGCTGCTACTACTACAACGGCTGCTACTACTACTACTACTGCTGCTGCTACTGATACTACTACTACTACTGCTGCTACTGCTACTACTATTACTGCTGCTGCTACTATTGCTACTACTACTACTACTACTGCTGCTGCTGCTGCTACTGGTACTACTACTACTACTGCTGCAACTGCTACTACTGCTGCTACTACTACTACTGCTATTACTGCTGCTGCTACTACTACTACAACGGCTGCTACTACTACTACTACTGCTGCTGCTACTGATACTACTACTACTACTGCTGCTACTGCTACTACTACTACTACTAATACTGCTGCTGCTGCTACTACTGCTACTACTACTGCTGCTGCTACTACTTCTACTACTGCTGATACTACTGCTGCTGCTACTACTGCTGCTACTACTACCGCTGATACTACTACTGCTGCTACTACTGCTGCTACTACTACTGCTGCTGCTGCTACTTCTACTACAACTAGTGCTGCTAATGCGACTGCTACTAATAATAATAATATTGGTTTTTGTTTCTTAAGAGGTGCTCCCAACATTGGCATCTGCAGGGCAGACATTTTCCTCCACTGTTCCTGCGTTTCCGCCATGTCTGCCTCTAAGGGGATTTTTGTTTTTTTTTAATAATACAAAAATATGCAATTGCACAGCACCTTTCCAGCAGAGCAGCACGAAGTGCTTCCGGATAATGGCAAAATACAAGTGAGATTAAAACAATTACCGCAGAGATTAAAGAGAGACAAGACAGATTAAAATGGATGGAGCATAACACGCAATAAAATAATGAAACCAGTTTAGGAGCAAATGATAAAGAGATTCATAAAAGTAGAAACAGATTGTAAAAAGACTGTAAAGCAATTCTATGAAAGAGCGTTTTTAGAAGGGTCATAAAGAGCACAATGAAGAAGCAGTTAAAATATCCTTTAGTATCGTTTCAACCGAGACTCAGGATCGACCAAAAAAACGCACTCTGCCCTGAACAAGGGCTTTGCACACTTTAAACAACACAACACATACACGTTAAGTACCCAATAATTCAATTTCAGTGTTTCATAAATTGCACAATATACATTCAGATAAAGCCACCTTTATCTGGATTACCTGTTAAAATTATTAACAAGAATAAAGTCTATTGATTTCTTTTTATTTGTTATAAAGTATTTGGAATCTGTTTTCTTTAGTTTAGGATAAGACATGCTTTTTTATGGGTGTTTAAAAAAAAAAAAAACTCAACCCTGATGAGGTTTCCCATATTCCACTGGGTTTATCTGTCAAGACACAAGCGATTTGAATAAGAGAAGAAGAGCTCCTTTCTTCTCCCCTGATATGAAAGCGTTCGTAAACTTGGCCCAAGAGTGAGGAAGGCGTGATATCGCTGCTTCCCCTTACGCAGGTACGTGTGGGTTACTGCACGGTTGTGTCTGTGCAATCCTGTCTCCAGCGATCCGTATTTAGGCCTAATCATAACAAACGCACATCTCCGCTTGCATTGTGACTTGTGCAGACATTTTCGGAGGGTCACGGATGGTTTCCCCCTTCGTTTCCTGCTAAATTTTGAGGCGTCTCAATGGTGCGAACTCTGCGAGGACATCCAACCGTTTCTGAGGAAAATGGATTGTTCCAACCTTTCACACAAATGCTCATTACCTAAAAGGGATGCACAAATGTTTGTCAGAACAAAAAAAAAAAAAAGGATTAAAGCTGCACAAAATGGGCATATTTATAGCATTTTGAGTGATTTCTCTCTGTCCGCACGTACGCACTTAGAACAGAGTATTCCCTATTCATTAATCTCAGGCACAAAAAGGTCAGGAAGATGAGTGCATGTGCTCTCCCTATTAGAGAGAGACAGAGTGTTCATTTTCCATGCTGAGGGAGACCTGTGGTAATTGCAGTGGGTGCCAGCGACCTCTTGCTTCACCCTAAATCCAACTAGAAATACTGCCTCGCGGTTGTATGCCTCCGCCAAGGCAAACACGTGTTTTGCGAGGTCACAGTGACCTTGACCTTTGACCACCAAAATCTAATCAGTTCATCCTTGAGTCCGAGTGGACGTTTGTGCCAAATTTGAAGAAATTCCCTCTGGGCGTTCCTGAGATATCGCGTTCTCGAGAATCGGGACGGACGGACGGACGGAAGGACGGACGGATGGACGGACAACCCGAAAACATAATGCCTCCGGCCACGGCTGTGCCGTCGCGGAGGCATAAAAAGCACTGCTTTACAGATCACCCTGATCACCCATCTCAAGGATGAGCACGATGTCTAGCAAAAAGTGAATCAAACGCCTGTGCTGGGATATTTCAGAATCTGTGGCCTGGGTTCAGTGTACACCTGTCCTTCACTACGACTCAGAAATACGCCCTTCTTGGTACACAGACACAGTTCAGCAGTCGTCAATCAGCTTGCCAAATCGCGTTAGCAAACCTAAACCGAGCACATTCATTAGTTTTGGACAAATGTTGATACGATACATGGCTCTGGAGCTTATTTATTCTCAATTAGCGGGGAAAAATGGCGTTTCCCCGACAGACGCGTTCGTTTTGGCGGGTAAAAAAGCGGCCAATAGGAACGGCGAAGTCCGCAGGCACGACCAGCGCGAGAAAGAAAACAGAGTAAGGAACCCTCGACTAATCTTCAGGCAGCAACCTACACTGTGATCCGCAAAGCGACAGGAAAGCTAACGATCAAAGATGCGCGATTCACCTGCCGTTCCCCATAGCAAGAGCCACATAGACAAGAGCTCCAGAAAAAATGTGCACATATTTATCAGGCACGTTACGTTCAGGTGGCAGGGGCCGGGAGCTCATCTGAAGTGCTCCAGCGTGCTTTAGCTGGATTACCGTCCCGTCTGGATGTCTGTGGGGGTGAGCCACGGTTTCTATTTTTATTTTTGAGGATTACATTTTCGCTATAAGAACCCTTTATTCTGCCATGTTTTACAATGTACTTTTCCCTCCCCCCAAAATTCCCTGAAGAGGAAACCTACCCTGCCTGCTGCCTTCCGAGACAAATCAATGCTAAGCGCTGTTGTGCATAAGCAGCGGAGGTGAGGAAAGCTGGATAAATATGCAGCGGATGTCTGCGATAAGCTACATAACCTGACTTCTGGTCTGTACAGCCAGGCCCAGCAGTAGCCTGTGCTTTTGTGGGGGGATATCCCACAACATCAGCATTCCTGCCACTCTTTTGACCGCGGCTATCTCTGGGCCAGGTCCAGCGTATCTTGTAAGCCGGACAATGCCGGTGTTGCTGCATTAGCCCTGGTGAGAAATGCCACTCTGTACTGCATTGTGTGCGGGGAGCACAGGTCAGTTTCTCCTGCCCGAAGCTTCGATGCAAATAAAATTCAGTTTATTCACTTTTTCAGCACATTCTTATCTTCTGGCGGGGGAATTTCAAAAAACGTTCTTAATTAATATCCTACACTCTCTTTTGTCCCAACAGGAGTGGGTCAGGAAGCAGGGCTTCAAAATGGGTTTTGCTGCATTTCAGTGGTAAATTTTGAAAGCGTTATTCTACAGTCTTTGTGCCGCAAACACAATTCAGCCACACAACATATACATGCAGTGCATATGCAGGAAGACATCCACCCACCCACTCACGCACGCAAACATACTGTATGAATGTACACGCCTGCTCACACACACACACACAGACACACACACACACACACACAATATAAGCAAACTCACACACACAAATAATTTAAAAAGTTTATTTTTTGAACGAAAATAGTTTTTAAAATATGTCCTTGAAATGCTATTTATTTCTTAAATACTGTTTTGAACATTTCAGACAGCTCGGTCAAAAGATGTGCCCAAGAATGCAGGCCGGTAGGAAGGATGAAAGGAGAGATGTGACCCATTTTCTTTAAAAGTATGCCGAATAACTTTTGAAAATATACCATGGATAAATGCTGAGATTGGAATAAACTTTGCAGTAGATGTGTACGGGTCCCAGGATTGATTCCCTAGCAGGACACTGCCGTTGTATCCTTGAGCAAGGTACTTGACCTGCATTGCTTCAGTATATATCCAGCATTGGATACAATGTAAATGATGTGTAAAAGTGGTGTAAATTGCTCTGGATAAGAGCATCTGCTAAATGCCTGCAATATAATGTAATAGGTTCTGTAGTGAATTAACTGCAATTCCACCCTTAGCTCTGGGTACCATCAGTGCATGCTGCAAGAGAAACATTGCATAAAAGCTGAAATCAATACTTGCATTGCTTGCTATTTTAAATAAAAACATTGCATGTAGGCAAGAAAATCCAAATGCTTCCACTTAATCAAATACTTGAGAATATAAATAACAAACATATTTATTAAATTACTTCAAATGCATTCCAAGTTTTGTTCAAATATTTATGAATAATTTTAAATATTTACAAATACATACAAATAGTCAAATGGTTTGTAAACTGCAATGACTGTAATTAAAACTTGAGTGCAAGACTAATGTTGAGCTGTAATTGAAACTGCAAGTACAGAACTCAAAATATATCACGAGTAATAATTTATGATGCAATTCAAACACATTTAAGGATTTTTTTGTGCAAATTCCCTTGCAAATGAGAATTAAGTTAAACTATAAAATTATATTGTAACATTGTAGTCATGTTAATCAGTATAGGAACTTTATTTTGTTTATACAAAGGCAGTGATTGATTAATTGATTGATCGCTTCACAGATTTGAGTGGTGGATAGGCTGCTACATGGCTTTGGAATGGACTTCTCATACTGCGTGTGTAGCTCATGGTACTGGATTTAAAGCTGCTGATTTTGCAGCTCAGCTGAATTATGATAATGTTTTAAAACATGGATTATGAATGGCTGATTTGGTCACCTTGGAAACATGACAAACTTCCTTACGTCAAGACCGATTTATCTACCAGCCATTGGAAGTAGAAAGCCACTTTACTAATAACCGTAAAAATCTATAATTTAAATGATGTGCATCACGTCAACAAGTTAATTGTAAAAGTGGCTGTTGAGGGAACTGTAAATTCTGCATAGCAAGTATGAGAAAGTAAAGTCTGAAGTCAGCATCTATCTGTCCCTAATGACCGTACACAATACTACCACAAGCTCACAAGGTACCTCTTAGCCTCAATGCTTTTAGTTAGGGCGTCCATATTCTTTTGTAATCATTTTAATCTTCTTAAAAGTGCAGTGTGTAGAATTTAGCGGAACGAACTTTTAGCAGAAATTGAATATAATATTCATAAGTATGTTTTAATTAGTGTATAATCCCATGAAAATAAGAATCGTCGTGTTTTCGTTACCTTAGCCCTTTTATATCTACGTAGGAGCGCGTCCTCTTCCACAGAGGCCGCCATGTTGCACCGCCATGTTTCAGTACAGTAGCCCAGAACGATGCCTGGGTACCTTCCAATAGCTGTGTGTGTAATACCACACGTGTTGTTTACGGCGTTGTCGCCCTTTTTAATACAGTCTGGCTTGAATGACAATCCATTTATTAAATAGGTGAGAGTATAAGCTTTCTAACGATGTATAACATGTCTAATTTGGCTTTTGGAAAAGCGTTTTATTGGTCAGCCTAATCGAAAGTTTTGTTATCATTGCATTCACATGGTAGCAGTAAAATACGCTGCACCTAACGAAACGTTGTCAACAATTTTTTGTAATTTCTTGGAAAATACTACTATTATTGAGGACTTCTGGGCATAGCTAAGCCATATGTTTGCTGACAGACCTAGCTGACATCGTTTCCTGGTGTAAGACAGATAGAAATATGTCATTGATTTACTGTTTCCGTCTCTATTGAAAACAGATAAGATATCATCATTGCTATAGTATTACTGCTCAAAACATTTCAGTTGTATACTTTTTGTTATTTTTGAAATGGAGTGTCTTTAAATAGGTTAGTGTTATTTTATAATGAGGATATTTCACACTGTAATGCAAGCGTTAGTTAGTAGTGTAATAGTTTTTGTGACGCATCATGTCTTTCTATGATTTACCATGCAAAGCAGCTAACGTCAGCAATAACAATGCAGAGCAATTAACAATCATAATCGCTATCTTACTTGTAAGCTATGACCTATAGTTTTACAGACTAAATAACCGAATACAATTTATGAATCTATCAAGGAACCGCATCACTCCACATTTGGCTTCTCGATGCTGTGGTAGACGATGACTGGATATTTGGAACTTACAGTCCACCCTAGCTTCTCCTACGTCGTTGGAAAGGGTGGGGTGAGGGGAAGGGGGGTATTCAGTTGGTTGCAATCTGCAATCTCACCGCTAGATGCCAATTCTACACACTACACCTTTAAATCATTTTATTAATTTTTTTTTAATCTTATCTTTTATGAACTTTTATGTATCACATGATTTTTAAGTTCTTTATTTTCATTTTTGTGTTCAGCACATTGTGTATTGCAAATTTGTATGGAATGTGCTCTATAAATAAAGGCTGATTGATTGATTGATAGCCAAGGAAGTGGTAAATTAATGTATCATATCATACACGAGAATGTGTCATAGCGCACAAGGGACATTTTACAATGTCTGTGAACCAATTTCTCAAGTATGCGTGCAAGAACTTTGTCAAATCTTCTCAATAAGCTTTGCGCTTATAGACATATAAGTGTATTCATAGAGAGGGAGAGCGAGCGAGGCAGAGAGAGAGAGAAAGAGAGGGAGAAAACACAATCCAATGATTAGTTTTCTTGGCTACAGGAAGACTGTCCTCGTCAAGAGAATGCTGGCCAGCACAGAGATGTTTTTTTTTTCAGTCGGCTTGCCTGCCAGACAATTTCTTCATGTCGCACAAGATACGTGTGAAAGAATGGGAGCATCCTCTAATGATCTGGGATCAGTGAGCGTACCTTCGCATGTGTAATCAGCTGCCTGCACCTGAAACAGCACAATGCAACAAGCAAGCGTGTGTGTGCGAGCACCTCTGGGCTTGTTGGAGGTGTGGGGCTAAGGGGCTAAGGGGCGTGAGTGCTAAGGGAAGGGCATGTTTGATAACACTGACAACTGCATTTGGTTTTGTTTTTGTTTTTTTGGGTGGGGGGAGACTGATACTGGCTGCGTGGTCCCACAGCCTCGGGTGGACAAGTGGCCCGGGGAGGCCAGGGAGCAGAGAGAGACCCCCCCTCATAAACCCCCCCCCCCCCCCCCCCCGATCGCCCACAAGCTCAGCTTTTAACACGTTCCTGCGGAAAAGTACCCGAACTCAGCGGCTGGCCGTGGACAATGCGCCGCTCCGACGGCCGGGCGTTCTCCTTTCAGCGCGGAAGAAAAGCCCTCATTATTTCTCAGCTTTAATAGAGGGGCAGCCCATTCAAAACGGAATCGTGTCCTTAAGAATACGTACTAGGACACGAGCTAAAAAAAATACATTAAAATAGCAGCCCGCGGAGCACCTGAACGCTGTCTCTCTCTCTCTCTCTCTCTCTCTCTCTCTCTCTCTCTCTCTCTCTCTCTCTTCTTATCTTCTCCGGTCTCGCTGCTTTTTGTGCGCATAATTAACTCATTAACATGGGCCTTTTATATCTTTTGTATCTTTACTCGGCTTTCTCAGAGGAACACGAGGATGAATAGATCAGACAGGATCAAAAACACTCGGCAGGCCGCCACCCACATGGTAAATATGACCTTTTACGTTTCGCGGAACATTTATGGAATTATTTTGCCGTCATGCCTCAATATTACCTTACATGTTTTGGCTAGGTAATGCTAATAGCATGTTTAAATTGCTTTGCTTTATGCACAGGCTAAATTCCCTTTGAAAACATAAGAAAGCTTTCTATTACATCTGCAATGACATACACAAATGATATACAGTATTTCATTCATTTTATGTTTTATGTTCTAAAGGAGCAGTACATAAGTGGAAATTCTACGATTATGCATTCCTTAAAAAAATATCATTTTTCTGGAGAAAAACATTAAAGAACATTAAAGTTCTTAAACAGGCTGAATAATGAAATCATCCAACCATCTAAATCCACCGGCTGTGTTCTGGAGGTAAAATTAAAAATATACTTAACATACTGGTTCAAATCCCCCTATCACATTATGTATAGGGTCGAAGGTAAAACAGTCACCAGAATTAAACAAACTTGTTTGCCACAAATGGCTAATCAGGCAAAGTAACAGCCTTGCATTTTACATCTCCCACAAGCATACGAGAGATTTGTTCTGTATTCAACTGTCCTGCAAAGCAGATTGCCTGGTTGCCAGGCAGTCTTTGTTTTCCATTCTGCATGCATTTATTTTTGGCATGTGCACTCTTGGAATCGCAGCATATGCAATATCACTGCTACGAGCACTTTACATAGCACAGCTGTAGCAGATCACTCCTACAAGCATTTTACACAGCACAGCTGTAGCAGATCACTCCTACAAGCATTTTACATAGCACAGCTGTAGCAGATCACATCTATAAGCATTTTACATAGCACAGCTGTAGCAGATCACTCCTACAAGCATTTTATATAGCACAACTTAATCAGATCACTCCTACAAATATTTTGCATAGCACATGTAGCAGATCACTCCTACAAGCATTTTACATATGACAGCTGTAGCACTCAACTTCAAAGAGCCTGCAGGTGTCTACCCACAAAAAAATTACAACCTGGGCCTCGCTGTTGAAGGCTGAGGTCCTCTGACCCCCAGAAAAACACAATAAAATAAATGAGCAGACAGCATGCTCAGTATAACTGCTGTCGGGCTCCGGTTGTTTGTGGTGATAAGCGATGGCGGTGTGTTCTCCTCTCTGTTTATCGCATCACTTTTTCTGTGTTCAGACACCTCCTGGGGGAACATTGTTATTCAGCTCACTGACTTTACCCACCGTTTCCTAAAAGTAGGCCAGCACCAGAAATACAGCCAGCTGAGAACATAGGGGAAACCCACACAGAAACTTAACTAAAGCCGCGTTTCCACCAAAAGTACCCGGAACTTTTAGTCCCAGGAACTACTTTTCAAGGAACTAAAAGGTTCCTTCAGCCCATTGTTGTCTGCGTTTCCACCGCGGTCTAAAGTCCCGCGAAGATTAGGCAAATTAGCCCACTGACGTATGAAAAAGCAACGTTGTCGTCGGTCCATCTGTCCTATGATTTCTTCTGTAACCCCATACTACCACCAAAGTAGCCTACATTGTTTTCTAATAACCGGGACAGCTCGGAGGGGTTTATTCCACTTATATACAACAGGTTACCAACAATGACTATATATGGTTACTTTTGTATTTATTGATTTTTATCGATTTAATCACCTGAAATTGAAATGTTCTTCCGCGGCCGTTTGGGCATATTTTACCGTTGTCAAGCAAAACTGTCATTGGTAGTTGGACTTGGACCGTTGTTATGCAACAAATAGGATATAACAGGCCAATAGTCAGATTGTAACTGTTTTATATATCCTCTCAACACATTCATTATGTTTTTATGCGAACATTCACTTTAATGTCTTGACATCCGAGGCGACAGAATGCATTCACATTCCACAAATAACTGGCAACAACAGCAGAAAACATGCACACGTCGTAAACAATTTGCTGTTGAATTGATTATTTTCTCATCGTCAATTCCATATAGGCTAATCGCAAAATGACAAGAATAGAACGAAAACTCGGACTTGCGTGAAAATTTTAATTAAAAGTGGTACAGCCACCGTTTGCTTTCCTTCAAAGTTACTGCTAGCCAAGCAGCGAAGTGTGCCCTCCAGATGCGAACCATGCACCATAAATTAGTCCATAGTCTTCCTGGTCTTTTTGTGGAATTGAAGAATGGCAGAGTAAAATTATGGCAAAAAAAAAAAAAAATCTGAAAAAGCAAAAGGGACGATTACTAGAATTATCCTGTTATTTTACCTTGACAAAAAGTGCAGAAGGTGATTTCCAGTTTGCTTTTACTGTATCACCAATGTAAATTACACAGAACTATCGCATACCTCACATAACTGTATCAAACGTTTTGAGTCAATTACAACGGGCTAACAAAGAAATTCCGGAAGAAAATATTCAGCAACCGAATTAAACCGTTTGAATGTTTTACGTAATATGCTGTCCCAGCACGAATGCTTAACATTTTATAAAACGAATACTAAAGCAAGAAAAGAACAGAAGAGCACACGTTATAATTCCAAGACGTTGGCAGGCTATAACCAAAAGTAGGCTACTACGCCGCATAACATACAGTTTGATTTCAAGTTATTATGAAAATAAATCGGTTTGCGGCTGCAGATTTTTAAAAATGGCGGTTGAAAAAAAACACTGCGGGTCGTCGACCAATCAGAAATTTTCAGTGTTTGCGCTCCACCCCAAAAGTTCCGGTACTTTTGGAAAGTACTACCCCCCGAGCAGGGACTTTTTTGGGGGTAAAATGAAGTCCCCGGAACTTAATTTAGACCCTAGTTCCTGTGGTCAAAACGCACTGAGTTCCTCAAAAGGTTCCTAGTTCCGGGGTAAAGTTCCTGCAGTGGAAACGCGGCTAAAGTGACTTTAGTGGTTCCAGCTCTACAGTGGGAAAGGGGTACAATGAGCCAGCCTGGTTCAGCTCTACAGTGGGAAAGGGGTACAATGAGCCAGCCTGGTTTAGCTCTACAGTGGGAAAGGGGTACAATGAGCCAGCCTGGTTCAGATCTACAGTGGGAAAGGGCTACAATGAGCCAGCCTGGTTCAGCTCTACAGTGGGGAAGGGGTATAATGAGCCAGCCTGGTTCCAGCTTTACAGTGGGAAAGAGGTATAATGAGCCAGCCTGGTTCCAGCTTTACAGTGAGAAAGGGGTACAATGAGCCAGCCTGGTTCAGCTCTACAGTGGGAAAGGGCTACAATGAGCCAGCCTGGTTCAGCTCTACAGTGGGAAAGGGGTATAATGAGCCAGCCTGGTTCAGCTCTACAGTGGGGAAGGGTATAATGAGCCAGCCTGGTTCCAGCTTTACTGTGGGAAAGGGCTACAATGAGCTAGCCCACCCAATAATGCAAAAAACAATACCTGCATTTCTCCACGTTGCTCCCACCGATGGCTTTAGACATGTAGAATCTTCCCATCTTATTCATTTCCATGATTTCAATGCAGCCGGTAAAGTTGTAGAACTGCTGATCTCCCTTTGTGTGTGCATGTGTGTGTGTGTGTGTGTGTGTGTGTGTGGGGATGTGCGTGTG
>CM045900.1:24568132-24648132 GCA_025169545.1 Anguilla japonica | reverse complement strand
AGCCACTACCCAAAAGGTTGTAGATCACAATTTCCATATAATCACACCCACGTAAAGTAGTCATTCATGCAACACCCCAACAGAGCAAACCAGAAAATCGAAAGCAAAAATACTTCATCTGCTTCTCTCTGAACTGCTCGTAATTGTCTTGTTTTTAGTTTTCAAGCTATGCAGAAATAAAAGCAGCTCATTCACAAGGACCAGCTGTCAGAGAGTGCTCCAGCTAACAGGAAAAAGCCTCAGTACGGCAGCGTACGATAAAACAAAATCAAAGACCGCAACTTGGAGAAATGGACTTAGATCTCACTGAACCAAAACCACAGCCGCAGAGACAATACTAATACTAGCAGATAAATGAACAAAACATATCAACAAGACATTACAGCAATCCCAACGTAAAGAAATGGGAATCGAAAGGGCCAATCAATAAAATTAGGCAAATTATTAGGAATTAGGCCATGCAGCATTTGCCAAAACGGTCACAAACGGTTTGTGCTGAAGACAGAGGTCACAGAAGGTAGAAGGTTGAAAGAATACCGCACTGTGGTACAGACCTGCTGTTCCGGGAACAGGTGGTACCTGCTCACCGCGCCCTGTTCTATCAAAGCGCTACCCTAATATCCAGCTGCAAGCTAATGCTCGTTTTACAATCGTCTCTCTAGAAACGAAAATGAACTTCAAATTTCACTGCGATACAATATCCAAAAACAGAGCTGCATACGATCAAATATTCACTGGATGGCTGCTGCGTTTCTGCGTCCTACAGCATTGTTTTGGTACTATCACTATTTTTCAATGATAAAATGTCAATTGAAATCCCTGTTGAGATACCATGCGTATTTCTGATGCATTTTACTGCTCAATATTGCATGCAACAAACTTGTTATCAAATATTTATTAGATATTTTGTGTTTTGCAACTTAATTTGGGGGGAGGGTGTTGGAATTGCGGTTTGCCATCTAACACTGAACACTGGAGTAAGTCGACTGTTGTGCTTTCCACGTTCCCGTTTCTGAAGGTCAAGTGTGTCATTGGACGGCAATGTCATTTCCTGTCGAGTGAAAAACTTTTAATGTCCACCCCCGACGTGTTCGCGAAAGAAAACAATCATGAGAACAAACGTGGGTGTAAATAATGGAACTTCACTTCCTGTGTAAGACGAGGATCAAGAAGAACAAGAAGAAGAAGAAGAAGAAGAAGGAAAAAAAGGACGGCAGACAAAAGACGGAGAAGCCCGCAGCGCCGGGAGCCAAAAAATTAATTTGCATTTGGTTTCACGCCACTCCCCCTCGTCTGTCACCGGCGTCCCCCTTTCTCCTCGCGCTCCTCGTCCACCTCGGACGCGCTGTTCCGGAGCTTTCCGGCGGGCCTTGGGAGAATTTCCAAGGCTAATTCTCCTCTTCAGAAGAACAGGGGAGCGAGATAATTACCTAAGCACCGAGCTGGGGCTAACCATCTGCAGCTGCGGGCGACGGCCTAGCACAGATGTGTGGAGCCTCTGATACCCCCGTCCCCCTCCCCGGCGAGGGGCCGAGGGGAGGGCGGTGGGGGGGGGGGGGGGGGCATCCAGAAGGCAATCTGGCCTGATTTGTCGAGGGTTGGAAGCGCTGGATGGTTTTTTCTTTCGACACTCGCGGGCAGCCAGGATTCGGGGGGGGGGGGGGAAGGGAAGGGGGGAAGGGGCGGTTGGGGGGGGGGGGGGTGGTTAATTTAGGAGCATTCTGCCAGATCGGCCTGGCTGCCTGCCAGAGGGTACTGAGTGGTTTGGGGCCTGAATCGGAGGCCGCCAGCTTGCGCTGGCTGTGTGATGTACATAGAGACATGTCTGTGTGGGCTAGCTGTGTGGAATTAGCCTACCTGTGCTAATCTAAAGGAAGAGTTTGGCTGCTGTGTGATGTACATAGAGACATGTCTGTGTGGGCTAGCTGTGTGGAATTAGCCTACCTGTGCTAATCTAAAGGAAGAGTTTGGCTGCTGTGTGATGTACATAGAGACATGTCTGTGTGGGCTAGCTGTGTGGAATTACCTGTGCTAACCTATAGGAAGATTTCGGTGGCTGTGTGATGTACATAGAGACATGTCTGTGTGGGCTAGCTGTGTGGAATTACCTGTGCTAATCTTAAGGAAGAGTATGGATTATAGTTCCTCAGGGTCTCTGTGCTGCTAAGTGTGATTAGTCTGGGATCACCAGGGTGGGAGGACTTGCTCAGGATGTAGAGAGCCTTCTGCCTCGGGAAGGCTGGGACAGCTCAACATAACGACTGAACTGCTGCATTTTCACTAATTAAACTCCTCGGAAAAACAATCGAGCGGATAAACACGCTTCTGATATACTCTCGGTTCTTTTTTAGCCTTGCACCGATGCTAATCGCCGGCGTTGGTTTTTGGTATTGGAAACGCAAGTATCTGACTCCAATGGCACGATATGTACACAAGGCAACAAAGCGAGATTTCCCCCGTGGCTGCAGCCGCATGCAAATTCATTCACGCGCCTTGTAGCAATATCGAGAGCAAACATCCTTCCCGGGCAGCCGAGGAACAGAGGAGGAGGCTCGCAATCCACAGAGGGGAGAAGCGCTTTTATTTCTCAGCAAGGTAACGTAGCCGCAGTTAATACTGTAGAAAAAGAACCACTGTAATCAAGATACTAGCAAACTGCAGCTGTGGGCTACTGCCATTCTCAGCAGTTCCGTTCCAAGTATCACAGCTCGTCAGGACCGTACATGCCTGGGATAAAATACCTGAAAGTCATTGGTTGTGTGAACAGAAATGGTGGCTACCGTTGCCGTTACTTAAGAACGTATTTACGGAAAGTCAGGGTAGACACTGGGTGGTTGATGAAAAGCACCACGTACACAATTTGGCACTGGCTCGAGTCAGGATGTACCTACAGCAGACCGGGGCTGCATCACTGGGGTGAAGCCTTGATAGAAATGTAAAAATGCTGAAGGACAGAACTGGACAGGACAGACAGACAAACCTGATGTGGACCATGTACTCATCTCCACTGTCCACCTGGATTGTGGTATTGATCCTCTGCGTTCGCCTCCTTGGTTACAGGCAAATTCATACTGAGAATCAAAGCATAAAATCAGCGGTGAATCATTCAACTGCTTTATATAAAAAAATATTTATTCACACATCATGCACACACACAAACACAAACACATATACACACAGATGCACACACACCGACAGAATTGTATTTATTCACTTAGTCCACATGCAAAGTCAACAAACTGCATTTTAAATAATATTAAAGTAAGTCCCATCAGGTGTTTGAGCCATCCTAATGTAGGCTAATGTGCAATCAATGTTGTTAGCTTTGCGACATACAGATGGGTGACAAATTAAAGGAAAAACCAACATGAAGTATCTTAGTAAGGTGCTGGGCTACCATGAGCTGCCAGAACAGCTTAAATGCGCCTTGGCATGGTTTCTACAATTCTCTGGATCTCTACTGGAGGGAAGGAACATCATTCTTCAAAAAGATGATTCCCTCATTTGGTGTTTTGATGATGGTGGTGGAGAGCGCTGTCTAACACGTCGGTCCAAAATCTCCCATAGGTGTTCAATTGGGTTGCGATCTGGTGACTGCGAAGGTCATAGTATATGATTCACATCATTTTCATACTCATCAAACCATTCAGTGACCCCTTGTGCCCTGTGGATGGGGGCATTGTCATCCTGGAAGAGACCACTCTCACTAGGATAGAAATGCTTCATCATAGGATAAAGGTGATCACTCAGAATAACTTTGTATTGATTTGCAGTGTCCTTCCCTCTAAGGGGACAAGTGCACCTAAACCATGCCCCCCACAGCAACTTACTGCAGGGGTCAAGCATTCAGGCCTGTACCATTCTCGCCCACTTGTCAAGAATATGGTGAAGGATGACTCATTTGACCATGTCACATTTTTCCGCATCTCTGCGGACCAGTGCCTATGGTTTTTGCACCACTGAACTCTCAAACATGCATTGCAAAGACAAATGCACATTTGAGAGTTTATGCACTGTACATTTGAGACAAATGCACATTTGAGAGTTTATGCACTGCAACCCTACTAAAATATCCCTCTCTATGAAATTGTCGACGAACTTGCTGACACAGTCTGATCACATCCTGCATTGACAGTCTCACCTCAGGAAAAGTTGCTGTTCTGTTTTTCCTTACATATCGCACTAATGCACAAGCATCACGGTCATCGAATGTGTGCTTTTGACCACAATTTACGACCCTATTTACTGATGTCCATAGATCTAAATGCAGATGTCACTTTAGTCACTGTTCCTTTTGAAACACTAGCCAGTTGAGCAGGCTTTGTTACTGATGCTCCTGCCATCCGTGCCCCAATAATGAACCCTCTTTCAAAGTCACAGATGTTTTCCTCTTGCCATTCTGATTCAAAATCAAGGTCAAATGGGCCTGCTCAGTATTTTTATACATGCCACAGAGCATGACAGGATGTTAATTGCTTAATTGTATCATGCAGTACACCTGTATGGAAGCATCTGCATTCGTTATGTTTCTCCACTCATTTATTCAGGGTTTTCCTTTAATTTGTCACACATCTGTATATCCAATAAAATGTTCTAAAAAATGTACAACATTATTGTATCCTTTATTTAAACTAAACATCTGAAGCGTACTTTCACGGTAACATTTTCATTTACAAAAATGTCAACGAAAACAGGATCGCTCAGCTAGCCTCTGTTTTGTTCCCAAATCAAGAGGAATCTCAGTCACTTTTACTTCTCAGAGTTTTAAATTAACCGACTGAAGTAACTAAATAAAATCATGTCCTATTTATGCATTCAAATACGTCATTGGCATAATGGCATGGCATGCAGTATGCAATTATGTCGGCCTGTATAGAGGCTACTCTGTATCAGGGTCCTTGCCTGTCAAAGCAACAAAGACCACTTCAAACGCCATTCTCCCTCAGATCGCATTTCCAAATAAACAAGAGCTTAATAAACAGAACCAGCAGCGCGTTGGCCTAAAGAACAGAATAAATTAAAATCAAAGAGAAAGAGAGTTAAAACATTTTTTTTTTTTAATAAACAGCTTTTACATGTTCGAGGGACGCCTTGACCACCCTGCCTCGAGTACCCCGCCCCTCCCCAGCGGTCGAGCCCACCTGCTTGGGGGCGAGCCGCCGACTGATTGGCCAATCACCGCGGAGCCAGCAATCAGCCGCATTGTGAGGCCGGAGCGGCGGAGGCTGGCGCCTACGCGGGCCCGAGCGGACGTCACCCCCCCCCCCCCCCCCCCCCCCCCCCCCCCCACCCCACCCCGCCCCCTGCAGAGCTTGGCGCTACTGCCCCCCCCTCCCCAATGGCCCTGGCTCTTTCTGCACAATGAGATCATTACCGCTCTTCATTTACCCCCCATTCCATCTCATTCAAATCAGCGTTCATTTATACTTTACAGCAGCGAGAATGTGTGAATTAATGACCACTCAACAACGAGCATTTGCGTGTACATAAGTATGTCTGTATGTATATACGTATGTATGTCTGTATGTATGAATGTATGTATATGTGTACAGGTCTGTAGCAGGAAATTATTTTCTTAAAACTGTAGACCAAAGCAAACTTTTTAGACCAGGCCTTTTGAGCCCCCCCTCATTTAAGCATTATGTATGTATGTAGTATGCATGTATGTATGCAGTATGCATGGACATACACATATGCATGATTCCAATCCCAGGGACTCGGTTAAAGATCTCATGCTAAGTACATCATATCCTACTGCACAGTGTCCCCATGGGGCCTTGGTTTTTCTGCGCCTGATCCTGCCTCCTACAGGACCACAAACAGCCGCAGGAAACCGGAGGTCTCTCACCCGGATGCTAACCGAGCTCCAGCCACCAGGTGCTGAAGACAGACACGCCCAACAGAGAGCCTTCGAGGCCAGAACCGGACCCCAGGGAGAGGGCGTCACCTGACCTGCAGCACTCCCCTCGCGACGAAGAGCCTGGCGAAGAATCCGTCGCCGCCGGCGGGGCCCGGGTCGGCGTAGAGGACGGTCCCTTCCGCCGCTCGGCTCCGAAACCTCACCGAGACGTTGCCCACGGCGCCCGGGTCGATGCCTTCAAACTCCATGTAGGAGTCGCCAGAGTACCACGCATAGCCGAAATCTGCGGAGGGCATGGAGCAGGTGCATCCCAGGTTAGGGGCAGTTAATATCCCCGTAATAGCCCCTCCTCTGTGGGAAAAGACTGTATATTAAAGCATAAAAGAGACTAGTTCCTAAACAAAGTCATCTTTTATAAATTGCATTAATAGTCCTGTATAAAACTATCTGTGCAGTAACGTCCCACCCTCACTAATGGATACAGCACATAAATGAGATTAGTGAGGACACAGATGTAACAATGACACATAAGCAGACTCATAAAAACCCCGGTGAGCTTTTGTGGCCTTTGTGAATCTATCTCGGTCCCCGGTTTTCATAATAGATCACAGCTCTGGCTGAGTTTAGAGATCACATCAAATCAAAGAAAAGACGACTGGGAGGAGAAAAGCAACCCACACACATACACGCACACACACACAGTCACACAAACGCACACATCCACACACCCACCCCTTCCCACACACACACACACACACACACACATACATACAGGCACACATACACACATGCACACGCACACACACCCAGCCCCCTACCCCCCCACACACACACACACACACACACACACACACCCACACACCCAACCCTAACACACACACACACACACACACACATACACAGGCACACATACACACATGCACACGCACACACACCCAGCCCTACCCCCTCCCACACACACACACACACACAAACACACGCACACCCACACACCCAACCCCAACACACACACACACACACAAACACACACAGGCACACATGCACACGCACACACACCCAGCCCTACCCCCTCCCACACACACACACACACACAAACACACGCACACACCCAACCCCAACACACACACACACACGCCATCATCCACCCATTCGGCCCTCAGACATATTCTCGCGGCGCGCTGGCATAAACCACCAGGCCAGCTGGCACACTTTCGCTGAAACGGCCGAGCTGCAAAAACAGAAACGGAAAAAAAAAAAAACTGCACAATTTACGAAAGTACGAGCGCGGCGTGGACTCTCAGGGAAACTCAGAGAGAGAACTCAGTGACTGGCACATCGAAGCGGGGTACGGACCCAGAGCAGAGAGCATGAAAAACCCTCTAAAAACGCCCCTGTTGAGCGGTCCGACCGTGAAGCAGCAGGTGTTGGGATTTAAATTGTGAAACGGGAAAGGCTCCATAAAGCGAGGCTCTGCGCCCGGCCGCGGCCAATCAGCCGCGGGACGGCGATCCTGGACCGCGATGGCGCTCCGCGGCGAGAGAACCGCGAACCTCGGCGGACCGGCTCCGGAGGGGCGCGGGAGAGGTGGACGCACCGGGCACGTGCGGACGACACCTGGTTAACGCCCTTTCTGACACGGAAAGAGGACCCTTCCTCTCCTCTCCCTGGATTCCGTAGTTAAAGTAGAATTCCCCCAGACTGGAAATGATCAATCTCAGGCTAACATTCTCGGCTGCATTATGAGAATCTCATAGCTTAGTATTGAAAACGTGCACGCTGACACACTGACAGAAGATGACTGGTTATTATGCTAAACTGTACTGTTGAAGTGTGCCGTTTAATATGATAAAGACAATGGCCTCGTTCACAAAACTTTTCTTAAATTACACATCCCAGGTGTATGAGATGATGAATGCTGGTTGTTTGTAGATTTTATGCACAATCCTGTTCGTGTGATTTGCATAAGGAAAAAGCCATGAACAAATACAGATAAGAAAAAAAATGATGAATGCCGAAATGTTCTTGAAAATGTTCTTACATGCAGTTTATGATCAAATGTGATTGTAGATACGTTCTGTGAATAGGCCCAATGTGCCTGGCTATAATCATGCTGTACAAGATAATCACTGCAATCTCGAAGAATAACAAGAACAAGAAGGAGGAGGAAGAGAAGGAGGAGAAGAAAAAGAAGAAGAATAACAAGAGGAAGGAGAAGTAGAAGGGGAAGGAGGAGAATGAGGAGAAGAAGAAGACTACTATTTTTTTAATTTGCAGAATACAGTCATTTTCACAGATTTCCATTAAAGGTATTTTTGAGGGCTAAATACCAGCATTTCAATAAATGATGCTCCAGGAAAATTGGCCAGAAAGTATCGGTGCATTTGCGTGATAAAGACAGCTGTCTCTCTCTCTCGGACCTCCTGCTGTGTGGCGGAAGTGCCTGGCTGCTTCGGGCCAAATGTATCAGCATTCCACAGTATGAGCTGCGCTCCAGAGGACTCTTTACCCAACATTAAAACTCATGCTGCAAAATTAGGCTTCAGCGAGCATGGGTTTGGGCTATTCACGAATATAACCACAGTCCTTTTTGCATGAAATAAGTCAACAAATGTCAACTTGTTCACCTTGCATATTCACTTGTTTTTTACGTAGCACCACTTCAGTCTCCACACGAGTGTACACACACACACGCACACAGACACACACACATACGCACACACACACACATTTGTATTGCTATGCTTGTGAGGACTTCCCATTGACTTACATTAATTCCGTAAACTCTAACCCTAACCCTAATCCTAACCCCAACCACTACATGCCTAACCTTAACCTAATTGTAACCCTAACCCTAAGTCCTAACCC
Source organism: Anguilla japonica (assembly GCA_025169545.1). Lineage (NCBI taxonomy): Eukaryota > Metazoa > Chordata > Actinopteri > Anguilliformes > Anguillidae > Anguilla > Anguilla japonica. The sequence goes on along the minus strand of CM045900.1, from coordinate 24,639,407 downwards.
TAAAACAGCCTCTTGAACTTGTGGGGACCAGCAAAAAGTCCCCACCTTGTGTAATTTTCCTCATCTTTCTATCCTTGTGGGGACATTTGGTTCTCACAAAGATAGTAATACATGCCCACACACACACACACACACACAGAATTACCATGCGCAAACACAATCCACAGACTTGATGAGCTTATGCCGCATACACCACGCATTCACAAACACTCCATTATCTGAGATAACTGAAGCCGCTTCGTGTGAAAAACACTCACTTCTGACGGCTAAACTTCCATGGATATTACCTGCTGGGGTGCCAAATGGCAATAAACAAATGGAAATACAAAGAAAAAAAACAACCCAAACGAAACTAAATAAAATGTAAATGTGTTTGTTTACCAGAGTGTCTTTATACCAAGCCTGGCCAACTGACTGCAGTTATAGTAACTCCCATGACAGTCTTGAGAATTGTCCACAGAATGGCATTCTGTTAGTTCTTTTCCCCTATTATCAATATCCTTAGATCAAGTTAAACTCCTGAACACCAAGGAAGTTATCATCGCATACACTGGGCAAAGTGAAGAGGACAAAAAAGAACTTCTAGAGTGCTCCATTTATTCATTTATTTTTTTGGATCCTCAGAAATGTTTTTGGGAATGAAAGGAGAGGCAAGTAGCAGATGCCTTGTGTTTCACTAGCCCTTCCTTTTAAGCTGGTAGACAGGGCCCACACCATTCAGCAGGGTGTGCAGATTTAGTGAGCCAATACATCTCTCCGTAAGCTCACCGCAAAATGATCTTCATGTTAAGAATGACGTATATTAGGACAAAGCTGGAAATCGAAGAATAAACAGAATGGCTAGGATTTTCTTCTGACCAGGTTATGCGACACTCCTTCATGATACCTGATACAAAAATCTGTCAGCCATTTCAATGTGAATATGAACACCCCGCCCAGATTCGGCTGCTCGATAGCCATCTATCCTAAAAAGGAAACCCAGCCATTTGCGCAGGGAGACTGTCCAATGCTTGATTAGCCAGAGGCAAATTGCCCTTCTCGCATAAACCAATGAAAATGCCGTAAATGTCTACCTCAAAGTCATAAATATACATTAAACTGCAGGCTGGGAGCGGTGCTGTCGGACATGCCCCCCTCCCAGCTTTCTCTGAACATTCCCTTTCTCCTCTGAGAGCCTTGTGAACACGAGGGCCTTGTAATTACTCAGCACTGAAACATGATTAAAAAGGCAGTATCAGAGCTCCAATTAGCCAACCATTTTTACCACCTCATATATATATGTGTGTATATACACACACACACACACACGCACACACATATATATATATATATATAGTAAGCTCCATAATGTTTTGGACAAAGGCATTTTTTTTTATTGCTTTGACTCTGTTAATCCACAATTTTAGATTTGTAATCAAACAATTCACATGTGGTTTAAAGTGCAGCTTTTATTTAAGGGGATTTTTATACACTTTGGTTTCACCATGTAGAAATTACCGCACTTTTATACATAGACCCGATTTCAGGTCAAAGTAATGTTTGGAACATTAAAGTAAAGTAAATTAAATTAGTCAGCTTTAGCACTTTGACAAATATCCTTTTCATGTGATGACTGCTTGAAGTCTGTGACCCATAGACGGCACTAGGTGCTGAGTATCTTCTCTGGTGGTGCTCTGCCAGGCCTGTACTGCAGCCATCTTCAGCTCCTGTTGGATTCGAGGGCTAGTTGGCATAAGTTTTCTATTTTCTCTCGGTATAAGAAATGTATGTTCAATTGGATTCAGATCAGGTGAATGACAGGCTATTCATGAATTATCCAGTTTCTGGCCTTGAAAAACTCCTTTGTTGCTTTAGCAGTATACTTGGGATCATTGTCTTGCTGTAGGATGAAGCGCCGTCCAATGGGTTTGGAGGCATTTGCTGGAATAGGAGCAGATAAGATGCTTCTGTACACTTCAAAATTAATTCTGCTGCTGCTATCAGAAGTTACATCAACAATGAAGACGAGTGAACCTGTACCTGTGGCAGCCATACATACCCAAACCACAACACCCCCAGCACCATGTTTCACAGATGAGGGGGGAGGGGTGCTTTGGATCTTGTGCTGGTCCTTTTGGCCACCACACTTTGCTCTTTGATCACTCTGGTACAAGACCTTTTCCAGAACTCTGCAGAGTTTACTGTAGATACTTAGCCAACTGTAATCTGGCCAACCTGTTGTTCAAGTTAACTAATGGTTTCCATTTTGCAGTGTAGTCTCTGTAATTTTGTTCGTGAAGTCTTCACATCTGCACCTGCCTCCTAAGGTGTGTTTCTGATCTGTTGGACAGGTTCTTGAGGGTTATTCTTCATTATGGTGAGAATTCTTCAGTCACCAACTGTAGAGGCCTTGTTAGTGCTACCAGGCCCTTTGTGATAAGTGAGCTCACCAGTGTTCTCTTTATTCTTAATGATGTTCCAAACCGTTGACTTTGGTAAGCCTAATTTTTGGCCTGTGTCACTGACTGTTTTTTCTTATTTCTCAGCCTCATAATGGCTTCCTTGATCTTCACTGGTACAACTCTGGCCCTTGTGTTGACAAAAGGCAATAACAGACTCTAAAGGCAATCAAAAGCCTAGAATCAAGAGTAACACACATGACCCTGTAAAGCCATTTGTCCCATTATGGTGCCCTGAAGTGGGGGGGGGGGGGGGGGGGGGGGGGGGGGGGGGGGGGGGGGGGGGGGGGGGACGATGTATAAAAAGTGCTGGAATTTCTACATGGTGAAACCAAAATGCATAAAAATACCCTTTAATAAAATATGAGAATCTGCGCTTTAACCAATTGTTTGATTGGAAATCTAAAATGGTTGAGTACTGAGCCAAATCAAGAAAAAAATGTCATTTTTTCAAATGTTACAGTATGGAGCTCACTGCATATATAGTTTTTTTACTATGGCCCTAGAACACATTTAATGGACAAATTAACTGCTAGTAGTTGAATTTATTTTATGTTTATTGTGGTAGTAATCTATACCAACTATAGCTTGATTAATTTCTTATATTATTAATAAATCCTTTTTTTAAGTTGCTTGGCTTCATCAGATTTCGTCTATCAGGCATTTAAACAAAGATCTCACAGACATCACAGAAAATGACTTCAGTGAACTACTTGAGCTTATTTCAAGGGAAAGACAGAAATGACTGTGTAAATCCTCTTTCAAGATAAAGTTAAAAAGACAGGTGCAAATACTGAACTTATAGACATGCCAAATCATAATACTGGCAGAGAACAAGAGGCCACAGATTTACAGGCAATTGATTTTGAAATCATAAAAATAAGGAAAAGTAGCAGAGAGAGCAAACGGTGTTGTGCACGTACTTTCCTCAGGAACGAGATTCTTCCCACTTACATCATCAGATGTGAAAGGTCAAAATGTCAGGACAGGTAATATGCAGCGGAATATTACTAAATGCATCATGCTCCGGGTCTTTATCTATTTTCATGCACAGACGTAAAAATACATTTTTGATGTTTTCGGGTGCATTTTCCCTCTAATTACATACAAAAAAACGAGGATTACAATTTAGGCGCAATGTGTTAATTCTAATTATCAAATGCCCATGTCATGTTTTAATTTGTTATAATGAAGTTTCTTAACAGGCTCTCTCCGTGTGCCTCTCAGAAAGCCGGATCTGAAAGGTATAATTTCATCCTGGTAACGCGGAGCTGTAATTTCTTTCATCAGGAGTAATTACAAAGAATTCCCGCTGAAAGGTTCCTTTTCAACACCGAGGTTCAAGGTTCGCGTACACACGGCGCAGACGGCTACAACGCGCGGCTTCAGATCTTCGATTAACGGATCCTGGAGCCGGCGAACGGCGCGCAAGAAACCACCCGCGGCGAAAACGAAGCGGGAGGACTTAGAGAGTGACAGCGCCATGGCGGAGAGTGAAGTGTTTTCAGCCATCCGAGAATCCATTATGGTTAATATTTGATTCCTTCCCGCTTGTGTTTGGAGAACACGCTGAACCACAACAGTACTGTATACACCGCTTGCACATTCGTGTGAGAATGCTCTCCATCTTCATTGGCCGTCTTGTTCTTTAGCTTTTTCTTGATTGGCTCACTTTAAAAGCATTCCACATCAAATCCAGACATACTTCACTGGAGACTCTGCATTGAACCAGTAAGGCTGTGGGTTAAATACCAGCCAGTTTGTAATGGAAGACGTAATACCCCATTGTCTAAGGCTTCATGGATTCTTCCATACCATGCATCTGAACATACAACAGTAATGATCAGCAGTGTCATTAACTTTTTAGGCGTTATATTATTATTTTGTACGTCTGTCGTGTTTCCCGTCAAATATGGCTGTTCACAGGAAATGAAAGGGCGAGACTGTATTCAATTCAGCCAGCAGCTGGAAAACACCCCCACACACGCCCACACATCCAAACACATACATTTACAGAATAAATGTGATGTGGGCTTCAAATACATGCCGCACACTTGACCGTTTCACAGGAGAGGTGAAAAATGTCGCAAAATCACAGAGAAAGATGAAGTATGATCCCCATCTGTAAGACCAAATCAATAACAAACATGTTTGAAATGTGAGGAAATTTAGTTTGGGACAGCAACATCATGGTGAATCTAAACCTGGCGCATGCCTGAGGATGACTGGACTGATTTTGGACCCGATTCCCTGATCTGAGGCTGTTGTCCAATTATTTTCCCAGATAATCCTGTAGTGAGAGGCATTTGCAGACAGAATTTTAACCCTCCCAACTGGCTCGGGGTTGCCCCGATTTCAATTTGCAAATAAAACATGTTTGATATTTATGACTGAGATCCTGTAGCATGCGGGGTGCCACTGTGATGCACTCTCAAACGAGAACCTTCAGCAGCCAATGAGAGTCGAGCTCTTTGGGAAGTGGAATGTTCGTTTTGCTCTGAAGCCACGTTGGATTTTTGGCAAGATCCCAGTTTCTGAGAGTTGGGATTTGTGATCATAAGTACAAATATTAACTGTGTGATGGTCCATCTAGGCCAAATCATCTAGCGTGTGAATTCTAATGAGTGAAAGTTTTTTTTTTTAAAAACCTGTGAATTCTGTTTTTATGTTCAGTCTCTCCCACATTTCCAGTATCATTTATGATTCTACATAGTGTGCACCAGGCATAAGATGTTTTTTATGCCGACTGGACACTTGAGGACCCAAAAATATTTTAATTTCCCAAATTTATGCAATGACTTTGAAATTCAGGTAAATGGTAGATTGGCTCTTCAGTAATGCATTTCTGGTATTAACTCTTTTTTTTTGACAGATAGTGATATTGAAACATTTCTTGCCACCCCTGTGAAATGACAGAGTGAAAGTACAGAAAGCCCACATTGGGTTACAAATGTTAATTTAGGAATAAGCTTTGTTTTTATGACTGTTCTTTTTCAATAAAAAACTGCATGGTTGCATTGGTCAATTTTGATCAGAAACAAAACATACGTCATTATGTGGCACCTTTACAAATTTTGAAACCATTTCAAATTTTGTAAAGGTGCCACACAATGACATCTGTTGTGTACGATAAGCACAATCTATGTATTAAGGCGCGTTTCCACCGCAGGAACTTTACCCCGGAACTAGGAACCTTTTGAGGAACTACGTGCGTTTCCACCGCAGGTACTAGGGTCTAAATTTAGTTCCGGGGGCTTTATTTTACCTCCAAAAGGTTCCTGCTCGGGGGGTAGTACTTTCCGAAAGTACAGGAACCTTTTGGGTGGAGCTTGCAGCGCTGAACATTTCTGATTGGTCGAGTACACGCAGCATTTTTTTGTATTTATTTTCAACCGCCATGTTTGAAAATATGCAGCCGCAAACCAATTTATTTTCATAATAACTTCAAATCAAACTTGTATGTTATGCGGCGCAGTAGCCTAGTTTTAGTTATAGCCTGCCAACGTCTTGGAATTATAACGTGTGCTCTTCTGTTCTTTTCTTTCTTTAGTATTCGTTTTATAAAATGCTAAGCATTCGTGCTGGGACAGCATATTACGTACCAAAACATTCAAACGGATTAATTCGGTTGCTGAATATTTTCTTCCGGATTTTCTTTGTTAGTCCGTTGTAATTGACTCAAAACGTTTGATACAGTTATGTGAGGTATGCGGTAGTTCTGCGTAATTCACATTGTTGATACAGTAAAAGCAAACTGGAAATCACCTTCCGCACTTTTTGTCAGAGAAAAATAACAGGTTAATTCTAGTAATCGTCGCTTTAGCTTTTTCTGACTGCCGTAATTTTACTCTGCCATTCTTCAATTCACACAAAAAGACCAGGAAGACTATGGACTAATTTATGGTGCATGGTTCGCATCTGGAGGGCAAACTTCGCTGCTCGGCTAGCAGTAACTTCGAAGGAAAGCAAACGGTGGCTGTACCACTGCTAATTTAAATTTTCACGCAAGTCCGAGTTTTCGTTCCATTCTTGTCATTTTGCAATTAGCCTATATGGAATTGACAATGAGAAAGTAATCAAACAGCAAATTGTTTACAACGTGTGTATGTTTTCTGCTGTTGTTGCCAGTTATATTGGAAATGTGAATGCATTCTGTCGCTTCGGATGTCAAGACATGAAAGTGAATGTTCGCATAAAAACATAATGAATGTGCTTGAGAGGATATATAAAACAGTTACCATCTGACTATTGGCCTGTTATATCCTTTTTGTTGCATAACAACGGTCCAAGTTCAACTACCAACGACAGTTTTGCTTGACAACGGTAAAATATGCCCAAACGGCTGCAGAAGAATATTTCAATTCCAGGTGATTAAATTGATTTTAAAAAAAAATCAATAAATACAAAAGTAACCATATATAGTCATTGTTGGTAACCCGTTGTATATAAGTGGAATAAACCCCTCCGGGCTGTCCCGGTTATTAGAAAATAATGTAGGCTACTTCGGTGGTAGTATGGGGTTACAGAATAAATCATAGGACAGATGGACCGACGACAACGTCGCTATTTTACACGTCAGCGAACTAATTTGCCTAATCTTCGCGGAACTTTAGACCCCGGTGGAAACACAGGCAACCATTGTTTGAAGGAACCTTTTAGTTCCTGGAAAAGTAGTTCCTGGGACTAAAAGTTCCGGGTAATTTGGTGGAAACGCGGCTTTATATTGACTTTGACACATACCAGTCAAGAATTACTGAATGGTTTTTCCACTGCACTTCACAAAAATCAAAATAACACATAAATTGTGCTTATTTTACTCAAAAACCAGTGGCATAATATTAGGTAAGTGAGGTCTATAGACCAGAAATTAAAAATTTGTAAAATTTGACAATGATTGGGAATGAAGTTAGTAGAAGGCGTAACACAACACTAGGTGATAATTTATGTTTTATGACTGCTTCATAAACAGTTAAAACTAACTGCCCAATTTAGGATGGGAATACAAATGATAGAATCATGGCATGAACACATGCCATGATTCTATCATTTATGGGGAAGTACACTGACCACAGGCACCTGCAAATATGAGCAGGGCTAAAAAAAAATACATCCTCCTCACACCTGAAGGATGTATTTAAAACAAAACAAAGTATTCCAACTATTCTGACATAATGCAAGTGTATTGGATGACAACAACATGCTGCTGAAAAAATATATTTCAAAAATATAATTTATATTAATTATTATCAAATGTCCCTTGTAGTGTATGTTTCAGCATAGGGGAATGTATGGTTCTTAAAATTACCTGCAAGGGACAAAAAATAATTTCTGGCTCTCAGGAGGTTATATTTCCAATGTAAATTCACATTCAGTCTTATCTATTCTACCCTTATATGCAGAAAAAATAAGTAAAAAACAAAATGCATGCAAATGCATTAATTATCTGCACGATAATTACGCAAACGACCTCAGCTACAGACCTCACACGGTAAATAACATGTTACAGTGGTCTTTATTCACCCGGCTTGCTTATTATGTGATTGAATCGGAGTGCTGCATCGCCCGAAACAGTCTAGTTAAAAAACAGAGCCATCTGTGTACATCAGGAGGGGTTGGCTCGCTCCTCTAAACTGCAGGGCTGCTGTGCTGAGCCCTGGCGAGAGCGGGGAGGGAATACTGATCATTTAGCCACGGTCCAAACCGCGGCCTCGTCGATACCGCGCGACGTCACCGGGGCGTGGGCGGTCCTTCGGAATCCAGACGGCCGATTGGCCGGGGCGGCGCAGCCAGAAGTGCAGTGCAGCTGTTTTAAATCGTCGCAGGAGTTCTGAATGGAAACCCGGGGTGCACGCGCGTCAGCCGCCTGCAGGGGGCACCGTGGATCAGCGTTAAAGTGCGTTTGCTCGACGACGATGCCCCCCTAATCCGCAGGACGCTTAATGTGTTTACATTTTACGCCGTACTCCTGCACAGCTGAGCAGTCACCAGAGCAACTCGGCAATTCATAATCCGCGGCCCAGAACAACAGCGGCTTGTTCAAATATGCAGCGCCATACCCGCCATTCACACCTGCTACCTTCTAGTAACATGCCCCGCTCCCCGCCTGTCGAGACAAGGTGATGTCCAAACGCTTCAGAGTGCTTTCGGCTAATATATATATATATATATATATTCATATTATATACTGAATCAGCCCATTCAAATTGCCCATGTAAGCGTGTCTGAAACGTACATTCATGTATAAATAACAATCTTACCCCTTTTGATTTGTTTTGAAGGACGTGTCACTTGAAATGAGACCGCAGCCACCTTGTTAAAATACTCAAGTACTGTAAATAAATTAATAAATAAATGAACCGCTCTTCCTTCCCGTAAATGTCTTTGAATTTTTCATACGTTTTCAAAACGTAAACGTCACAGGCGGGGGTACGAACAAGGACGCGGCGAGGGGTACCGGAATTCCTTCTTTTCTTCGGCTCACTCGCACTCCATCAGAGCCGGAGACCCGCGTTCTCGCGGAATGTCTGATGAGAGCCAGACCCCGATTGAGAAAGCAAATGCATTGCCTGGAGAGGGTGGGGGGTGAGGGGGCCAGGGGGCTTCATAAAACTCAAAAATTCATTTTTCACCAGTCGGGGCCAAGGAATCAGATGCATCACATTCAGATGAGACATAAGATGATGCAGACATAAGAAATACACAAATATAAGGTAAATTAAATTTAACTGTGCACCAAACAATACATTGGAGTAAAATACAACCACACAGAATACCACACCGAATTCTTTCTCCGCTGGTGTCCTTCAGGTGTGTATAATGGGACAGATGTGGAAGCCATTTTGCGACAGTTGACCCTTCCTTCTAAACACACCATGCTTACGGAGCACTTGCTAACGTGCTCCACAGCACCGCGCCGAACGCCGATGAAACCTTCGCCGCTCCCCCGCGACGCCGCCCATTTCCTGATTCGGAGGGCGTGGCCCGCGGGTTCCTTCGCTCTTCCGCGAGCGGCGAAGCGCGTGACCGCACGAGCTACGCCGGGGGAAAGCGGCCTCGCCGAGACGGTAATTCAATCGGGCGAGTTTATTACACGCCTCATGGTACGCCGCGGTGTGGTTTATGTCGCCCACGTCGGTGGGCAATTTGGCGACGTTTGACTACGTTTCCCATCGCTCGCTGGCTTACCGAGGGTAGCGATGCTGATAAAAACTTAAAAAATGGACAGAGAGTTGAGCAATTTGGTCCAAGGGTGGAATAAAATGACGCTTACTTTCTGTTCCGCTTGTTTTTTTTTAATACAATAAATGTACTGACGTGGGATGTATAAAAATCCTGTGTGACATTCAAAAGGGCTACTGCCCTGAGTCATGCTAGCAGCGCTATGCATTCTCCTCCGTGTTACATCAAGGAAACGCGTTAGCTGATTAATCACAGACGCTAGAGGGTGAGACTGTGATTAACACACTGCTCTACCTTACACTCTCTTTCCTTTGAGTTTGAGTTTTAATCGGGCGAACCAGAGAACCTCTGATCTCTTCAGCAGGGTCATCTGGAGGGGGGAATGGGGTGGGGGGCAGTTTGGCTCTGGGGGATTTCCTGGAGATATCAGTACAAAGGGAAAGGGAGAGAGAGAAAGAGAGAGAGAGAGAGAGAGAGATGGTGGAATTAATGAGGACTTACAGGCCAGAGCTATGCTGTGTCATCTCACATCTAGACTTGACACTGGGGTCAGCACATGCTGCTGAAAGGCGATGACTCCCTCAGGAGACAAACCTGGGCATTCATTTTAAACCCTTGTGTAGTTTCAGGGCTTCGGTGCTGGTTTAAAGCCTGGTTTATCTGAGGTGATGGACAGCTTTGGTGCTGCTTTAAAGCTTGGTTCAGTCTGAGGTGATGCAGGGCTTTGGTGCTGGTTTAAAGCCTGGTTTAGTCTGAGGTGATGCAGGGCTTTGGTGCTGGTTTAAAGCCTGGTTCAGTCTGAGGTGATGGACAGCTTTGGTGCTGGTTTAAAGCCTGGTTTAGTCTGAGGTGATGCAGGGCTTTGGTGCTGGTTTAAAGGACAGCTTTGGTGCTGGTTTAAAGCCTGGTTTAGTCTGAGGTGATGGACAGCTTTGGTGCTGGTTTAAAGCCTGGTTTAGTCTGAGGTGATAGACAGCTTTGGTGCTGGTTTAAAGCCTGGTTTAGTCTGAGGTGATGGACAGCTTTGGTGCTGGTTTAAAGCCTGGTTTAGTCTGAGGTGATGGACAGCTTTGGTGCTGGTTTAAAGCCTGGTTTAGTCTGAGGTGATGCAGGGCTTTGGTGCTGGTTTAAAGCCTGGTTTAGTCTGAGGTGATGCAGGGCTTTGGTGCTGGTTTAAAGCCTGGTTTATTCTGAGGTGATGCAGGGCTGTGGTGCTGGTTTAAAGCCTGGTTTAGTCTGAGGTGATGCAGGGCTTTGGTGCTGGTTTAAAGCCTGGTTTAGTCTGAGGTGATGCAGGGCTTTGGTGCTGGTTTACAGCCTGGTTTAGTCTGAGGTGATGCTGGGCTTTGGTGCTGGTTTAAAGCCTGGTTTAGTCTGAGGTGATGGACAGCTTTGGTGCTGGTTTAAAGCCTGGTTTAGTCTGAGGTGATGGACAGCTTTGGTGCTGGTTTAAAGCCTGGTTTAGTCTGAGGTGATGCAGGGCTTTGCTGGTTTAAAGCTGGTTTGAGGTGATGGAAGCTTTGGTGCTGGTTTAAAGTCTGAGGTGATGCAGAGCTTTGGTGCTGGTTTAAAGCCTGGTTTAGTCTGAAGTGATGGACAGCTTTGTTGCTGGTTTAAAGCCTGGTTTAGTCTGAGGTGATAGAGAGCTTCAGTACAGGCTGAGGAGAATGGCAGGAGGCAGAGGCATGGCTCATTAGCGTTAGCCGCTCGCTCGCGCGCGCCTGTTCCTCCCCTGCCTACCCTCAAACTTCCATTTCAAATCTCTGCACGCCATTCCTGGCACACGTACCGCTGGCCTCTTTTCCCAAAACTCAATATAAACTGGCACAGGAAGACCAACTGACCTTCGAGCCGTCTTACGCCACAGCCAAAAACATGCCACTGCTCCTTTTTCAGATCCATTAGCCACGTGCGTAATATTTCAACCAGCCTTGACGGGGTCAAAGGGGAGGTAAAACGGAGGTAAAAAAAAAAAAGACAGAAGAGCAGAAGGGGGCCGGTCCACGGTGGACTTTGGTGATGGGGATCGCAGAGGTGAAATGAATCTGCGCACGTGCTTCATCATCACGCTCAAAAACGGAGCAATTGCTTATGGGATAGCGATGCTAATTTCTGGCGCTCGGTCGCCCATCTGTGAGGAAGCGTCTCTTCAAGGGATGAGAAGGGCTGGGAGCAGAGAGGAGCCTGGGAGAGCAGAGAGGAGCTTGGGAACCAGGAAAGAGCAGGTGCTCTTAATGATGCTCTAAGTCCATCCCAGCTGACAGGGCTTCCCACTCTGAAAACTCAGCTGATAAAAAAAGTTCTACCCTGAAGAATAAAACACACAAAATGTAGACCATAAAGAAGAAACACACATATAAAGCATGATGTTTCTCTAGAATGGAAAAATTATAAAAATGTATTTGCCAGAAATACGACATCAACGACAGCAACAACAATGGGAACTGGAGAAAATGGAAGCCATTTTCAACCACCGCAACCTAGCACGCACATAAAGTGAGAAATAAGCGCAAAAATATATATATTTTATTTTACCTCAGTGGGCTAATATTCTTCATAAATGGCACACACTTCAACTCCAAGGAGCGCAATGGGTGAATATTAAGTTTTAACAACATACTCTACAGCTGTGGGACCCATGTTAATATTCAGCATAAAAATTACACAATTGTCCTGCTCTGGGAGTATATTTTGCGTTAACGGTTAACTCAGCCCTTGCTCTGAAAGCGAACAGGTGAACACTGCGTAAAAAGTGACACATTTTCCCCCTCTGCACTAGGACTATTCATGATGCAGAGGAAAGAAACCGTTTGATAAATAAATCATTTCCTGGTCGCTGCCTGCACAAATACTGGCTGTGTGGAACATTTTATAATAAATTTTTTATCTGCTCTTGAGTAATGTAAACCCTGAATATCTACTGCTCTCCAATCTCAGGTCTGTCCTCACCGGAAAGAGCTGCCACTCAAAGGCTCAGGCTGTTGATAAACACCAGCGGGGACAGGTTCAATCTAATCTTAATAATAGTTTAAACGGTTTTCATGCAAGTCTTGCGCATTTCTTTTTTTTTTCAGACCTTGCTGAATATTTTTGCACACTGTTCAACTTGTAATGTCTTATAGCATTTTATTGCGGAGAATGGTATGTGACTGCATAATTTCACACAGAATAAATGAATGAATAAATAAATACAAAAATTAATAAATAAACAGAGTCATGGATCCTGTCAATATTGTTTACTGATGAACAGTATACTGTTTCATAGATTTGCAGATAAGACTAAGTCCAATTTCAAAATTTAATTGATGAATCCATTGAAAATCATTTTCATTGAAAAAAAGTACTACCTATTTTGCAAATAAATATTCAAAAACATCACAAACAAAACCAATAATGGATTAATGTATGTCAATAAACATCTGAACCCAATTCATCAATGAGGAAGTATGCAGAGGATCCAAAATTAATTGGACAACTTAACAGAATCTTAAATAAAGCGGTCATATTTATTTATACTGTCTAGTCTTCTCTTTACTTTAGTCTCCCACATCTATGCCTACATACTGGAGTGTGCTCTTGATCTCTTCAATGGTTGAAAAGGGTTTTTTTTTTCTTCACAACTGAAAGTTTGGTCATCCGCTAAAGTGGTCTTCCTTAATTTACCAGGTTTACTATTGCAGAGCTCACCAGTGCGTTCTTGGTTCCTAACAAGGTACCAAACAGTTAAATGTGATACACCTAATGTTTTTGCCATGTCTCTGATTGATTTATTCAGATTTTTCAGCCTCATGATGGCCTGCATTATTGGCACTAACACTTCTTTGGTCCTCATGTTGAGAGACAGCATCAATATACTTCAGATTCAAAATCCACAAATAGAATCAACTCCAGACCTTTTGTTGGTTTTTTTTGTGCACAAACTAATGATGTAACAACACATAGCTGGCAGAGAAACAGCTGAGCAGTCAATGGTCCAATTACTTTTGGTCCCAGAAAAAGGGGTGGGGGGTGGGGGGGTGGTTGTTGGGGTATGCACATAAAGGCCTGCAAATCTCACATGGTTCACCCAATGGATGTAAAAACTCAGTAGATGTTGGCAGTCTGCACTTTCAGGACATATGTCTTTCATTTCCATATATACTGAATATAATGATCAATTACATTTGTTTAATTGATTGACTGAGTTACTAAGGGGGCAATTACTTTTTCACATGGGTGATATAAGTGTTTGAAAACTTTTTTCATTAAATAACTGAAATTATCATTTAAAAAATGTGTTTTGTGCTTACTCAGGTTCCCTTTGTCTAATATTGCTGATTGGGTCCAAGGGTGTCCAATAAGTTTCAATAAATGGTCGGCTATGAAGTAGCGCAGGCAAAAGCTTAATTACAGTTCTAAATTAACGCGCACCAACGTCTGACTCGATAAAGCAAATGTGGATAATGATCGTTTTTGTCGTAAATCCTACCAAGCCAACTGTTACAATAGCCCATAATTCTTGCTGCAGAAATCAAGCATCATCGGCTTGTTGTCCATGAATGAATGCAGAGAGTAACGTTAGCTAGTCTAGTTACTGTAGCCTATAGCTTGATTCAGGTCCTGTAAAATACGAATCGTCCCGTATTTGGACAGTAGAAGAGATGGTCCATATTTAACTCATACTAGACTCCATATCTTTGCAAACAATTGCGTTTATATTTCAAACCGCTGTTTTGAATATAATTAAATAGTTTGATAGCTAGCTAGCTGCGATAACAAGCATGCCGTGAAAGCATTTTGACCGAAAACCCAACTGAGTGGTTAAGCGACCTCAGCATCACGTCCCCGTCAGACATTATTTTTGAATAACGGGACAGTCTTTGTGATTTAATATAGACTGCCATGGAGCTTCTCTGTCCTTATTCCATCTGATTGGGATGCTTGCTGGTCTGGTTAAAAGCACCAGAGGGTAGAGATAAAGATAAAGCCCAGCTTGGGTTTGCTCTGGGGGCTTGTGACCCCCCCCCCCCCCCCCCCACCCCTCAGGGACAGGACAAGGTCATCTCTCACATGCTCAAAAGGATGGGGGCAAAACATCCATTACATTACACATTATTTATCTGCCTAATGTGCTTCACTCCCAATTACATTTTTACATATTATCCACTTATATGGCCAGCAGAACCCTCAGGATCCCTCTCTGAACACCACCAGAACGTTCCGGTAAACATTCCCAGCATGCACATCCACTGGAAGCATTGTGGAAACAGGAAATAACTGAACTGTGTATGGTCATTACACTATATCAAAATTATACTTGAGTGCAACATTCATTGTATTGTTCCAGGATGACAACGAGGCTTATTGTGTTTAAGGCAGCCTCCAAGACAAAATCTATTTTGATTCAACACTGCAAATTCAAAGTGTGAATATTATTTTTTCTTAACGTGACTCTAAACCTGCAAGGAAAGAGCACGCTTGTATATAACAGCTCTGGGTGTAGTGTTGCAATGGAACTATTTTAATTCATCTTAAAATAAAACAAATTAAAAAAAAAAAAGAAAACATAAAAAAAAAACACTTTAAAACAGGATCCCATTAAAACTATAACCAATAACCACCAAGGCCATGGAACACTCAGGATATAAAATGGCAGGTCAAAATGTTACAAATGAACTTTCATAAGTGTATCACACAAGGATTTCATTCTGAATGTTTGAGAGTAAGCAAGTAAGCCTGAAAATATAGCATTTCTTCATCTACATTACCTCGCACA
Source organism: Anguilla japonica (assembly GCA_025169545.1). Classification (NCBI taxonomy): domain Eukaryota; kingdom Metazoa; phylum Chordata; class Actinopteri; order Anguilliformes; family Anguillidae; genus Anguilla; species Anguilla japonica. The sequence goes on along the minus strand of CM045900.1, from coordinate 24,624,035 downwards.
GAGAACACCCAAAGTCTCCCTCCTTACCTTTACCTTACCAACCTTACAGAAACTTATTTCGACACTATAAAGGCACACCCATGCACAATACACACACAGCGTACACCCTCAAGACGTGCCGTCCTGACCCCTGCCGTGAGTTTTGTGTTTATATTTCTAAGCTGTGGTTGTGTTTCTTTCTCCCGGTTCTTTACCAAATTGCCGTTTCTGTCTCCAGTTACTCAGTTTTTAAAAAGCCGCTGTTTTCCACTTACCACTGAAGACTAGCTCTTTGAACTCGCGCTCAAAGTGTTTTGTGGACAATGATTACCACATTCGACTGGCCTACTGGACACATTAACAACCACTATACAGTGCGCATTTCACCTTATTTTGTTTGATTCCGATCCTCGTCTCGCCCTTCTGGTTTGCTGCTGATTGGATTTCGTGTTTGACCATTCGCTCGTTCGCCACTCTCGTTTTGCCCCCTGCTCGCCGCATAGTGACTCCAGTTAGGCAGAGTGTTCCCAGCTGGACTACAAATCCTTCCGTCGGGACACTAATTTGTTATTTTTGCTTTATTATTTTTGAAGGTGCTCCGGGCGGCCAGCAACCCTTTAAAGACTAACCAGGTTTTAGTTAGTTTTAGACAGGCAGATAGGGACCGAAGGTACTCGTCCATCTGCGGTATCATTTCCCTTATCCTACCTCCTGTTATGGTCTGGTTACGGTCGGATAGTAAAAGTGCTCACACATGCACACGCACGCATGCACACAAACACACACACACACACACATGCGCACGCACACACACCCACACACACACACACACGCACACGCACACACACACCCACACTCAAACCCGTCATTGGCTTTTCAAGGGTTAGCATGAGGTAATTCAATTAAGAACATTAACCGCAGGCCATCACCGAACACGAACCCATAGTCATTGGGATCAAAGCCAAACCACATCGTTCACTGTTGAATGCGTACTTCTGAAGGGCAGTTCAGCTTGTGCAGAGGACACCACAAAAAAAGGGGGATTGAGGTGTACAAATAAATACATAAATAAATACCAAGAGTTTAAGTCCGAAAACTTTTATACAGAAAGTATAAAATAAAAAAGTGGGCAGTTGTCGTTTATGGAACACCCCGACCCCAGTGAGGGGCCTTTACTGCACGGCTGCTCAGTGCTGCGTTTTACTGCACTGATCGCCGCTAGCAAGCCGTCGGCAAAGCGGCAGCCGCGCCGGGGGCGTCTCAGGGCCAAATCCGAGCCGGAATGACTCACGACCCGCCGCCTGTCGGAAGCCATTGCATCATCGACACAGTCTCTCCGGTGCTGTCACACTTCATCTTCGGCGGACTGCGGAAGAACGCACGCAGCATATACCGCTTCACATAACGCAACACCCAAATAACAAAATGCGCGTATTTCAATATTGCTGCCTTCATGCTGTACATTAAGACCGGCCCCCCCTCGTACATGAGCCCCACCCAGCTTCACTGGAAAAAGTTCACCGGAGCGAATCGACGTGGGCCAGCTTCCTGGCGAACGCGCGGCTTCGCTCGTTTACTGTACGCTCTCTGTTCTCGGCACTCTGAGAGGGAAATCCCAAGCTGCCTGATCCTTCAGAGAGAACACGCCGCTTTTCATCTGCGGCGCCCCGATCCGCCCCGGGTGAGGGAACGTCTCGTAACGATCTCGGGAAAGACGGCCGGCCTACCTGGGCCGTCGGCTGCGATTTCGGGACGAACCGCGGCACCATCGCGGCGCGCGTGGACGTCCCTGGCAGCGAGGCCTTTGAGCTCACGCGCGCTCCTCTTCAGGCGCGCTGGGGTCAAATTTCAGAGCACAGATACGCCGGGAATCGTCAATTTACATAAAATTGAATTCTACAATAAATTAGTTTAACTATAATAAAAAATTTTAAAAAAGACAAGTGTGCTTATATTGCTATTGATTTATATATTTATGGATTTCCTTATCTTAAATTCTTCCTATTTTATTATTATAATGTGGAATTGCAGCTTTAATTGTATTTTTCGTCTAATTATTATTATTACTATTATTATTATTATTATGTGAAATTTCAGCTTTAATTTGGGCACAAATATTCATTAAAAAAGGGCAGCAAAGGTGTGGGAAACCTGACAAAAACTCAACCCTAGAATAAATCAAGCAACAGCTTTTCACTGTAGTACACTGTAGTACAAAAACTGTACGTCAGAACAGGATGAATTAAACAAAACACAAACAAAAGTAACTCACTCACAATTTTCCCCCAGATATAATGTGCCATAGTAGATACGACATCACAGAGCTGGTAAGAGGAGCAAAGCTGTACCTCCAAATACCACCTAGAAGCCGAAAACAGTGTACACCTATACACAGCAAAGGGTTTAACCAACTGGGACCCAAATAAATCAGTACACCCGCAAGCATACCATAAGCCATGCTGATTTCACAAATTCTTGTTGTGAATACAGAGAAGGAATGGAACATTCTTGGAAACTAGTGAATGGAGGATGGAATTCATACTTGGTAATGACAGAGTGTTGGCGTATTTTTTTTTTTTTTGATCTAGCGCGATTATGTGCATATGTTGCAGTTTCAGGTTTGATGGGTGTTTATTTAAGTTCCTCATGCAGGTTAGCCAGTGGCAGAGAAAGGCTAGCATCGGGCATATCGATGTGCCAGCATCGTTGTGGGTAGAGAGGCCACTTGTGTCTTAAATGACCTTTTCCCATGGAGTTCACCCTTCCATTAAGGCTACGTAAAACCGCATTACTGAAAAGATATCACAGGAAAATACCGCTGAAACATTTACAATTCACATTTACAGGCCTACTGGACACACTAACAACCTATATACAGTGTGTATATGTATAAATATATATTTAGTTAAATGCATATTGAGACGGTGACACAGTTTTTGTTGTTTTAACTATACTCCTGAAGCACACTGTATTTGAAATACATGAGGATAAGGTGCACACTGTCAAAATGAATTTTAGAGTATTTACAACTATATCAGGTGATCTGTGTACATCTAGACATTACAAGTGTGGTTGTATACATATATACACACACACACACACACACACATATATATAACAGTTTTTTTGTTTCAAGATTACATATACTACTCATAACATATACTAGTGATACTTATGATATTTTACATTCTTTTTTCATTTCCTTAAGTAAAGTACATATACTGAGCAATAAATGTCACCCTGTCAACATGTTTTTAGCTCAGTTTGTCCTTGATACAGGTGCCGTTACCTGACACAGCCTACGAAGTGCACCCCTGCCACGCTACAATACACAATGGTTTGCCTGAAAAGAGAAAAAAAATGAAAATATAAAATAATAAAAGACAGCCATAACAAAGGACTTCACTCAAACAGCTTGCAATTGGCAATAATGAGACACAACAGCCCAAACTCACCATAAATTATTCAGTGCCAGGTTATTTGCTCAATTCTAACAGAGATTAGTTTCTTTTCATCAGCTGTGGGTTTAGTTAAAGCTTCAGCTGTGCGTTTGTCAAGATCGCTTATTACGTGAAAGTGTTTCACCTGATATAAATGCAATTTCACGTCTTTTATTATATTTCCGAGCTCTTTGGAGGTGGGGGGGCTGGTAATTTTTTCCATCTCCTTTCTTGTTTTTGCGCTTTCTTAAGCTCAGCTGTGGAAAGCACGCTCTGGTGTGCTGTGATAAAGAGGCAGCAGTATACTGCAGCAGCATGTGCGTGTTTTCATCTGAATTAATGGCGCAAAATACACTCATTCTTTGGAGGAAAAAAAAAATCCTGGATTTGCATTCCTTTAAAATATTTTCTGTTAAGATATATTTAAAGCAGGGGTTAGGAAATGGTTTTGAACCAGGGACCCCCACCAAGACTCAAATGCATCCAGGGGCCCCCATCATAAGTTACAATATATTTATATATGGGGTGGGGGGGGATTGTGGTCAAAGATGTGGATTGGGGAATAGGTGGAGGGGTGGATGCTGAGAGTGTGATCACGGACCGCAGCATGTACCTCTGCAGCGGTTTTGTGGCCCCCCCTCTTAAAATCCACAACGATCTTAAATACCAAACTGCCAAGCCAGAGTGCTCAGCCACGTCCAGGAGATTCCATGCCCACTCCGCGGGACCAGGCTGGTGGGCTCCCCACAGGCTGACCTTCCACCTCGCTCTTCTGGGGCTGGGGAGACAGACCCGGCCCGGTTCCCTGAGAGGCAGTACCTCCCACAGAGAGGACAGGGACAGGACAGACCCAGGCCCAGTTCCCTGAGAGGCAGTACCTCCACAGAGAGGACAGGGACAGGACAGACCCGGCACAGTGCCCTGAGAGGCAGTACCTCCACAGAGAGGACAGGGACAGGACAGACCCAGGCCAGTTCCCTGAGAGGCAGTACCTCCACAGAGAGGACAGGGACAGGACAGACCCGGCACAGTGCCCTGAGAGGCAGTACCTCCACAGAGAGGACAGGGACAGGACAGACCCAGGCCAGTTCCCTGAGAGGCAGTACCTCCACAGAGAGGACAGGGACAGGACAGACTCAGGCCAGTTCCCTGAGAGGCAGTACCTCCACAGAGAGGACAGGGGCAGGACAGGCCCAGCCCGGCTCCCTGAGAGGTAGTATCTCCACAGAGAGGACAGGGACAGGACAGACCCAGGCCAGTTCCCTGAGAGGCAGTACCTCCACAGAGAGGACAGGGGCAGGACAGGCCCAGCCCAGTTCCCTAAGAGGCAGTACCTCCACAGAGAGGACAGGGGCAGGACAGGCCCAGCCCAGTTCCCTGAGAGGCAGTACCTCCACAGAGAGGACAGGGGCAGGACAGGCCCAGCCCAGTTCCCTAAGAGGCAGTACCTCCACAGAGAGGACAGGCCCGGCCCGGTCCCTGAGAGGCAGTACCTCCACAGAGAGGGCAGGGGCAGGACAGACCCGGCCCAGTTCCCTGAGAGGCAGTACCTCCACAGAGAGGACAGGGACAGGACAGGCGGCCCGGTCCCCTGAGAGGCAGTACCTCCACAGAGAGGGCAGGGGCAGGACAGACCCGGCCCAGTGCCCTGAGAGGCAGTACCTCCACACAGGGGGCAGGGGCAGGACAGGCGGCCCAGTGCCCTGAGAGGCAGTACCTCCACAGAGAGGGGCAGGGGCAGGACGGGCGGCCCTGGGGCCTCTTCAGCCGTTTGGGAACAGAAGCGGAGCGCCGCGGAACCCGAGCCTGCGGGCTAGTCCGAGAGCGAACGCCAAATCCCAGCCGCGGCTAACGAAACAAAACTCGGCCAATCTCAGCGATCTCGCGTCTTCGCGCCACCGTTGCCCTCCGAAGACGTTTTCCAGCACCTCGCGCGTTCGTTAATTACGACTTCTTTAATTTCGTAATCTCCAGAAGTGCAATTAGCGCCGCCGCGGCTGCCGTAATTACGGCGACGGTCACCGGCGGCGCGGGGCAGGGGCGAACGCACGGAGGCTAGCGGCGGGCCTCTGTTGGAGCCAGGCGGATATCCTCCCCCCGCCGCGTCGCTCGCCGTCCGCACACCCCGCCCGGGTACGGCCCCGAGCCGCGGCGAGCGGTAGCCGGGCGGGAACGCGAACGCCGCGGACGCAAAACTCTGCCGGGGCGGACAATCGAGACGGCGATAAAATCAGCGCGCCGCCGACAAAGTCCCCGCTCATGAATATTCACGCGCCCGCCGCGGCGGCGCGGCGCTCTCCAGCGAGGTCGCGGTCAGGGAAAAAAAAAACGCACCAATTAGGGGCCTGTCGAAACACGGCGCGGACACAAACGCCGCAAATCAGAGAGCGGGAGCGCCGAGCCGCGTCTCGCTGGCCTTTTCCACGGCGGGGAGCGGGGGGGGGGGGCGCCGGCGCTCCGAGGTAATTAAATAAGCCGTAAAACACGAAGAAGAGTAAACACAAAAAGACCAGCGCAGCGGCCATAACACCGAGACTCCTTAAAAGGCTTTTATTTATTAATTTATTTATTCATTTATTTTTTATGTGGTTGCGTTTCCCCAAATTCATACAGCAGGGACACGGTGGGACGATAAACTTACTTAAAATATACACTCGCAGCAGTCCACAATTCGCGCCTATAATTTCTCAAACACCCCACTGGGCTTCTGTGTGGAGGAAAGAGGGGGGGTGGTGCAGGGGCGAGGGGGTAGACAGAGACGAACGCACGAGGGCCACATCTGACCATCTCTGCCTGCTCTCTCACCGACAGGCCGATTTTCGTGAAGCCCCGGCCTCGCCCCCTCTCATCTCAGTCGCACACGGGAGGGAGAGATAACGGGCCCCCCTTCCCCCCTGCGTGGTGACGATTGCTCGGGGGGGAAAGGTCACCGAGTCGCGCTTTATCTCCCGCGAGCCTCCTTTTCCGACTGCGGGACACGTTTCGGGTTCCCATCATCCTCTCTGCCGGGTCGAGTTTAACACTGTCGCCCTCGCCGTGCGGCTTCAGAGCCGCCGTCAAGGCCCCGCCTTTCAAATGCAGAATATTCAGCTGAGGAAGTGTCAATCATCATTTATCTATTTATTTACTTATGCATGCCTGTGGTTACTGCATGCTGGGTGTTACGTCCCCAGCCTCTGCTTGCCTGAGTAGTGCAGGTGGAGGTAATACCCAATTGCTTAATTGCTTGATTGCCTCCACCTGCCTGTGAGCCAATATAAGCCCTGCAGTATGAGGCTGGGGAGATTCTTCTTTCAGGTTTCTTTTGTGTGTGGCCTTGTGGTTTGATTTGTGGTTTTGTGTTTGTAGTTTTTGTGAAGACCATTTTGTTTGAACTTGGTGGGTTTTCCTTTGTTTTAGTTTGTGATTAGTTTGTTATTAATTCTAATAAATGTCTGAGTTTGTGTTTTTAGATGAGTTTCAGTCTTGTTTTTGGTGCATCGGGACTTTGTTTGTTGCGGCCAGTTGAGCCAGACGTAACACTGGGCCAGTGTCCCGCCAGCCTACGGTCCTTCAGTGTCACTGGACGGCGACGGTCTTGCAGTCGACAGTCTCGATTCACGGTCTGCTTCTGAGGTCCTTCCAGCCCAGTTAAAAGTTTCGAGAGACAGAAAGAGAGGTGAGGGAGAGCACACGTCTTCCATATTTTCCATATTTTTTAATCCTCTGAATTTATTAAAAAAGGCGTGTGTGTGTGTGTGTGTGTGTGTGTGTGTGTGGGTGAAAGAGTATGTGTGTGAGTGTGTGTGTGTGTGTGTGTGTGGGTGAAAGAGTATGTGTGTGAGTGTGTGTGTGTGTGGGTGAAAGAGTGTGTGTGTGTGTGTGGGTGAAAGAGTATGTGTGTGTGAGTGTGTGTGTAATTGAGTGTGTGTGTGTGTTCAAAGGTGACTGGGAAGTCAAGATAATACAGATAGCGTATTTAAGAGACTTAAGAGAATACCTAGAGGTTCTATATATAGCTGCTCCGTGGGCCTGCTTGTTTTAAGACGGTGACCTAGTTGGATATATTCATGAGTTTCTCGGAGCTCGTTAATATTCCCGCATCAGAGCCTCTGTTCATTTTGGAAATTATAAAATGCATAACGCAGTTGTCTCAGTTACCCCCGGTGACTGGAGGACTGACAGCAAACAATCTCGGTTTTATTATTACGCGATGGCAGTTTTGTCAGCGACGTGAAAATACGAGAAAAAGCACAACTTATAATTTGGAGCCTTTCATCCCTCCACGACGGGAACCCGAGCGCTTCTGAGGCCTCTGAGCGCATGCTAATGAAGCCCATAAGCGCCATTTTCTGTAACCTAGGAATTTCGGAGATGAAACGAGGACGCCGTGCGGTTTCTGGGCGAGTGTGCGTTTCATCCAGGCGTCCGCTCTCATCCAAACACCACTGATTTAAATCGTCGTCATCGCTGATTTTTCTTAGACATTTTTTCTCCCCCCCCCCGCATTTTTTTCCTTCTCCGATTTGCAGGGCCTGCTCGCGAGCCGGCGGAAGGTTCCTGGAGTGCTTGCAGCTGCGCGGTGAGTGCGCCGGAGGACCGCGGGAAGCGCTGGCGCGGTTGACCGCGTGTGCCAAGAGGAGGCGCTGTTGAGTGACGAGAGGAGAACAGCTGCCAGCTGAAATCATCCTTTTCTGGGCAGTGCGATGGACAGTTATGCAGTCATGACCATAACCCAGTTCAGACAGTTATGCATCTCCCATCCACACTGTCATGACCATAACCCAGTTCAGACAGTTATCCATCTCCCATCCACACTGTCATGACCATAACACAATTCAGAGTTATGCATCTCCCATCCACACTGTCATGACCATAACCCAGTTCAGAGTTATGCATCTCCCATCTACACTGTTATGACCATAACACAATTCAGAGTTATGCATCTCCCATCCACACTGTCATGACCATAACCCAGTTCAGACAGTTATGCATCTCCCATCTACACTGTCATGACCATAACACAATTCAGAGTTATGCATCTCCCATCTACACTGTCATGACCATAACACAATTCAGAGTTATGCATCTCCCATCCACACTGTCATGACCATAACACAATTCAGAGTTATGCATCTCCCATCCACATTGTCATGACCATAACACAATTCAGAGTTATGTATCTCCCATCCACACTGTCATGACCATAACACAATTCAGAGTTATGCATCTCCCATCCACACTGTCATGACCATAACACAATTCAGGGTTATGCATCTCCCATCCACATTGTCATGACCATAACACAATTCAGAGTTATGTATCTCCCATCTACACTGTCATGACCATAACACAATTCAGGGTTATGCATCTCCCATCCACACTGTCATGACCATAACCCAGTTCAGAGTTATGTATCTCCCATCTACACTGTCATGACCATAACACAATTCAGAGTTATGTATCTCCCATCTACACTGCCATGACCATAACACAATTCAGAGTTATGCATCTCCCATCCACACTGTCATGATCATAACACAATTCAGGGTTATGTATCTCCCATCTACACTGTCATGACCATAACACAATTCAGAGTTATGTATCTCCCATCTACACTGTCATGACCATAACACAATTCAGGGTTATGCATCTCCCATCTACACTGTCATGACCATAACACAATTCAGGGTTATGCATCTCCCATCCACACTGTCATAGCCATAACCCAGGTCCGACCTTTGGGCACAATGCTGCAGATAGGGAAACACACTGGGGCCCCTTGATTTAGATGATACAATTAGCCCCTGCATGCATTAAGTATTCACTCAACATTAACTTATTGAGTTATGACCTTATTTTGTTTCACATATCATCTGTTAACGGCTATTCTATGTAATCATTTCTCTAAATAATTATTTCAAAAAATAATTATAATAATAATTACCCTGGCTGTACCCAGCATATTCATAAATATCTCCTGCAGAATCCCAAACTGAAACGTATTACACGGCCGTTCGTTTCTCAGACACGTCAGACACGTCGTCGCGACCGCTACATCACTCACCGCACTGTCCTGCAGTCATTAGCCTGCGCTGAATAGCCTCCTCCGCACGCGACAGACTGACATAGCGTTCAGCGTGCGACTGAACGCGGGGGCCATTTAACTGACCTCGTCCAGACTCGGACATTCAGGCGTTTGGCCTTTCGCGTTTTAACGGCGTCTTAACGCGCGGGCACTTCAGCGGTCGGACTTCCCGAGGGAAAAAAAAAAATATTCGGCTATGCGAGACACACCGAATCCTCTTGACCTTGAATTTGCTTCCTGTCACGGCTCTACAATGACAGAATTACCAGTTCATTCCTCAGATTAATGGGACTCATCAATATTAATCGCTCGTAATGTAGCGCTCAATTCTGGCCCGGTGCAAGACATGTGTAATGTGCGCGTTTGCCTAATCCACCATTTTGACAGCGGCTGTGTGTTTTTTTTTCTTTCTTCCAACCAATAAAAAAAGAGCTATTTTCAGGCTTATAAAAAGGTGATAAATCAACAAAGAAAAAAAAGAAAAATAAACAAATTAAAAAGTCGAATAAACTCAAGCAAATATATTTTGCCCAAGAAATAGGATCTGTTGATATGCACATCTTTTTTAACTATCCATTTGCATGTCCTTTGTGTGTGCGTGCACACGTGCATGAATGCGTGCGTGCATGTGTGACTGTCTTGACCTCTGTTATTTGAGTGTTTTTCATTTGCCTACTCCATTTTGTTAATAAACCAATGGAAAATGTAATTTTTGAGATAAAACATAATGCAGGCTAAGCTGACACCACACAGATGTGAAGATGTCCAATTTTAAGAGGCAAGGCAGAAACCAGGTGCAGGTGCTACCTCTCTAAGGGTCAGATACACTTGTACCCAATAAAATGGGTAGGCCGGTGATGTCATGGCTCAACCCTGAACTGTCATTCACAGATGTGATCTACATCTGAAAGGGACCAGTCCACAGTGACAGGCAAGGATGAGGAGGTCTAATAAACACGTGCCTGGTGGGATCAGGTGCTAGAGGAAGGCCTCCATCTGACACTCTGAGAAAGCTCTGCCCTTTGGGCACCATAGGGTGTCATTACAGAGCTCATGTACATCACCGAGGACCAGGCACCAGACCAGATCAGCTGGGCCAAGCACCAGCCCAGTTCAGCTGGCAGATGACTCTCTGGAAAGTGCCAGTCAGCGTCACTCCAGTTAACCCAGGTGGATTTTGGGGCTTTTTATATACCCCAGCATGCCTCATGGGGTTTGACCATCTGGTTCTTGACTCTGACCAAGCCGTGAAACTCAGCCTGATCTAGCAGAACACTAGCAGCTCACTAAACACCTGACGAAATACACTCTTCTGCTCAACCAACTGATTAACAAGAAACCACTCTGCTATTGAAACTGCTCATCCAGTTGATTAGCAAAGCAAAAGTACATAATCTGCACCAGCCACCAACAGTTTCTTACATATTGTTGCTAACTTCACATTACAACCTGCCAAGAGGTGAAAGAGCCTTATCTAGTAGAATACCAGCAGCTCACTCCACACTACAAAGTCTAAATGTAGATTCTCTAAATCAATTGTCCACCGTTGATGAAACTAGTGGGAAATACCTCATTGTAGGACCCTAAGTCAGTAAAATAAATCTATAACTCACTTGAAATACTGATGAAATACCACAGAGAGAAAGAGAGATAGAGGAGAGAGAAAGAGAGACAGGCAGGGAAGGAGAGAGAGAATTTCAGCATCCCTCAGGCAGAATAAGAGGGAAAATGAAGAGGATGAGAGAGAGAGAAACAGAAAGAGAGAAACAGAGAGATATAGAGAGAGACAGAGAGAGAGAGAGCATTTCAGCAATCCTCCAGCAGAATAGGAGGGAGAATGAAGAGGACGAGAGAGAGACAGAGAGAGAAAAAGATCATCTCAGCATCCCTCCAGCAGAACGAGAGAGAGAGAGTGAAGAGGAACGGCCTTTCTCTTCTTTGAGAACGGGCGGGGGTCGACGGGTCACCGCTCGGGGTCACTGTCAGAGCGGCCGCGCGGCCCTCGAATTCGGTCCCGGCGTCCGACGCGCCGTCGACTGACGAAATGGCGCGGGCGACAGCCGTACGGACCGCCTCGCGTCTCGGGTAACCGCGACGCCCCCGCCGGGACAGGAGCAGGTTGTTTTTTTAAAGATTCGAGGATTAAAGGGGCTTTGAGCCGAAGATGTCGGCTCGTTCTTTTCCCTTGTTTTTTCTTTTTCCCCCTCTCTTCTCCGCACCAAAGAGCAGCTCGCGCGCATTGCGAGGGGGGAAAACAAAGAGTTCCGCTTGCGTTTAAAGAAAAGAAAGAAGAAGAAAAAAAAACGAGGGGTTTTGAAGATTCTGCGCCATTAGAGAGTACAGATCCCACCTCGTGGAACAGCTACTGATTATATTCGCGGCTTCTCAGAGTCGGTTTAAAATAACACCTAATTTGCTGGAGCACAATTCATAAAACTCTCAACAGACGTTCGGCAGGCAGTACTGGGGAAGGAGGGGAGAGTCTGTTTTCGGGATGCGTTCCAGCTGGAATATCGAGCCCCTGCAGTGGGTGTTGTGGTTACGGTGATACGCCCCCCCCGGGTTCGGGGCTAGGATCGCGCTGGCAATGAAAGCGGGCCTGAGAGAAACGGATGTGGAGATGCGAAAAACGAAAAACGGAAATAAGGAGGGCCAAACATCGAACAGGTTTTTACCACCAGTCATACCAGAACGTCCACCGATCACACCAGAATGTCCACCAATCGCACCAGAACGTCCAACAATCACACCAGAACATCCACCAATCACACCAGAACGTCCAATGATCACACCAGAACATCCACCAATCACATCAGAACGTCCACCAATCACACCAGAACGTCCACCAATCACACCAGAACATCCACCAATCACACCAGAACGTCCAACGATCACACCAGAACATCCACCAATCACACCAGAACGTCCACCAATCACACCAGAACATCCACCAATCACACCAGAACGTCCACCGATCACACCAGAACATCCACCAATCACACCAGAACGTCCACCAATCACACCAGAACATCCATCAATCACATCAGAATGTCCACCAATCACATCAAAAAGTCCACCAATCACACCAGAACGTCCACCAATCCCACCAGAACGTCCACCAATCACACCAGAACGTCCACCAATCACATCAGAACGTCCACCAATCACATCAGAACGTCCACCAATCACACCAGAACGTCCACCAATCACATCAGAACGTCCACCAATCACACCAGAACGTCCAGCAATCACACTGTGTTTTCCCCAGCGCTTCCACTCCCAAAAAACGATTCCTCCTTCAGGAACTTCACAAACTATTCAAAACCAGCGAATGGACAAGTGGTTATTTCCAATTCCATTTCTCCCTCAGAGAAATACGTGGACTCAGATATTACTGTAGTTAGGGCCGGATCTCATTCAAACCACAGCTGTCACATACATAACAATATCACGGTTCAGCGATCCACGGGTGCTTTAAAATTATTCAAATGACCAAGGCAATCAACTGTCCCTACGGCTGCCTATAAACCAATACATTCAATCAATACGCAACGAGGAATAAATAGTATATCCGGGTCAAAAAAAGCCTGCCAAATTGAATTAAATGGATAACGTGCTCACATGCGTGAATAGGCTATCTGACCCAGGCTCAGGATCCATGAAAGAGATGAAGACAATCGACAAATGGCCCGCGTGACCACACAAAGAAACAGCTGACTGTGGATTGAGTGAGAGACTCAATTGAGATATTAACGGTTCGCATTCAAGTGTTCATCGCGGCGGCGCTGCTATTCGAAGATCCCGAGCAATAACTCATATTCTGCGATAAGATGGGTGAGCACTCTCGAATCGAGAAGCTCCAAAAGCGCAAACGCAGAGAGAAAGAGCGAGATAATGAAGAGGTAAAGGTTGATAAATTGGCATTGGATGGAACTGGAATTGATTTCTTTTTCTTATAAGAATGGCCATTTGCAAAATGCAAAGAAAAGGGCATACCTCTGGAAGAGAGAGAAAGAAATAAAGAAAGAAAGAAATATGTTTCTGTTGGAATGTGGAATGTAAAGTCTAGAAAGAGGAATTTGAGGAAGGCTTAAATTAACAGCGCTGTCTCAGCTATGCGGGAGAAGATCGCTCCATATTTAAATCACATTTAAATAGCGAGAAGCCACACTTGCGTCAATTTATTTTCAAACCACACGGCTTTCAAATTTTCCATTCATTACCAATTCCTGGCGAACGCGGTTTTAATTATCGTATTGCGGGGGGGATACGTACCTGGGGGAGGGAGAGGCGGAGCTACGTCGGGCTTTTGGGACACCTGGCTCGATTAAATATTTAACCGCGGCGAAGCTCGTCTAAATAGCAGCCGCACAAAAAAAACGGCCGCCGCGATTGAGAGCGACCGCATTTTTAATGAGCGCCGGCTCACCCCGACAGTCACACGTGTCACCTGCCCACGCGTCCTTAGGTAGCGCAACATGGCCGCCGTTTGAAGCATGAAAAGAGCACGTGCCGTCGGTAACAAGCTCTGAGATTTGCAATTAGCGCTTAGTTCACTCTATTTTTCCTTCCTGTTTCATCTTAGGTGTGCTGTAATCCCGGCAATATCTGTCAACTGAATCCCCAGCGGCAGGCAATGCACTCCATTTCTCAAGGCCGCTTCAACGATGCGATCGCTGATCTGATTGGACGAGCTGAGTGAAATGCGGTTGTTGGATTCGCTGCGGGCGGTACCTGTGGGCGGAGCCGCTTCCTCCGGGCTCCCGGTTGGCCAGGCCGCGGACGCTGGCGCCGAGGCGGGGGAGAGGGGGCCCCGGGGGGGCGGTGTGGCTCCAGGTGCGGCGCGGACGCTTGTTACCGTGGGAACGCAGCTGACGTTGTTGATGCCGTCGATGCAGGTGTGTGCCTCTGGGCAGGGCCGCAGTAGACAGTCGTCGTAGTTCTGTTCACAGTTCTTCCCCTGGGAAAAACACAGGTCAAAAACATGCCAATTTCTATGAGGAAGAAGAAGAAGAAGATGATGATGATGATGATGATGATGATAGACAGTCGTCGTAGTTACGTTCATAGTTCTTCCCCTGTGCAAAAGACAGGTTAAAAACATGTCAATTTCTATGAGACAGAAGATGATGATGATAGACAATCGTCGTAGTTACGTTCACAGTTCTTCCCCTGTGCAAAAGACAGGTTAAGAACATGCCAGTTTATATGAGGAAGAAGATGATGATGATGATAGACAGTCTTCGTAGTTACGTTCACAGTTCTTCCCCTGTGCAAAAGACAGGTTAAAAACATGTCAATTTCTATGAGGAAGAAGATGATGATAATAGACAATCGTCGTAGATATGTTCACAGTTCTTCCCCTGGGAAAAAGACAGGTTAAAAACATGCCAGTTTATATGAGAAAGATGATGATGATGATAATGATAGACAGCCATTGTAGTTATGTTCTCAGTTCTTTTCCTGTGAAAAATATTAAAGGTTCAATACATGTTCATTTCTATGAGGAAGATTATTATTATCATCATCACAGTAAATGTACTCACAAGTATGAATCATACATACAGGGTTTTAGTTTAGTTTCGTTTATTTGACAAAATTAAAACACATGTATCAAAAGACCTGCATGTGAAGAAATTGTCAAGGATAACACAAAAAAGTCCTGGACTTATTTCCATCGTGGTCCTTGATACAAACAGGGTACCCGCAAAATAATGGACACATCTAACAATATTTTAGCATTAAGTTACAATTATGGAGTAGGATCCACCGTTTGCTTTCAAAAAAGCTTCAGTCATTTTTGGATTGCTGTCATACATCTTCTGAACTGTATGTTGTGGGACACTGGACTATCCTTCCTCTGAGGGATGAAGAAGGCAGATTTTTCCCATCACCATTAAATGATGTTTGGATCTGGTGACGGCCAGGCCCGTGGGAGCCGTCTGACTTCATCCTGATGCTCATGAAACCTCCACTGAGTTTGTTTAGCAGTGGCATATGGGTGTTAACATTTTGAAATAAAGGGGGAATTTTACTGTTTTTCAGGGGACATTTTCAGTCTCTGCTGTCGTAATATACACATTTCCTGTCTTATTGTTCCTTTCAGCCCTTTATCTCCAACATTGGACAGCACTTTTAATTGAATTCGCATGAATGAAAAGTGCCATATAAATAAAATTTAGATTTGATTGGTTGACATCATAAGGGAACAGTGTTTGCACAACAGGGTGCTCCTGGTCTTGTAAACGGCTTCATATGCCTTGGCCGCTATCCAGCCGTGCAGAGAAAGTCATGTGACCCTGGAACTCCAATGAGATGGCTCCCCATGCAGATCCACTGCCATGTTTAACAGCTGGTAACAGACATGGTGGGATGAAGACATGATCCCATGCAGATGTAGGTAAGAGAGTAAAAGACTCATCAGACCGTGTTACTTTTCCCGGCAACACTTTACAATAAGGTCACGTGAATTGGTATTAACTAATGCAGTTGTTAACTACTAACTACTGAAAGCTTTGTTATTGTATTTGACATCATTGATTCATGTTCACAAAAACATTAGTTCATACCAATTCATATTGGGATTAAAAGAATCAGTTAATGCATTTGTTAAAGGTTAACTAATTATAGGTCTATCCTATGTTTTGATAATGAATCACAGAAACCGCCTCTCGATTTCATGTCGACACGGCTCCTTACCAGGGGATGTAATAACTTGCTTTCATTTGAGAGGGCTGATTGTGCGAGTGATGAGTTTAGTGGAATTCCAGGGGAAAAAAAAAATGAGGAGGAAAGGAAGGAGAGAGACAGAGGAAGGAAGATAAAGGGGGATGAGAGTGAGGAAGAGAAGAAAGCAAGACTCACCACAAATCCGGGGCGACAGAAGCAGGTGTATCCGCGGCCGGGAACGTTCTGGAAGCACAGGCCATGACTGCAGGGCTCTGGCAGGCACTCATTAATGTCATCTTCACACTGGAGGCCTGTCCAACCTGCCAGCACCAACACCACAGAGAGGCACTGAGCACTCCCTGCGCTCCTACCGGCTGAATACTAATGCTAACACACACACACACACACACACACACACACACACTCACACACACACACACACACACACACACACACACACACACACACACACACACACACACACACCGACACACACACACACACACACGTACACATACACACACACACACACACACACACAGACAAACACACACACACTCACATATACACACACACACACATACACATACATACACACACACACACACACAAACACACACATACACACACACACATACACATACACACACATGCACACACACATAAAAAGGAAGGCACTGGCACAAAGGCACACACACTCACACACATTGTAATACAGGACACCACGCTACAGTAAGGACATTGGAGCCATATCCATTTTAATGATGCCCTGTTCATCTTTGGGACAGGCTTGTATTTGGTTGGGTGGGTCACAGAGAGCTGTGAGCCCCGCAAGCTACTTATACATGTAAGAGTCCTGTGTTTCATTCAGGGGTCTCATTCCACACACACACGCACACAGGCACACACACTCATACACACACACACACACACACACACGCACATATACACACACACGCACGCACACACACCCACATAAACACACACACACATGCACGTACATGCACACACACACACGCTCGCAAACACAACACAAGCACACACAACACACACACACACACACATGCACATATACACACACATGCACACACACACACACCCATATAAACACACACACACACACGCACGCACATGCACACACACGCACGCAAAACACGGAAAGACACACACACGCATGCACACATGCATGCACACACATAAAAAAGGCACCAGTACAAACTCACAGACATTGTAATACAGGACACCACGCTCCAGTAAGGACATTGGAGCCATATCCATTTTAATGATGCCCTGTTCATCTTTGGGACAGGCTTGTATTTGGTTGGGTGCTGCAGAGTAAATGACTCTCCTGGGAGAGTGCTGGTGGGTCAGAGAGAGCTGTGAGCCCCACGCGCTACTTACACATGGAAGCTCCTTTCAGGGGTCTCATTTCACACACACACGCACACACACACACACACTCATATACGCACACACACACACACACACACACACATGCACATATACACACACACACGCACAACACACACACATGCCATATATACACGCGCACACACATGCACGTACACACACACACACACACACACGCACACACTTAACACAAGCACACACAACACACGCACACACACACATGCACATATACACACACATGCACACACACACACCCATATAAACACACACACACACACGCACGCACGCACATGCACACACACGCACGCAAAACACGGAAACACACACACACATGCACACATGCATGCACACACATAAAAAAGGCACCAGTACAAACTCACAGACATTGTAATACACACACACACCACGCACCAGTACACAGGACATGCAGCCATACCATTTTAATGATGCCCACATCTTTGGGACAGGCATTTGGTTGGCACTGCAGAGTCATCCACATGACTCTCCTGGGAGAGTGCTGGTGGGTCAGAGAGAGCTGTGAGCCCCACATGCTACTTATACATGGAAGTTCCTTTCAGGGGTCTCATTTCACACACACACACACGCACACACACTTATACACCAACACACACAAACACACACACATGCACATATACATACACACGCACGCACACACGCACGCAAAACACGGAAACGCACACACACATGCACACACGCATGCACACACACTTATACACCAACACACACAAACACACACATGCACATATACATACACACGCATGCACACAAGCACACACAAACGCACATGCACCCACACACACACACACACACACACACACACACACACACACACGCATGCACACACACACACACACGCAGGCACACACACACATCCACACACACACACACGCACGCATGCACCCACACTCACAAACAGACGTTTGTGCACATACACACAGACAGAGAGAGAGAGAGAGAGATAGAGGGGTGGGGGTGTTTCACGCAGCTGTACTGAGCTCTGAGTTTCTGCTTGCTGTAAAGCCTGTGTTGCACACTATCTCCCAGCAGAAGACACAAAGAAGCTCCCGCCGTCTCAGCGAATTACTAAATATCTTTCTTCATATCAGCCTAGAGGGAGCTGATTTTAAAACTCATTTTCTCTTAGATTAATTGTTTCACATCTTGTAGAAGAATATCTATCGCGGTGCGCAAGGTGTATATTATACAATATACAAGAGCCACTTAAAATAAATGACAATTTATGGGGGAGATTAAATATAATTAGGCTCACCGGGATTCAATTTTTATCGACTATTGATAAAAATTGAATTCAATGCAGAGCAGAAATGCATTATAACGGAGGCAGAGAGAGCGTGGTGGAACAATGCTTATAGGGTAATTTACCGCGATTTTAAATCACGAGAGTCCCTTGCTCCTGCTAGCAGGCATCCATATCAAAAGCTCTCAGTTGGTTTAATGACTGAGGAGATGATAATCTGAAATAAGATTATCAAATAATCAAATTAATTTACGGCTTCCTCGCCATCCCTTCAGACGCCCTCTTAATCGAGCTTCTTGAAACGCCCAGAATGCATTGCGCTACATCGCCTTACCCCAGAGGACGGCAGAAAATGACATTTACAAATTGCACGGCAAAAAAAGAAAGAAATAATGAAAGTAAAGATGCTTTTTGATCACACACGTTTATGAACACATTCCAAATGACTGAATAAACTGCAGCTGTGGTCTTCTCTTTACTCTTCCTGTCTTGTGTATCATCTGTACTTCTAACAGCATATTAGCTATCGGCCAAGAAACAGAATGGGGTTTTCTGTGTACTGCAGTACAAAGCTATGCTGTAGCACAGGGGTGAGCAATCCTGGCCATGGAGCATCAAGAGGTGTTTTTTTCAACAGAATAAATTGAGCAGCAGGTAGTATAATGGGTAGGGAACTAGTCTTGTAACATAAAGGTCACAGGTTCAATTCCCGGGTAGGACACTGGCCACTGCTGTTGCACCATTGAGCAAGGTACTTAACCTGCATTGTTTCAATATATATCCAGCTGTATGAATGTAAGTCGCTCTGGATAACAGCGTCTGCTAAATGCCTGTAATGTAATAATTATTTGTGTTCATTATTAGGCTCAATGAGCACGTGCGACTGAGAGAGCAGGGGGTACTCAGACAAATATTCAGGCTCAGACTTGATAATCAAACGGCAACCTTTTATTTTAAACGATGTTTAGCTGTCCTTCATCGCTGTCAATTGACATTACAGTTTTACGCCATCATTCTGACCAAAAAATGCTAATTAGATTTTGAAACATAATGTGAATCAGTTTGCTTGATTTACCACATCTGGCTTGTTTAAGAATATAATCTCAGCAAACTGGGAGGGTGATGTGTGACTCGCCTGTCCTATAGTTAAACAAGGACTCGATTGGCTCATGTTTCAGTCAGGATCCTGTGTTTTATGTTCAGTGACTCCCCCTGGTCTGACACAACACCGGTATCAGGTCGGCTCAAAGGTACCTCTCCAGGTCTCTAGTGACAGGCTAACGCACTGCGGCTCACCTGCTCTGCAGCTAGCGATGGTGTACCTGTGTAAAGGTGACTAACCTGCTCTGCAGCTAGCGATGGTGTACCTGTGTAAAGGTGACTAACCTGCTCCAGGGCTAGCGATGGTGTACCTGTGTAAAGGTGACTAACCTGCTCCAGGGCTAGCGACGGTGTACCTGTGTAAAGGTGACTAACCTGCTCCAGGGCTAGCGATGGTGTACCTGTGTAAAGGTGACTAACCTGCTCCAGGGCTAGCGATGGTGTACCTGTGTAAAGGTGACTAACCTGCTCCAGGGCTAGCGATGGCAGGCCTGTGTAAAGGTGACTCACCTGCTCCAGGGCTAGCGATGGTGTACCTGTGTAAAGGTGACTAACCTGCTCCAGGGCTAGCGATGGCAGGCCTGTGTAAAGGTGACTCACCTGCTCCAGGGCTAGCGATGGCAGGCCTGTGTAAAGGGCTCACTGCAGGGCTAGCGATGCAGGCCTGTGTAAAGGTGACTCACCTGCTCCAGGGCTAGCGATGGCAGGCCGTGTAAAGGTGACTCACCTGCTCCAGGGCTAGCTGGCGGGCCTGTGTAAAGGTGACTAACCTGCTCCAGGGCTAGCGACGGCGGGCCTGTGTAAAGGTGACTCACCTGCTCCAGGGCTAGCGACGGCAGGCCTGTGTAAAGGTGACTAACCTGCTCCAGGGCTAGCGATGGCGGGCCTGTGTAAAGGTGACTCACCTGCTCCAGGGCTAGCGACGGCGGGCCTGTGTAAAGGTGACTCACCTGGCTGGCAGAGACAGCGGTATCCGTTGACGAGGTCCTGGCAGACGGCGCCGTGCAGGCAGGGCTCCGAGCGACACTCGTTCACCTCCAGCTCACAGCGCTCGCCCGAGAAGCCGGCGGGACACCTGAGAGAGAGGACCGTACAATCAAACCACAGAGGGGAAATCAGAACAGAAAGGCAGGAAAGCAACAAGTAAGAAATTCAAAACCACAGCAGCAAGGAACCGATTCAACACAAATGGTGGCCTGTTAACGAGCTGTGAGCAAACAGACGTTTAAAATTACGAAACATGTCATGGGGTGCATTTACATGCGCACTAACACTCTGGTCTTACCCCGATTATGGCAAAACTGATTATTGAAATGGTCGATAAAACGCCTTTATCTGATTATCGGCCTAAGGTCAAAATCGGTGTATTCAAAACTCGATTAAGACACTTGGAATTACTCGGACGCCTTACTCGGAATTATTTCGGCTTTTTGAAGCCATTTTTTTGGCTTTTTGCATGTCAGGCAGAAGTCAAAGATCCTGAATGAAAGCAAGCATGGTTGCCATGCTCACCCTCTCCGTTGACCCTACACTGATTATGGAAAGAACTGTGTAAACACGGCTACTGGAGTAATCACGTTACTTGTGTCCGTGTATCCACAATAATCTACACACTGGCATAAACTGATCACTCCCAATAATTGGGGCACTGGTGTGCACGTAAACAAAGCCACTGAATTTTACAAAAACATTTTACAGACTGGTCAATTCACATATGAGATATGAATTTTCATTCCGGAAAGGATCAGCAGGAGGATCAGCATAAGGATCAGTGCCTATCCCGGATTGTAAACTGCAACCAATCGCACAGCCGCCACGCCTCATTGCCCAGGAGGTTTTTGATTTACAAGAGAGAGACAGGTGCGAGTTTTCACTAAATCTATTCCGCAGCGCACGGCCCGGTGACGTCATATCAATCACCGCTACATTAATGAGCCAGTGCGGTCCGCCTTCTTCATCGTAAAAAAAAGGGTTCAATGCCTGTCAGCGTGATTTATCTCACCTTGTTTAATCAGAAAGTATTGCACGCTCGGAAAACAATTTGAAAGAATGCACACCCACACAATGCAGATGCAGATGCAAAATAAAAAATAAATAAAAATAAAAAAACCCTCAGCTATCCCACGCTCATGTTGCCACAAGTAACAAAAAAGTAATAACGCATAATAATAATAATAATAATAATAATAATAATAATAATAATAATAATAATAATACATTGTAGTATGGTTGATTTATTACTGTTAGCTTTTTGAAAGTGAGCATATGAACAGCTATCTGGTGGCAGATATCATAGCTTGAGCACATTACAAATAAATGTGCATGTGCGCTCAGATCATTATAAATAGAAACAGGATCACAAAAGGCCGTATTATTCCACAGCAAATCACGAAAGTTATCCTCCCATTTGAAGGTGGCTCCGGAGCCTTCTCGCAATCATAAACTTATTTTCAGGAGTCCTCTCCGGCCCGAGCGTTATTATCTTTTCAGCTAATAACAGCGTCCAGAAAAGGAGACGCTCCGACTCCTCTCTCAATTATCTCTCAACATCTGCAATCGCACTTTGTTAATGTTTTTTTTTTTCTTTCTCTCATTATTTGCGCTCCTTCAGATTTTCGTATTTCCCCAAATGGCTGGTGGCAACTGATTCGCCGCGGGGATGGCGGCGAGACCGGCTCGGCCGAGGGGCTGCGCAGGAAAGGGGACAGACGCGCAGAACGGGCGGGAAAGTCGGGGGGGGGTGGGGGGGGGGGGGGGTAAAAGGCCTTCGTTCTCCTCAGAGAGAGGCCCCCGGACCCGGCGGCCTGGTGGCGGTAAGCGGGCGAGCGGCGCTCTGATTAAAAGCTCGCCCCGCCGTTTCGCGGCCTCGCGGCTCCTCTCGGGGGACGGCGGCGTTTCCGCGGGCCGCGGGCCGCGAACGCGATTGGTTCCGCACCGTGGAACCGGGAGAAGACCAGGAGCTCGGCGTTTGCATCATTTCAGAGCGGGCGCCGCTGAAATATTGAGGGGATGTTGTTCAGACAGTCGGCGCCAAAAAAATAAATAAAATGGGGGGGGGTAAACAGAAATGAGAATAATATTTTTTCCTGCCATCGGTTGCGGAAAGGAAAACACAGGAAACGAGCGTAAACTTACGGAGTGCGGCCATAAATAATAACTTTTCTTCTTGAAAATTAAACATGGAAATTTTTGGGGACTGTGCAAGCTTTCCTTTCTTGCTGTTTTCGTCTCGTCCGTGTGGATTCTGCATAACTTTTTATTATTTATGGGACAAACAGACCGAGTGTTAGCTCTTGCTAACTGTAAAGAAGAATGTAGATCTGCCTGCTCACTCCTAACTTTGCAAGGAAGAAAATAGCAGCAGCTAAACCAAAATAACACTACCAAAACAGCAACAAATCGAAGAGTGTGTACATTTTTCAGAAAGGCTATTATGTCTGATTCTGTTAAACTGGCAATAACTCATTGAGGACACATTCACCCATAAACCATTATCATTACATAGGGGCAAACATGACTGTCGTTTTTTTTTACAGCTAATTTCATACAAACAAGAGCACTATCAAAAACCTCTGACCAGCATAGCGTAACCTTGACCAATCATGATTAGCTTCCTGTTATAGTCAAGAACACACTTTCAATGGATGTATATTTGTCCTGTAAACTCATCATATTCATTTAAATTGAGCATCAACAGCAGAACAGGGGATAAAATGCTTTGGCAGAAACGATGCAGCTCCTAAGCTGAACATTTGCATTTTCCTTTCAGGAAAAAAAAAAAACAGAAGCAGCGTGTTCTTGCATTAACCTGACGGAGATGGTGAGGGGGTTGCCCGGTCAGGTAATTTAAGAGCTATCTAAACCCATTCTGCCCCCCCCCCCCACGCCCCCTCACCCCCCCCTGCCTCACAAACCCCATAAGGCACTGGAGTGGCTATCAAACCCACATATCACCAACCAATCTGTCCCAATCCCAGCGTGCCATGCAAAGACGGGGCTTAATACAAAATTGATTGGACTGCGATTTTTCTTTCCCCCCGCTAACAGAAAATTGTGCCGCGATCCATTACCAAATGAGCCGGCCTTAAGTGTCATCAGGACTCCCTCTGGAGCAGAGCAGAAAAACGG
This sequence comes from Anguilla japonica, assembly GCA_025169545.1. NCBI lineage: Eukaryota > Metazoa > Chordata > Actinopteri > Anguilliformes > Anguillidae > Anguilla > Anguilla japonica. The sequence continues at coordinate 24,599,962 of CM045900.1, read as the reverse complement.
CAAGAGCACATCTTTCCCCACAGAGGGGGGCGAAAATAATCCCATCAAATCGCTTTCTCTTTTTTTTTCCCTTAGAAAACACTGTCCCTCCCTGTGAAATGAGGCAGGCGAAGCAGAGGCACAAATAGCAGCAGCTCGACGTCCTTCTCCGAGATGAACGACTAACAGCAGAACGTTCGACGGCCGCGTCCGAAGTGAACGGAGTGCAGCACAGTGGGTAAGGAACTGGGGTTGTAACCGAAAGGTCGCAGGTTCGATTCCCGGGTAAGAACACTGCCGTTGTACCCTTGAGCAAGGTACTTTACCTGCATTGCTTCAGTATATATCCAGCTGTATAAATGGATACAATGTAAAAATGCTATGTAAAAAGTTGTGTAAGTCGCTCTGGATAAGAGCGTCTGCTAAATGCCTGTAATGTAATGTAATGAACGCGCTTGCGGTCGAGGTGCCAGGGTGTGCTAGCACTGATAACTGCAATCCCCTCGTGCCCCGCCCACTACCCTTGAGATAGGTCATCAGGTTTCACCACCACCCCCCCCCCCCCCCCCCCCCCCCCCCCCACCCCCTCCTTTGCCCAAGACATAGCTGCCCACATCCAGCGAGGACATTCTGTAGCACACACTGACTTAATGGGATTGGACCCGAAGGCCCTGTTCTGAGCGAGGGAGAGAGACTACGTGATTTCTGGATGTGGCCTCTAAAGCAGAGTGTTGTGTGTGTCTCTCCGGTCTCTCTGCGCATTAGCGATACCGGCTCAGTTAGCATCCCAAAGGACCTGCCCCAAAACCGCACTGGGAATGAGGGTGCGCAACTGGAATTTACCTCTCGCCCAGGGGGACCCCAAAAATCTATTATCTTCGTAGTCTATTTCAACTCAAGATGCCCCCTCATCGCCAAGCCATGCATGGAACAAAAAGCTGGGCAGGACACAATGTTTTTTTTAGCTCCATGGCTGAATGAAAACGGTAGCAATAAACCGCTAGCACAACCACAGTGAGAGCCCGCCTACTCCTAACTGCTCAGGGTTAACCTGCGCCAAGGGCCAGGCATTCAAACAAACAGGGTCACAAACTCAAGATAGCTTTTTGCCGAAATGACCTTATGTAACTATGTGACTCAGTGTTCTGCAGATAAACTCTGCTCGACTGCTCCTGTTTGCACACCAGTTATCTACGGGTGGCCATTTAAGAGAGATGACCCTCTGGCTGACTCAGTGCTGTGTAGCCGACAGTGAGGGAAACACTCACTGGAAAATAGCCATTGGGAAATATGCACTGGGAAATAGGCATTCAGAAATACTCATGGGGAAACAGTCACTGGGAAATAGTGATTGGGAAATAGGCATTGGGCGAGAGTCACTGGGAAATAGTCACTAGGAAATAGTCATTGGGTGAGAGTCACTGGGAAATAGTCACTAAGAAATAGTCATTGGGTGAGAGTCACTGGGAAATAGTCACTAAGAAATAGTCATTGGGTGAGAGTCACTGGGAAATAGTCACTAGGAAATAGTCGTTGGGAAAGAGTCACGAGGAAATAGTCATTGGGAAATTGTCATTGGCTCACTGGCAACTGCAGATGCTTCAGCAGCTTTTCTTCTGCTATAGCTGATGGTAGCAGCACAGCAGACCAACTGGAAATCATGAATCAAGAGGAAAAAAAAGGCAGGAAACTAGAATCACGATCGATTTCCTCACTGTTATAAGCTGATGATATACCAGTCAAGAGAGCTGCCCACCGTTTAAGAAACAAACAGAAAACCTTTTACATAAAAATGCACACCCACAGGGTCTGAAATTCCATGCAAAACATCATTCATCTAACTTGAAGAAATCCATCAACAAATAATTGCATAATACCCATCCCATTCGCTAAAAGAGCGTTTTTTATTTTCTGAAAAGAAAATTTCTCTATAATTCAATCACTCCCCGGAACCTCTATTGCTTACAGGAATCAAAACTCATTATCTTCTTTAAACGTTATTGCCAAATCTCCCAGCGTTGAGATTACCGATTTTGGACAAACGCCTCAAACACTAAACCCAAATATATTTTATTTATCATCCGTAACAAGATTATGGACACATAAACCTAAGAGTGTGGCCGCTCCCATTGACGAGAGTTATAGTGGAGATATGAATGGGCTGCAGACAAGGCTGTAAAAGCATTAGAAAGAAGATGAAAACGTTTTATGATGAAGCAGGAGAAAACTGCTGAATGTAGCCGTCCCTGGCTCCTGCTTATGTTGTTAGGCTTCCCCTCTGTGGTGTGAAATAGATTACACAAAAAAACAAACACACCTGGACAAACACAACAGTCCAGTGTGTTTATTGGTACGGTACGTGCACGTGTGTGCGCGTGTGTGGGTGAGTGCATGTGTGTGTGCGTGTATGTCTATGTGTATGTCTATGTGTGCGTGTATACAGGTGCGTGTCTGTATGTATGTGTGTGTGTGTGTACGTGTGTGAATGTGAGTGTGTGTATGCATGTATGTGTGTGCGTCCTTGCGTGTGTGTTTTGGAGGAGCAAATACTGGAGCAGTATCGGGGTGACTGCGTGCATACATATACTGCAGCACAGCACCTTAGACTGGACAATACAAGTTATAAAAAAAAATTCAGAAAACTAAATACGTACATTAGTTACTATTGTTTTATTATCTAAGAACTTTGAACCTACATTTGATAATACTATTCTACGGCAGTTCATTTTTGACGATGCTAAACTTTGAGGACTGACCTGCAAGTGAAGTTGGCTCCGGGCCCGTCCTGGCAGGTACCCCCATTGAAGCAGAGGGGCAGACCCCGGGGGGCCTGCAGGCACACGTCCACGTCCACCTGACAGCGCTTCCCCAAAAACCCTTGGGGGCAGAAGCAGGCGAACCTGTCCACCCGGTCCACGCAGGTAGCTCCGTTCATGCAGGGGCCAGATTCACACTCCTGGACCGATTTGAGAAACAAGAAACGTCGATTTCATCAGAGACCGCACAGACGATGAAAAGCTCTTCTCTTGTGGCTGCACAATTTTGGCTTCTTAAACTTATTTTTTCCCCCATAAAACTCACAGCAATAAAACTCACTTAATTTTATTTTTTTCCATATAATAAAAACACCCACCCACACACACACACGCACGCACACCCACGCAGACACACATAACGTTTTAGACATCTGCAGACAAACAGGCAGAGAGACAGACACACGCACACACACACACACGCACACATACACACGCAGACACACATAACAGTTAGACATCTGCAGACAAACAGGCAGAGAGACAGACACACACACACACACACACACACACACACACACACACGCACACATACACACACACACACACACACACAAACACAAATTACATTTTAGACATTGAGCCGAGCTCTTTTACAGGGTGACTTAGACACCTTACATTAGGCCTATTATTATTCATATCTGTTAATGAACAACACATTTATGCAGCTGGATATACACTGAATCAGCTCAGGTAACGCATCTCGCTCACGGTACAAAGACACTGCCCCACTTCAGGAATTCAGGCTACAGCCTTGGAGCTGCCAGCCGAGGTTCCTGACAACCGACGCCGTCGCCGCCCTCCACACGACCGGTTACCAGCGCTACCGGCAGTTAGCGATGAGACTCCGATGATTTAAGGGGGATGCCGTTCGGATGAGGATTTGAACCCGGGCGTCTCGCAGAACGAGCCGTTACCCGGCAAAGCGCCGACTAATTACCCCGTCCCACGGGGAACCCCAAACGCTTCTCCTCGGGGGTCCGCCCCGCAGCCGCACTGGGTGAGAATCAATTAGGGATCCTAACGAGCGGCGCTTTGGAACCATAAATCCCCGCCGCTGTTTACGCCCGGCGAAAAAGCTCCGCGTTCGCACCGACGTCCGTTCACCGTGGCGATCGGACCGAACGCCTCCCCGTCTGATTTCGCCACAGACCATAATAAGCGAGCTCCAGCAAATGCCATTACTCAGTTTCAACAGACTTACTGTACCTTATGAAAAGGGAATGTATGATTACTCCAAACTATAAGGTATAATGTAACAAATCCAGTACATAGTCATTTAATTATTTATGAATTAACGCATATATTTAAAAAATGTGATTAATGGATTTTTCACAGATTTTAATTTCCATATATTTTATCTATTATACTATTTTTTTTTTTTGCATATTACTTTCACATTTTCTCATGTACCGTATAATACAGAAAGTAGTGCATACTTCAGAGAATGAGTGTGGGTCTGCAGTATGAGTGTGCTGCATTCAAATTACACATTGGAACATGTGACTTTCCAGAAGGGAACCGCCGACAGAAAACGTGGATTAGAGAAGAGAGAGAACAAAAAAAAGATTCCCCTGTATTGATCTGAGCCCGGTGCCCAGTAGAGTTATATAAAAAAAAAGGCAATTAATTATTATCTATGCATGTTGCCCGGCGATGTTGAGTCACCCGTATCCCAAGATGCTCTGGTGCCTTTCTGTGTTGCTCGCGTCGGCTGCTCTCAGAAGGCCGGGGAAGCATAAATGATCAATGCCTGTAAGACGAACAGAAGCAGCCTCTTCACGCCCACACCGACAGTATCAGAGAAAGCTCTCCTCTTTCTCTGTTCCTACAGCCACCCGGAACAGGGCCAATACCCCCCCCCCCCCCCATTCGCTCCCCCCCACACCCCCACCCAGTTAAAACACATCAAAGCCCGTAAACTGCGGGCCGTCTCCCTAAAAGAAGGACCCAGGACCGCGGGGGCAATTAAATGTCGGAGCAAAGCTTTGACTAATGAACTGCCACAATTAATTGGTTTCCGTTTACCTTGACAATTAAAGAGATCGCGTCGGAAAGCCCTTAAATGCCACCGCAGAAAGGAGATAAGATCGCATTTCTTCCCATTTCCCCCAATTAGAGCTGAATATCATTGTGTGGGAGCATTGTTATTTTTTCTTTATTCCTTTTCCAATGTTTGAATTATTTCATACAATTAAAATTAGTAACGTTTAATCAGTATCGGCCTGTCACACTCAAGGGAGCCCCTAACAAAGGCCCATTTCCTCCCCATCTTGTCTCGGGCCGCACTTTTAAGCCCAAAACGGTGTGGTAATTAGTTGAAGCGGCGCTGGTGCTCGTCTTTGATTGACTTCTCAGGAAAAAAGAAAAACAAAACAAAAAATGTTTATTTATTTTGGTGGAGTTGCACGAAGAATACGACCCGATCTTTTTTTTTTTTACAGCGGTAAATTTGACGAAACGTTTCCTCGCGTCGCCGAAGCCTGCGGGAACGTACCGGACAAACGCGGGCTTCCTCGGTCGCGTCCGCCCGCGAGCCGTCCGCTTTGTTTCGGCTCGTCGCGGAACGTTGTTGAGACGGACGCGAAAATCGCGACCCCCGCTGCTACGCCACCGGCGGGAGAGCGCGTCAAACGCCTGCAGTTTAGCAACGGCGTCGCTAAGTTCCTCGCAAACCCTCGATCCCAGACTCCTGTGCCAAAGCGCTCTGGAATGGCGTGATTTCACTGCAGACGATAACGAACGAGGGGCAATAACAATCAAGCTATTTAACTCCTCGTTTTCGTCCGAGCTGTAACTTCAAAAGCTTACAGTAAGGTGGGTACTTTGGTTCCAGGCATATTTCTTATAAAGCATTTTGAAGCTTTACAGATAACCACCGAAGCAGACGAGTCTCTATATGTTCAGTCCATCTCGCGGGAAAGCGTATAAGAAGGGTGCCAATAGCAAGACTCGCAAAGCTTGAAATCACCATAGCAACACTTCTAACAATAACCTGAAGATGAAAGTCGCCCGGGAAGCGGCTACTTCATCTTCAGAATGTGGCGTGGCGTCAAAACACAAAGCGTGCGGACTCCCTGCTTATTTCCTACAAGCGTCAGATGGATGCTCGCTCGTGGTTATGGCAGTGCATTACACAGACAGTTTGATTTTAATCTGCCATCAGTTTGATTTGCTATCGCACATTTCTTGCTGCAGGCATAGCTATTAGTGCTAAGCATGGATTAGTTCAGGTGATGAAGTGTTTAGATGTGGCATATTAAGGGGATGTGAAAAAAGAGGTTTGCTACTTTAGCCTCTTTTTAAATAATAATTCTGACTCTTCGTCTATAAATGGACAGAACAACTTGCTAAAAAATGCCAGTGACACACAGTAGGCCTACCGTTGTTTTGACAGCCAAGGTTGTCCAAATTGGCAAATCTGTTTTGTGTCCAGACTAGCATATGTCCAGAGTCTCGCTGGTTTATTGTAATTCTGTAAAGGCTGTGCATGGTGGGCGTGGGACTGTCTGCAGACCGTACTCTCTCGGGCGAACAGGTAGCCCGTTAGCCCACAGCGAGGTTTTAAACGAGTCGCTTAACGAGAACGGAGATCACCGTTTCCGTTCCTGTCCTCTGCCGGCTTCCCGCGTGTTTGACAGCTATTGCTCGCAGGTTCGACCGAGAAGATTTATTTTTTCGCCTGTTCGGCGAAAAATTCGTTCACCCGCTGATGAGCAAACAGTTCCGTCCTCTGCTCTGATGCTCCGGCGGTAATTGACAGCGTGACATCGAGAGGCTTTCTCGAAATAAACATGAAAGATTACCGGGATGGATTTTTCTATTTTAGAAACAGACCACAGGGTGCGGAGACCGCAGGTGGTAATGCCAATATCAGCAGGGCAGATGTAGTACGGCAGTGTATTAAGGCGGTAAATAGCACTACAGCTGCTTAGCGCCTTTTACGCTATTTCAAGTTAAATGAGCTTCTTACATTAATATTAGTCTCACATCTGTAGCCACTCCAGCCCGGCTCGCACTCGCAAGTGTATCCGTCCGCCCCGTCCAAGCAGCTGCAACATTAAGAGAAGAGTTAACACTTTTATGAGTTCCCATCAATCACCCCCCCCAACACCCCCAGCCCCCCCCCCCCCCAAAAAAAAAAAAACACAACACTGAGTTTTAGGGTAGATGCAGCACATGAAGCATAAACATACGTATGTGTAAACAAGTAGCCGAAAACCTTCATGAACAGTTGCACCGTTAAATCTGAATATCTTCATGACCCCTCTCCCCCCGATGTGTCTGAGGCCCACTGTTACTCATATCCTCTACCTGAGTTACCCAACAGCTCCAGATCCACAGCGAACTACATTAAAGATTAATTAGTTTGCGCTCGTCGAGGAGTGATACTTCCCGATGTAGGTAATTGAGAGAGAGCTGACATAAACTGTGAGTATATTACATTACTCAGAACACACAACATCTGTCATCCTTAACCGCAGCCGGCGAGAAACTTAATTAAAATGATTTTTTTTACCATGTTTCCGAGTCTTTTTTTTCCCAGCGCTTTAAACCTTTATTGATTCCTGGAGTTTGCATACCTGCCGTGAAGACAGGGGCTGGAGGCGCATTCGTGGGCGTCGGTCTCGCAGTGGATGCCCGAGAAGCCAGGGGGACACGTGCAGCGGTAACGATCCAGCCCGTCCGCGCACTCCCCGCCGTTTTGGCACGGGTCCGAAGCGCACTCGTCAACGTCCGACTCACACCGGTCTCCTTCGTGAGGGGGAGATAGGGAAGAAAAAAATGTACATACAATAACTTACAGTGTTATAACATATGACCATAGAAATTACAAGCACGAAACCGTCCAGACCCACGGCACACCTCCTGCACATGCGCCTACAAAGGTCGTCCATGAGTGAGTGAGTGAGTGAGTGAGTGAGTGAGTGAGTGAGTGAGTGAGTGAGTGAGTGAGTGAGTGAGTGTGTGAGTGAGTGAGTGTGTGAGTGAGTGAGTGAGTGAGTGAGTGACTGAGTGAGTGAGTGAGTGAGTGAGTGAGTGAGTGAGTAAGAGTGAGTGAGTGAGTGAGTGAGTGAGAGTGAGTGAGTGTGAGTGAGTGAGTGAGTGAGTGAGTGAGTGAGTGAGTGAGTGAGTGAGTGAGTGAGTGAGTGAGAGTGAGTGAATGAGTGAGTGAGTGAGTGAGTGACTGAGTGAGTGAGTGTGTGAGTGAGTGAGTGAGTGAGTGTGTGAGTGAGTGTGTGAGTGAGTGAGTGTGTGAGTGACTGAGTGAGTGAGTGAGTGAGTGAGTGACTGAGTGAGTGAGTGTGTGAGTGAGTGAGTGAGTGAGTGTGAGTGAGTGAGTGAGTGAGTGCGTGAGTGAGAGTGAGTGAGTGTGAGTGAATGAGTGAGTGAGTGAGTGAGTGAGTGAGTGAGTGAGTGAGAGTGAGTGAATGAGTGAGTGAGTGAGTGAGTGAGTGAGTGAGAGTGAGTGAGTGAGTGAGTGAGTGAGAGTGAGTGAGTGAGTGAGTGAGTGAGTGAGTGAGTGAGTGAGTGAGTGAGTGAGTGAGAGTGAGTGAGTGAGTGAGTGAGTGAGAGTGAGTGAGTGAGTGAGTGAGTGAGTGAGTGAGTGAGTGAGTGAGTGAGTGAGTGAGAGTGAGTGAGTGAGTAAGTGACCACAATTTTGGCGCATAGCCCACGGCGGCAGTCCTGCGGCGCCATGGGAAAAATAAAAAAAATTGATGGGTCAAATACACAAATGAATGTTTGGTGAGAACTGCAACTAAAACAAAAGAAAATGCACACCAAAGCCAAAATCCCTTAGTTTTCTTATATGTATGCAGATTCAAGATCTGACAGAAACACAGAAAGGTATCGATATGTAATTTTTGCGTAATCAGTTTTGTCCGTATCAATTTCTAATTGATTCAAATGCAAGTGCTGAATGAAAAATTTGATGAATTAAACAAAAATACCGGGACAATGGATATATAAGATTATGCCCATCTGTACCAAAACCAATAAGAATGATTTGCTTCACTGTGCAGAACCATCGGATAACCAATAGCAGAGCTCAGCTGTGCCGCTAGTCCCTTAAGCAAGGAAAAACTACTACAAATGCTGGACTGAAGCACTGTAGATTATTATTAATAATAATAATAATAATAATAATAATAATAATAATAATAATACTTTGTGTACACATACAGCATTTCTCAGTAGGCTGAACAAAAGGCCTCAGAGCACAGAATACTTGGGCCTGGTACAGGGCATGCGTGCCTCCATTTATGTCAACATCTTCTACGGTTTACGAGTGGAATTTATTCCTTGTTCTCATCATGACTGCTTTTTATTATCTTTTTTTATTCCTAGTATGGCAGACATGGCCGTCCGGTGTTCACGACTTGCGTGCAAATTAAAAATCAATAAGGCCCACTTTTATCATTAACTCAAGGAGCTGAAACACAGGTTAAGCAAAGACCGCGATTCTTTCCCACGTCGGCGTTGGATAACACGAGAGTATCCACGGCGAATTTGGATGAAGGGGTCGTTTAATGGGGAACATTACGCTCAGGCGAATGTGTAGCCGGCTAGCCCGTAGCCAGGTCTTCAATGAGTGACTTAATGGGGACAGAGATCACCGATTGCATTTCTGCCTCTCCCTGAGCTGCCTGTGCGTTTGACACTTACTGTTTCCTGGTTTGAGGGGCGCGGAACGTTCTCTTGATTTTTCCGTGTGCGAGCAACTGATGTTATTCAGCGACTGCGGTTCTGTCCGTCAGTCACTTGACGCCGCCCCCCCCTTTCGGAATAATTAGCCTCGGTCAGAGCGACCGCTTCTCTGAGACGAACGGCGCGAGCGGCGGACAGGCTGTCTCGGCCGGTCTGACGCGGAACTCGTTTCCGGAAGCTTCCCCGACGCGTTGATGAAAGGCTCGTAAACGGTAGCGGCGTCGGGCTGTCTCTCTCTCCGGCGGATTTCGGGCCCCGGGCTCCTCCGGGGGAATTAGAGGCGCGCGATGCTCACTGTATTATAACCGAATCAATAGGCAGCCCCCGCGATTATTTTCACTTTCCTCACGACCGTCCTCGGAGCTGAAACCACGAGCCCGGGCTCTGTTTTAACATTTGCATATAGATGACAGTAGAAGAGCCCCAGGGGGAGGACAGAGAGACGGAGAGGAGGAAGGAAGGAGGGAGGGAGAGAGAAGGAGGGCGGGAGGGAGGGAGGGAGAGAGAGAGGGAGGGGGGGGGGTTGAAAATAAAAACGCCATGTTGGCCATATTGAGGTCAGGTTTTCAGACACACTTAAGTTGTTTGCCATGTTTGTTACAGCGCTGTTAAATCGTTTTTTTTTTTTTCCCCCTTTCGTGAAGCACCTTAGGCTTGGAGAGCCGTAGACGTTGTAAATGAATTTATGCTGAAGCTGTAAGTGGCTGTGGTGATGGATCTTGCTTCTGTAATTAACATGGTGTGAGCTGATGAATTTGGCAAGAGAAAGATGCCTTGCCCGGAATGCAGATCCTGCTTATGAAAACACTTCAGATTGAGCCAGGCAGTAAGTTTATGAACTTCAAAATTAACGTCAACTCAATAAAAATGACTGAAAATATCAGGACGCATTTTTTCTCACTCATCATTATGGTGTTTACAGCAAGTGAAGATAATGCCTCAGAAATGTTTGTCATTCTTTATTATCAAATGATCACAGAAAGAAAACAGCTAAAAGAGTAAATGAGAAATGGTCGGTAGTATGAGGAACAATATATCAGTAAAGCACATACTGAATTATTTATTTTAAGTTTTTTTTTTTTTTTTTTTTGGGAGGGGGGTATAATGAATTTAGCAGCAATGTGCATCACTGAATACCAAACCAGCTCCATTTAGAGCAGTGGTAACCAACCCTGTTCCTGGAGATCTACCGTCCTGTTGGTTTTCATTCCAACCCTAACAAAGCACACCGCTTTCAACAGCTAGAGCAGGGATGGTTCCTGGAGATTTCATTCATTCCAACCCTAACAAAGCACACCGCTTTCAACAGCTAGAGCAGGGATGCCCAAACCCTGTTCCTGGAGATCTACCTTCCTGTAGGTTTTCACTCAAACCCTAACAAAGCACGCCTCACCCAACAGCTAAACGTCTGCATTGAGCTGCTAATTAGTAGAATCAGGTGTGCCAAATTAGGGTTTAAATGAACACCTACAGATGGCAGATCTCCAGGAACAGGGTTGGTTAGCACTGATTCAGAGAAAATAGCTGCTGCCCTAATTACCCCAATGACATGAGGATCAGGATTAGGATTATACCCATCAGCCTCAAAACAAGGGGGGGTTACTGACAGACAAGCGAATGTCCCTGCATTACAACACTAACTGAGGTGAGTCTGTCAATTACAGAATCCATATGTAATTTAGAGAAGAAGAAGAAAAAAAAACAACCTTTCAGCCGGTCAGATGAGCTGCTCTGAGACCCGGGAGCGGAGGTCTTTCAGCCAATCAAATGAGCTGCTCTGAGACCCAGGAGCGGAGGTCTTTCAGCCAATCAAATGAGCTGCTCTGAGACCCAGGAGCGGAGGTCTTTCAGCCAATCAAATGAGCTGCTCTGAGACCCAGGAGCGGAGGTCTTTCAGCCAATCAAATGAGCTGCAAGCAGGAGCGAGGTCTTTCAGCCAATGCTCTGAGACCCCGGGAGCGAAGGTCTTTCAGCCAATCAAATGAGACCTGCAGGAGCTGAGAGCCCAAATGGCTGCTCTGAGCCCCAGGAGAGGTCTTTCCAGCCAATCAAATGAGCTGCTCTGAGCCCCGGGGAGAGGAGGTCTTCCAGCCGCGTTCGTATCCCGGCCTGACGGCTGACGGAGAGGACAAAGCCCTGTTGCCGCGCGGCTAATCTCGTTAGCAGGAATCCGCGGCGTGCGTCCGGCGCATCGATTCGGGTTTTTCCCGCCGGCCTGACGCGAACGACAGGAGCCGAAACGCTCCCCTGAGGCCTGACCCCGGGCCGTCGAGCGGAAGAGATCAATGGGGCTCCGGATCGATCCCACCGGCGAAGCTCCTCTGTCAGCCCACCTGATGCGGTGGACCTCTGCCTCCTGCCGCACCCTCGACTGCACCCCCACGACGGTTCCCTTAGCGTCGCTCCCGGTTACCTCGCTACATGAGAGCAACTGTAAGACACGCTTTAAAACAGGCCGCGTTGACTCCGAACGGCTCGATACTGCAACGACGTCGTTGCAGCCAAAGTTCAGGGTATGCCTTGTCTTGCATTCCCCCCCCCCTAGCTCCCCCCACCCCTCCCCAAAAAGTAATGGATCATTTTGATTTATGTAATGTATGCATTTTCCATCAGGCAAATTGTCAGGATGACAAATAAATGCGGGCAACGTATCAGCACTTGGTTTTTACAGTGTTGGTCTTAGGTTTCGTCTGTAGCGCTATTTTGCGACGCGCGTTTGTCTGAGCTGCTCCGGGTCAGAGAGGCGTAATTGGCTGTGTCCCGCGCGGCCGACTGGCCGGGGAGAGAGAGCGATGACATCGAATCCGGAGCGCCGCGCCTCAGAGTCGAGCGGCGCGTCGCATCCTGATAACGACGCCTTCCCCGAGACTCGGACTGCGGAAACGAACGTCACGCCGCGAAGCTCGGCGCAGAGAGCGACTACGCGCGGGGGATACAGCAAGTCAATTTTACGCGGTCCCCGAGCGGCCTCATGAAGCAGCCGAACGCCGAGCTCCGCGAAGCAGGCGCATCATACTCGGGCGCCGTCGCCCCCGTATAAACGGTATTTAGGCTCAGCGAAACAGGCCGGTCCTTCGCTCTACGGGGATGATTTCGGGTCCTCGGCCGAAGGGGGGGGGGGGGGGGGGGGGGGGGTAGGGGGGCGTTCAAGGTCGCGCGCGGCGGTGCCAGCGGTCCCAGCAGCCCAGGTGCAGCGTTAGTCACGCCGCGCGTTTGGACGCCTTTCAGCGCACTCAGGACGAGCTGGCAGAGACACAGAGCGGTATTTCTTCTTAATGACGAACAATATTCATTACCGCCTTAAAATAAATAAATAAATAAAAACCTTTCGATAAATTTTTCATGGCCTCTGCGCGTCTTTCCAGGGTTGTTTTTTTAAGGAAATTCACCACAGATAATTAACATATCGTAATTAAGCTTTTTTTAAATTTTTTTTTTTTTTTTTACTCTGCTTCACTGGAACATTGGCCCACTTTGCGACAGTTGTATTGACCCGGCAATTCAGTCATAATCAATTTATTTCTGCCTCGGTACCCCTCCATAAACACAATGAAGCTCTGTTACTTTATTGACCAGGGTAAATTAGGAGAATAAATCTAATTAGTTACGAAAACACTTGCAAAGCCAATTTCTCTGTTTTGCGTTTAAAGGCGTCGCAGTGTTTTAAACCACTGCATAAGCCGATGACGTATAGGAAGTCGATGCGCGGCATTACAGCGGCTAAATTAATTTAAAACGGTTTATTAAATCTAGTGACAACACGATCACTTTGAAGCCGGCCGGACAGCTCGCAAACGGGCCGTTCGTTTGTGCTCGAGGTCCGGATTGGGCACCCTAACACCCGACCCAATTAGGATGATATATCCACAGGCGTTGGGGCCGTTTCCCTTCTATAGCCACGGCTGGAGGGGGGGGGCGTCCGTCGATCGTTTACTGCTGGGATCCCGGTCCCTTTCCTTCGCTAGGCCCTTCACCGTCTACTCGTGACTGACTTCGACGACACTTCCGAAAAAAGGGAGATACTCACAGTCGCTTTACCGAGCCAGCCAATTAAGACCAGTCGGAGAACTGGTCCAGGCGTGTTCTCACAGATGTTTCGCTCTTGCCGTCAAATCGGTAGCGGGTGCCACGGTCTGCCAAACGGGGAACCGCAGGGACTCGAAATCTCGAATGAGTCTGCTCTGCAAGAGATCTCCTGAAGGGCTCTGCAAAAAGGTATTATCTAAAACCCATTAAAATCAGTCATAGAACATGTCCATATTTAGAACAATTCATTCATTATTTATTTAATTTGTTTCTATTTTTTATGCTCCATGCTGTGCAACAGACTGTTCAAAGTCCAATCTGAACTGAAAATGCAGACAAAGAAAAGTGTTCTCTCAAAAGTTAAAAATACTTTTTTTTCTCCAAGCTTTTTTGTTCTAGCTTTCTTCTATATTTTTTGTTCAGAGCAGTTTCGAGAGTGGCCTTTTCATACTCAAACTGCAGGCCAGTGCAGATGCTAAATCTGTCGAGTTTAATTACTTAGCCTTCTCTTCATTGTCTTAATGCCACTGCAGGAACAGGATGTAGAAATACACATGTACCAGATGTTAAAGGTGTAAAAGAGCTGTTTGTTGGAAGAAGGCCCTTTAAAATTATAAGTGTCTCACCTTTGCTCTAATCCGCCACTGCTTTCTTCAGTGTCTGAGTTCTACTGCCAAGCCATATAATTTCCCTGGTCTTGCCAGTCCCTCCGTGTTTAACAGATTGGTGAGTACAATCCAACCACTGCGGTCCTGTTAACTTCCATGACGCTAGTCATTGTAGCTTTTAAGGTCACAGAGTTCAGGTGCCTTTAGAGGCCAAAATAATGAATGTCATTGCGGAGGTGGAGATTATGTATGCGCCGCCATAAATTGGAAACATAGGTTCAGGGAATCAAGAGTCAAGAGTAATTTCCCGTTCCATTAATTTATTCTAAGATGGGTGTGGGTAAACTGTAAGGCAGTGGTGATTAGAGAGGCGTGCTCATTCAGAGTGGAGTTTTTTCACAGACTTGGATTAAATAGAATATTCCGGTACTGTGAGAGAGAGAGAGAGAGAGAGAGAGAGAGAGAGAGAGAGAGAGAGAGAGAGAGAGAAAAATATGAGAAAAATAAAACAATGTGTTATCTAAAAGGAAACACAGCGCACAGCTGAACTGCCAGCACAGCAGTATTACACAAAGGATTTCACACTGCTCTCCTGATAAATGGGTCAGCGTGGTGTGTGGATGTAATCAGAATATAAAAAAAAAAAATTAGAAAATAAAGTAAAAATAAAAACATAATAAACATTTAAAAGAATAATGTGGGCCTTTATTGATCTAAGCAAATCAATAAACACAATTTACTAAGCTTGGGAGACAGTTAAGTGTGCTAAAAACAATATTACGCTCAAACAGCTCATTAATATTGGTACCACGGCTGCAATGCAAAGCCTATATTGGACATTGATACGAATCAAACTCTCGTTTTTATTATTTTCTTTTTTTATTTTTACTTTCAGCTGCAGTGATACAACGGGATGCCTGTTGATTATTTCTCCCCAGGGGTAGGCTGTTCATGTTTAATTCATTTGTATTACATTTAGCCGGTAGAACAGCAGAATTGTGGCTTGGTGGTTTTGCGGTAAACGCGAAGCAGAATGCATTTGTTATTACCGTTTCAGTGAACCAGGGAGCTGAGGGAGGGGGAGGAGCCAGAGGGATATCTGTCATGTTGTAATGTGAGTGGGCGCAAACACCCGAACATAAAAACCAGCTGGAACGGGACCAACTAGATGCAGTCATTCGACAAAAGAGTACACAGCTGCAATGTCAGTGCGGTAGAAGACAATGCTATCTCATTTAAAAGCAATGCATACATTAGAAAAATATGTAAATTGCATGTCACGTGAATACACAATAGAGTTGTGTGAGTCCCCAGCACACTTCCAGTTGTGCAGGACATCACAAACCCTTCCACTTTATTGTCTTGGGTAAGAATGTGATGCCATCACAGGACTCTGCTTGGTTGCACCCACGAGTGAGATGCATGCCTTCGGACAGAGAACTTGTGTCACGCCCCCATGTCCGTCCCTAGTCAGCAGCATTTACAGGGGAACTCTGGGAGATGTAGTTAAGAAACAGACAGGTTGTACTGAACTGCGACTACATTTAAACTGCTTCATATCTGGATGTTGTACAAGCTGGTGGCAGTCTGATAGGGTCAGGAAGGCATTTATAAAGTACACGTGATGCCAGATTTGGTCTTTGCTTTCGATGGGAAATGTGCTTTATGTGACCATTTCTTTTTCAGCAGCCATTTATAATTATCCAGAGCCCCGCCCACCCATGCTCGGCTCTATCCACAGTAAACAGCAGCAACAGACTGTTAACAGTATGGCGTAAACATACACTGGCTTTAGCCAGTAAATGCTGCCCGTTCTGTCCATGTTCGTCGTTTGTCTTTGAAAGACTATTAACGTTAAAATGTTACCGTCCGTGAAATTACCGTAATCCGGTTTTAATCGCGCCGCGCGCGCAAACTTCCGTATTATTTTTTATGATAATTATTTCCGACCGAAGAAGGGCCGTCAGGGCTCGCGCGGTTAATTCTTTTGCCGGATTGGCCGAGACCGTTTCAAACAAACCGAGGCTGACGCGCGCAGTGACGAATCACATCGTCTAAGATTCGGATAATCTATAAGTCCTATTTTAAAAAGTAATGAAAAGGGAGCCAAAGTAAATGGCTTTTCCTGAGAGAGACGTGCCACTGTCCGCGAGAGCCAAGATTAGCGTCACTCAATGCAAAAAATAAAATTAATCAGATCATTATTATTATTTTTTTTTTAACACAGGGAACAAGAACATGCAGAGCTTCAGT
This sequence comes from Anguilla japonica, assembly GCA_025169545.1. NCBI lineage: Eukaryota > Metazoa > Chordata > Actinopteri > Anguilliformes > Anguillidae > Anguilla > Anguilla japonica. The sequence continues at coordinate 24,583,572 of CM045900.1, read as the reverse complement.
TGACATAAACGGTTAAACATAACTCGCATGCATTAAATGGACATCGCTTAGACCGCCTAAAACCGTGTTTTATAATAAGATTATACAAATACCTCCTAGATCCCCACTTCCTTAACTGAGGAGATATATAATGCAACTTGACATCTGGCTTTATAGAATATGGAGAGCAATATAGGGAAGAGATTGGAAACCTGTTCGGTTTAATCCTAGCGTTAGCATTCTTAAAGGATCTTAGCAAATTCATCTCAGAAAGAGGAAGAAATTAAATAATAATCCCCCCCCCCCCCCACCATTTTAACCCCAACCACTCCTCACAAAAGCATTATCAGATTACCTCCGTATTCATAAACAAAGCAGGGATATCCCAGTGTCATTAACAGTGGGCCCGAGCCCTCCTCTTACTGCATGTCACAGCGTGGAACGATCGGAATTCATCACGCGACACGTCCAGGGCGGCGAGAGCAAACCGCGAACGCGCGGAGCCCTGAACGCGGCGGCTGGCCCTAACGCGGGGCGGGCCGAAGGGCCGGACTCGCTCAACGCAACCGCGCCATCGCGGCGGAACTCAGTCACTCAAACGTAGCCGCGAACTCAGTCAAACGCAGTCGCGTCGTCGCTGGTGACAGCACTGCTGAGGCAGGCGCACACCTCTCTCTCTCTCTCTCTGACATTATAATCACACGCGCATGCGTGCGGCAAAGACAGAGTTTCTGTTTGTTTAGAGAGATAACCGCACAACACGACTTTCAGGCCTGTACTTGCATCCCTGAGTGTTAAGCCGCGGAGTGCCTCGTCTTTTAGTAACGTGAGGCGTAACGTTTTGCCTCTCTCCAAACAAACGCAAAAAACGTTCGGTGGCTTTCCTAAACACCGTTCATAATGGCCCGATAAGCCTTTCAGATTTCCTCAAACAAACCGTATATCTCATTTCTGCGAGCGTCTGCTAATAATCACACTTTAAAAAAATGCGCACGAGTGAGCTTTCTTTTTCAACGCTTTGCCGTTATTTAATTCGCCGGTTCCGTAATCGCTCCACGGCAACGCATTAAAACTCCACTCTGAGAAGCGCTTTGACGGTTAAAACGGATAAGTATAAATAACTCCCCGAAAAGCAGCATAAATCACAATTATGCCCTCGCGGCCGTCGGAGCAGTGAGACAACAGACAGCGGAAGCGGAGACCACTTTTTGGCGGGAATCGGAGCGTGGCGGTAAGATGAATGTGCGGGGCCTCTCCGCCTGGCGGGGGCCTGGCGGTTTCCTCCGCCTTTTTCCTCGCAGGGCGGGGTGGGGGGTGGTGGGGGATACGGCTGTGACCCAACGATGACATTTCGGCGGTGGCTGAAAACCAGCCGGGGGCGAGGTGGGTTGGTATTGAAGTACATTTTGAGAAAAAGTAGAACAGGTTCAAACAGGAAGTTGCAACCGGCAGGACACACTTTCTTCCTCCCCCGCTCCCCGCCACCTCTCAAAAAAAAAAAAAGAAAAGAAAAGAAAAAAGAAGAAGAAGAAGAAAGTTGGAACGCGGTTACATGTCTTATTAGAGCAAATATTTCCTGTGAGCTGCGGGAGGAGTTCAGCCGATCCGAAATATATCCTCCAGTCCAGCTCCCCGGGGAGGGCCCTCGTTCCCCCAGAAGGGCTTAGAGCAAGGGAAAAAGTAATGACTAGCACTGTACCAAGCAGAGGCCTAATAATAAAATCTGCTTCTTTTGGGAATTGGGCTGCGGATGTCAGATTCTGCTCTCCTGAGTGGCAATACCGCAGAGATTCCCCCTCCCCAATGCCGCCCCCCCCCCCCCCCCCCCCCCCCCGCCCTCTGACTGGAAAAGGATAAATTGATGATACTGTGCGGCAGACAAACGAAATTAATCTTCCCGCCGCTCGACAGAAATCAAGATTAGGCGGTCTTAACTACGGCCGGTTCAACAATGGTCTTCGGATTATGGAGAAAGGGGGTTAGTGAAATAAAATATAAAAAATAAAAAAAAAGCTGTATAAATAAAGAATGGCCACAATGGAACCGGTGGCAGTTACCTTGAGGTGTGAGGAAAGGGAAGAAAAATATCAGTTTTTGAGGCTTGTGAATTCGTATATCAAAGGCAGTGCGGTGCTGGGTATTGATTTAAGGAAGAGGACCACCCGTGCTGTTTGTGAGGTTGCCGCTGATTTCTGGCCTTTTCAGATGAATGCCATTCGCTCTGTAAAACGGTCTGCTTCTCGGTTACCGTGACACCACGCTCCTGGAAGCACAGTGATCTCTCTCTCACACACACACACACCCAAACACACACACACACACACACACACACACACACACACACACACACACACACACACACACACACACTCACACACACACACACACACACACACTCTCTCTCTCACACACACACACGCCCACATACACACACACACACTCTCACACACACACACACACACACTCTCTCTCTCTCACACACACACACTCTCTCACACACACATGCCCAAACACACCCACACACACTCTCTCATACACACACACACACATTCTCTCTCTCACACACACACACCCAAACACACGCACTCACAAACAATCTCACATACACACACACACATACACACACACACACGCTCTCTCTCTCACACACACACTCTCTCACTCACACATCACTCTCTCTCTCACACACACACACACACACACACGCACACACAGAGGCAGACCTTAAAGGAAAAGGGCAGACCTGTGTACCCCGGTGGACAGGTGCACAGCTGAACCCTCCTCGCGTGCTGACGCACGTCCCGCCGTGTAGACAGGAAGCGGCCTCGCACTCGTCCGCATCCAGGTCGCACAGAGCTCCGAAGTGCCCCAGGGGGCAAATGCATCGAAACCTAGAGGCAAAAAAATAAAATAATAAAAAAACGATTCGTGTGGGAGTGTTTGAGTCTGCTGAGGAGGCCACATGCAGCTTATTGTACTTCGTCTTTCATTTGGAAACAAGCTAATCGCATCGTTATTTATGAATGAAGGGAAAGTGAAATACGCGAGCTCATTGGTCAATGCTGTGATTAATATTCAGATCGCTGTGATTAAGTCCCCGTTACTAAATGCGGCGCGTACGGTTTTCCAGCACCTTGGGACGTGACATCATTTTTGAGTCACGGTAACAAGACGATTCTTCGCATTTGGCATCTCAAGATAATAGAAATAAACAATTGACGAGACAGCTTTTCAAAACAGACCAGATTCTCGTATTATTTTTTTTTTAATGAGAAAATGAAACCATGTAGATCGCACAAGTCTGTAGAAGCGTGTCGCTTTACTCCATCTGTAATTTATTAACCAACATAGAATATAAGAACCCTGCACGAACTGAGTGTGTGTTTGGAGTCCGCAGTGCGTCCGAAATACTGAAGGCGAGTTTCTTAGCATCACGTAGTGACATCATCAATTCAGGAAATTATCGAGCTATTTTCATCCTGTGTCTTTTAACTTCAAATGTCTCCTGCTGATCTTCATGCTTTCCTTTGAAGAAATATCTAGATTTGACTCCCGGAAGAACAGAGAAGATCTTGGTTTTAAAGCATCCTAAAAGACCTCTTTACTTTCATGTTCAAAATGTCTTGTATTTTACCCCCCTCTTCAACAGCAGGAAACCATTTCTATTTTTTCGTTCGATGCAACTATTTAGAGCAACAAGTTCATGTTCTGTGCTTGGAAAATAATTGTATTCAAGTGTGCATGCCCGCTTTTGGGCTTATTTTGATGTCTCCTGCTACTTGTCATTTTAAACTACTTACGGGGATGAAAATACATAGTTTACAGAATAACCAGGAACATGTACTATGTCGGAAGCTGAAGAAGAAGCCTTTTCTTTTTCATTTCTTGTGGAAACAAGAAATGGCAGCTGATATAATAGCAGCGGTTTCACCCTCCCCCGTCCCCCCCCCCCCCATCCTAAGCAGCAATGAAAGGCGAACCGGAGTTCAGCGGAGGTGGCTTACGTGAGGATCAGACTCTCCATGGCCAGGGGTCACACACTCTGCCCTGCGTGTGTGTGAGAATACTTCTGTCCTCTGTTTGTGCTGTTTAATTAGGCACAGTGGGCTAAGATGTTACTTTAATTGAAGTGTGGATGGAAAGAATACCATGTATAATAATAATAATAATAATAATAATAATAATAATAATTATTATTATTATTATTATTATTATTAGTAATAGTAGTAGTAGTAGCAGTAGTATTTAGTTTAAAAAAATAATAACAAAAACATGAACATTATTATTATTAATATTAGTAGTAGTAGTATTCAGTTTTTTAAAGAAGAATAACTAAAACATTATTATTATTACTAGTAGTAGTAGTAGTAGTAGTAGTAGTATTTAGTTTAAAAAAATAATAACAAAAACATTAACATTATTATTATTATTATTAGTAGTAGTAGTAGTATTCAGTTTTTTAAAGAAGAATAATAACTAAAACATTATTATTATTAGTAGTAGTAGTAGTAGTAGTAGTAGTAGTAGTAGTAGTATTTCGCTTTTTAAAGAAGAATAACTAAAACATTATTATTATTATTATTATTATTATTAATAATAATAATAATAATAATAATAATAATAATAATAATAATAATAATAATAATAATAATAATAAATAAATAAATAAGTAAATAAACTAGGACAGGCCTTATGGAAACACAGGGGACAGGTCCACTGTCCAAACTCCGCAGAGACCTTTCAGACAGGAGGGGCCAGCGACACACTTCAGGGACAGGAGCGTTCAGAAAGGAGGTCAGGCAGGCATGTAAAGCGGAGACAGAGTATTTAGGGCTGAAGGAGGCCTGGGACCCCCCCCCCCCCTCCCCCCAAAACCCCCCACCAATCCCCCGCCTCCTCGTCAGGGAAAAGGGCTGAAAAGGCCCCCAGGCCCCCATTAGGCTGGGCAGAAAGGAGCCGGACTGGAGAGAGCCCAATATAACCACATGATGTACCCCCACCCTCTGAATTTCTCAGTGTCTTCAGTGTCTTTACATAGTGTATGTATGTCAGAGAGAAAGAGAGGAAGAACTGTTCTCTTATATAATCAGGCATCAAACATCACAATAATAATAATAATAATAATAATAATAATAATAATAATAATAATAATAATGATAATGATTATGATGATGGCGATGATACTGGTGACCCTGATGGTAAATGGTAAATAGACTGCATTTATATAGCGCTTTTATCCAAATGGTGATGATGATGGTGAGCATGATGATGGTGAAGATGATGATACTAATGATGATGATAGTGATGATGATGATGCTGCTGATGATGATGATGATGATGATGATGATGATGATAATGATGATTCGATGATAATGATGGTGAGGATGACGATGATGGTGATGGTGATAATGATAATGACATTAATGAAGACGGTGAGGATGATGATGGTGTATGCAGATCGGGGTGCGGGCGCTGACCTGTTGACGAGGTCCTGGCAGATCCCGTGGTTTCGGCAGGGGCTGGAGGCGCACTCGTCCACGTCGTCCTCGCAGTTCGGGCCGGCGAACCCCGCCTCGCACTCGCAGCTGCAAGCCATCGACGCGCACGCTCGTTTATCGCTCATCCCCGTACCCAGCGTGCGCCGCCCTCCCGCCGTCCGGCAGCCCGCCCTGCCCCGCCCCGCCCTGCCCCGCCCTGCCCCGCCCACGCGTGCTATGGACTGCATTTATATAGCGCTTTTATCCAAAGCGCTTTACAATTGATGTCTCTGATTCGCCAGAGCAGTTAGAGGTTAGGTGTCTTGCTCAAGGACACTTCGACACACCCAGGGCGGGGTTTGAACCGGCAACCCTCCGAATGCCAGACAATCGGTCTTACCTCCTGAGCTATGTCGCTACCCCCCGCGGGGCGACGGGGGCCTCGGTGACACCCGTTCTCCCGCCGTTAGCGCCCGCGCTCGGCTCGGTCGGCAGCGCGGGCGCCTCCCTGCCAGCCACGTTTGAGTGACGCGTATCCAGTGCCGCCAAAAGCAGAGGGAGGTATTTTATCGAATTTCCCCCACTACCTGTAGGAGGAGGGGGGGGGGGAGGAGACTCCCAGGTGCCCCGTTTCAGACCCACGCTCCGTGTGGGCGTCTCATGCAGACGTGCCCTCAGCTGTCCTAATAACACAGCCCACTTAGCAGCTCCGAAGCGCCCCTTTCACTCCTGCATTCCGTCAGCGTTGGGTGACGTGCCCTGGCGGAGAGAGACGGACTGGGCTACCGCTGACTGCCGTTAACGCGCCCGTCTCTCTGACGGGCGTGTCTCTGACACCTCGGGGGGGGGGGGGGGGGGGGGGGGGGGTTCTTCCCGGCCGCACGGCGCACAGATTCGAGTACATTCTGCATGCAGTCTGCGCTCGGTCTGGTACGGCCAGCGTGCTCTGAGAGCGGCGGCCATTTTGAATGCCGTGGCAAAGGTGAGGGCCAAAGGGACGTTGTCGTAACATGCTGTCGTATTGCTACGACCCTTCCTTCGGGCGTCATGTACAGTTCAGATCTGGTCGCCAAAAGGGAAAGGACATTGAATAAATGAAATAATATTCTTTTGTTTTTGCGTTTACTGAGTTTCCCTTTGTCTCATATTACATTTTGTTTAAAGATATGAAACCGTTCAGCGTGACAAATATGCACTAATAGCGGAAATAAGGAAAGGGGGCAAATGCTGTTTCATGACACTGTATATGCAAAAAAAAAACACGGTCAAGAGAGCGTACACAATCCAAAAACAGAAACAGTCTCAGGAAACTCTTTTTCAAACAAGGGGCTTGGTGCACATTACATTTTTACAGTCCATTAGGAACACTTTATTCAATTCGATTTTTAAAAAGGACAAAATATAAATGCATGAGAGCCGCGGGCAATAAAAAAAGGGTTTTAATACAACGAGAGAAGGTGCATGTCATCAAAAAAATACGCGGCGTCCTAAAGGGTTTTGGGCCTGCCGACGCTTGCAGTGGTTATGAGCTGAGCGAAAAACACCTGACGCGCACACATTCTGAACAACAGCGGACGTTTCTGCTACAGAATGGGCCCCCAGCTCCCTGTCCTCAACAGCACCCCCTCTTTCCCAGGGATGGGACACGCCCTTTACATCACAAGGAAGCAAAGCTGTTCTCTGTTTTGCACTTTTTGCAAGTCATAACATTTGCCACGCTTGCCAAAAGGGGAAAAAAAGTTTGTTTTGTGTGTGTATACAGTATATGCAAGCGTGTGTGTGTGTCCATGATGTGTTATTGACCACCTCACTGTCACAATATACAGTATGTACTGTTTTTTTTTTTTCGGGGGGGGGGGGGAGATGTAAGCAGAGATGTAACATGAATAAGACATTTGAGCCGACAGCATTGTTCTCACACCATGCTTGTTGAATCAATAATTTCATCACAGTATTTCTGTTTGTCTGTACTGCACACGTTCATCTGTGCTGCATGTCTTTGTGTACTGCACATATTTGTCCGTGTACTGCATTTTTGTCTGTACTGCATGTGTTTGTCTGTACTGCATTTTGTCTGTACTGCACAGCCTTATTTACAGTGAAAGGCTTTTCATTTGACAGTCAGCTCTGCCTTGCGCACATAATGAATACTAGGCCTGTAGTCCAAGGTTTCATTAGAAAATGCCTTTTCAGATTTAACAAAGGTCAGCCATGCAAGCCTCACCTGTAATGCTTAAATGCAGCTTGAATGGACGTCGTGCTGTTAGCCACTGGCCAAATGAGGGCTTTGTGTGAACAAAGTGCCTTTCTTGAATTTCACACTAAATTTCCACCGAAGCAAAAATGGATTCAGGTGTTAAATTCACACATGGTCGATGACTCCAGCAGAATTTGTCCTCACACTCGAGCAATCGCTCGTATTTCAGAAGCACAGAATCACGCACAGTGGCCACATAACAAGTTACTTGGGTTTTTACACAGCTCCCCTTCATTTAATTAATTACAGGATAACGGGGTAGCCCTTTCATTTGGCAGCGCCAGGGGCTTTAACATGGTGTGTGTGTGTGTGTGTGTGTGTGTGTGTGTGGGGGGGTGTGTGTGTGTATGTGTGTGGTGTGTGTGGGGGGTGTGTGTCTGTGTGCGTGCGTGCGTGCGTGCGCGCATGCGTGCGTGTGCGTGCGCGTGCGTGCGTGTGTGTGTGTGTTTGGGGGGGGTGTGTGTGTGTGTGTGTGTGTGTGTGTGTGTGTGTGTGTGTGTGTGTGTGTGTGTGGGGGTGTGTGTCTGTGTGCGTGCGTGCGTGCGTGTGTGCGTGCGTGCGTGTGTGTGTGGGGGTGCGTGTGTGTGTGCGTGTGTGTGTGCGTGCGTGTGTGTGTGTGTGTGTGCGTGCGTGTGTGTGTGGGGTGCGTGTGTGTGTGTGCGTGTGTGTGTGCGTGCGTGTGTGTATGTGTGTGTGTGTGTGTGTGTGTGTGCGTGTGTGTGTGTGTGTGTGTGTGTGTGTGTGTGTGGTGCGTGCGTGTGGGTGTGGTGCGTGTGTGCGTGTGTGTGCGTGTGTGTGTGTGTGTGTGTGTGTGTGTGTGTGTGTGTGTGTGTGTGTGTGTGTGTGTGTGTGTGTGTGTGTGTGGGTGTGTGGGGGTGTGTGTTGTGCGTGTGTGTGTGCGTGTGTGTGTGCGTGCGTGTGTGTGTGTGTGTGTGTGCGTGTGCGTGTGTGTGTGCGTGCGTGTGTGTGCGTGCGTGCGTGTGGGGGTGCGTGTGTGTGCGTGTGCGTGTGTGTACATGCTTGTGAGAGAGAGAGAAATTGTGTGCGTGTGTCAGCGTGTTTGTGAGTGCATGTGCATTTGTGTGTTTTTTTCTGTTAAATAAAAGGGATTCAAGTAGCCCTTTGGCCATGATATTCAGTCGATAACATTTCATTTATTTTTTACTTACATATGAATCTACGCTATTCTTCTTCAAGGATAAAATGTTGAAACTTAGATACAGAATATGAACCTTACTTAGAGGTAAAGAAAAAAGCGCTCTGCAGAAGAAAACTAAAGCTGTGTGTTCGGTACTGTTGCGTCAGCTCTGTGCAGTGACAGCACCTAAAACCAGCTGGGGGTTGTTAGAGCTGTAGCAGCTGCTTACACGTGTTCCCCTTTTTACTCTTCAAAGCCAACTATGCATTACTGGCCTTTGAGTAAAAAATATATACATAGTTGAAGGTTTCAATTTGACGGACTCACCCATTGGTGAGTGGTACCCTTACATCATTCCAAATTAACCAGTCTTAAGTAAAGCCTTAAGTGTGTATTGTGATTCAGTGGGCCCAGGCTGTCGTGTGTCATCTGGGCGAGGCGGGGCGGGGCGTGGCTACTTCCTGTCTCTTACCGGTAGCCGTTGACCCCGTCCCGGCAGGAGCCGCCGTTTCGGCAGGGGGCGGAGCCGCACTCGTCCACGTCGATCTCGCAGCGGGCCCCCTGGAACCCTGGGAGATGGGCGAGACGGGCGAGGCGGGTCAGCGAGCCCCGCCGCGTTCCGGAGCACTGCCGGGGACCGGCGGTGACGAAGGGCCCCCGGCGAGAAGCCGTCTCATCTTCCCCAGCCCCCCGCGCGTGACCGCTCCCCCTCAGAGGGTACATCATACTAATAATACCCCAATCCTACAGACGGATGGATCGGGGGGCTGGCGGTAAGCAGGGGCGAGGGGATTGGGGAGCGGGGGAGGGGGGGGGGGGGGTTGGAGGCAGTGGTGGGGGTAGGGTGGAGTGGGGTAGAGGGGTGGGGGTAGGGGGAGTGGGGTAGAGGGGTGGGTGTAGGGGGGTGGGGGAGAGGGGTGTGGGTGTAGGGGGGGGGACGGGGGGTGGGGGGGGGTGGGGGGGGGGTTGGAGGAGAGGGGGTGGGGTAGGGGGAGTGGGGGGTAGAGGGGTGGGTGTAGGGGGGGCGGGGGAGAGGGGTGGGGGGTAGGGGGGGGGGGGGATCTTGTTAAATCAGGGACGAGCTGGAGGGCTCCTTGGCCCGGCGTTCGTTAGAAGGGGCGCGCTGGGGCAGCCGAGCCTGTCGGGGGCGCTGATGGAAGCCGCCTCCCAGCGCTCTCTCTCATCACGAGCCCCGCTCCTCCGGACCGGCCGCCGCGTCTGGGGAATTCGCTCCCATTACACAAACCCCTCTTCTTCCTTTCTGCTTTTTTTAGAAAAGGTTTTACGCTGCTGCATAATACATCAAAGAACAGCAAAACAAACCTTAAGCCTTAAGATATTTGTCTGTAATAAATATTGCAAGGATTGAGGACACTCTCTCTCTCTCTGTCTCTCTTTCTGTGTCTCTCAAATTCAAATGAGATTTATTGGCATGACGTATATATATATATATATGTACATATGTATATATATATATAAAAGTATATAGGTAGGTATATATATATATAACAATATACACAATACATATATGCCAAAGTGTAGGTAGGATAAGCAACAAACAACAATAAACATCAGTGTCTCTCTCTCTCTCTCTCTCACTTCCAGAACAAAGAAAACAGCCATTCTAATGTACACACACACACACACACACACACACACACTCGTACACATACACACACACACCATGACGCGTTACACAAATTCCAGAGCTGGCCAACAGCAATACAGTCTACTGCCCTCTGCTTGAAATGATACTGATTCCGTAATAACTGCATCCAAACTTCTAAAAGCAACTGGTTTTAACAGCATTTTCAGTGAGAGGAAAAACGATGCTAACTTTGTGCACTTAAATCATTCTGTATACTTCTCCACATTACTTTCATCATTCCGTACAAACAACACGCCGCGCACTATAAATACAATAAACAAAAACAAAAGAAAGATGATGAAACTGACGGCAAGTGTAATACACGAGAACAACAGATGAGAAAGACGCCAGTAGCTTAGAATGGCACTCAATAATAACCAGCAGCCATTTCATGAATATAACCGCATTTCCACCTTATTTCATTCGGCAGCGAGTAAAAGAGTAAAACCTGTAAAACATGAATAAAAAGGTACCCTTAGACTCTCAGTCTGCGTTTTCTCGGCTCGGTTCTAATGTTAATATTTCAGTCCAGCTGCAGAGCCTTTCGCTAAATCAATTACCCGCACGCGCAACAAGATGCAAATTGCTAATCGATAGCGAAAGGCGGCCAATCTGATTCAGTGCGGGGCAGCGTCTTTAACAAGGTTCTTACATTTTATCGAACCACTTACTGGATTCAACGCCCGTGTGAATTCTGCATCTTTCACCTGGCTGACTTCATTCAGCAGAAAATTCCCCAGAAACCCCTCTCCCCCTCCCCCCCCTCCACTTCCCCCTTCCCCCATCCCCCTCCCAACCCCTGTAATAGTTCAATCGCCAGTAAATGACTGGATACGTGAGGTCAGAATAACCTACATCGCTCGAGCAAAGCGCACAGAGCAGGTTTAGGATGTGGGTTCAGAAGTAACTGTGACTGGCCTGAAGGACGTACACCGTTTAAAACACTTTTAAAAGGCACAATAGGACTTACGGGCGAGTATGACCCTCACAACGTAAAGAGCTTCAGCTCAATTGTTAATTTTGCTGACTGAAATTATGTCAGTTCTAGTCCAATTACAGGTTTCTCTGCTTTCAGGCTGGTAAATAGAGGCCAGAGTCTCTTTCTGTGGCTCTGGTGCACAGATCTTACTTGAACGCGAATGAGGTCCAGTTCTGCACAATGCCGAATACATCTCTCAGGGTCTTAAGTAGTATATCCAATAGGACCGCGTAATAAAGAATGATCCAGGCAAAGACGGCCAATGAGGGTGTCCTTGGGGAGGAAAGTACAGTGTCACTGAAAGGCAGTTATGAAAGAAAAAGATAGAGCCCTGAAAAGAGATAGAATAACAGGGTATTTTGTGGCACATTGTGTCTGTCATTTTTGACGTAAATTCAAAAGCACAATGCGCATTCAATGATATCCAAAATGATTTTAAAAATAAAGAGCATCTTTGAGAACACTGTAACAGTGGGCGCAATTTTGGAAATTTAAGAACAGGAAAACCGCACATCACCGCCTCACACAGCAAACGTATATACTCCGCTATTAGCATTAGCTTACAATCTGCCTTTCCTTTAGCTGTGCGTGCGATCTCCCCTGCACTAATATCTCACAGATGCATGTGTATTTAGAATGGCAAGGTGCACTGGGATTAGCTGGACGAGGCTAACTCCAGTAGCCCTCTGATTCACATGCAAAATCCTGGCTCATATTTACCTCCATCATACAGTAGCATCCTTTGTTCTCTCCTGCACCATGTGTACTGGTGAACACACACATGATTATACACACATGCATGCACGCATGCACACACACAAGCACACATACACACGCACACACCCACATTCACATACACTCGCATGCATGCACACACAACACACCAGTCCCTTTCCATATTCTCCCCTATTGACTCCATCAGGATTTCAGTTGAGATCGTATAATAAATTTTATTTTATTAAACCTCGTCATCTTATTATTATTTAGATAAATATTTGAGCCTATCACCTCAAAGAACTTATGCATGTTGTGACATGCATAAGTTCTTTATTATTATTATTATTATTTGAATATTTAATGTTAAAATTCATAATCATGATTTAATTATTCGTTTTTATGAGACTGATTAATTATGAGACTAATTAAACTTTTGTTCTATTTGTTCACCGCATGAGGTAATATATATATTTATATTCCCAGTTTTCCTTGGTGTCTGCATGTGAGGATTGTTAAGTCGAACACATTTTAGTTATCTATCCACAGTATTGTATAATTAGTAGAGGTATTACCCCCCACAGTTGCCTTGGAAAAAACTGAATAAGAAACAGGGAAAAAGAACAATCTTCTTCCTTTTTACAGCAGCGACAAACCTCTTGCTTACTCCAGACCAGGGGTCTCAAACTCCAGTCCTGGAGGGCTGCAGTCCAGTTTTTGTGACCTTTCAATCAGCACCCGATTTTGGCCTTGGAAACAAGGTGTGTATAGATTCTTTAGCCAATCACTGACTTGAATCAAGCACTTGCCAACACACCAGGAGACACAGCGGTCCTCCAGGACTTGAGTTTGAGGTCCCTGCGAGGTCTCCATTTTGTCTCCGTGCGGTGCAAAGCACCCCTGTTCAGATCTCAGTTTCCTTACTGTGCCCTCACACTGTCACTGCAGATAACCACAGCAATAAAACCCAATTCTCATTCACTTTATCCCCTTACCAACTCTGCGGAAGGTCAGCCTTCCGGCTTGACAGTGCATCGCACTGTATCAATTACTAGCACAGCAGTGGGTGAAATGATTTAATGCCAAACCATTAAACTGCACCACAACAAGAAGGGTGAAAAGGTTATCAAAGGGATTTCTAAATTTAATTTCAGTGAGAAACAGCTACCAAAGGAAGAACTATAAAGTGTACTTTTGTGTGAAAGCAAATCATTTTTCAGAATCAGTGGATATTGGGTGTCCACCCTTGAAGACTGGACACTTAAGATCAGAAGTTCATCGTGAGAAATCACAGCCCTCAGAGCAGTTTTTGGACACCTAAGAAAGCTATACAAACAAGAGAAAGGACCGTGTCCGAAACTGCTTACTTGCCTATTACTGAGTATACAAGTTGAGTGTGCTAGATGAGAAAGTTGTTATACTTTGATATACTTATTTCCAGGTATGGAAATGATATACTTGTTTCCAGGGTCTTTCTGAGTGTATTTGGCAGCACACAAAATACACTCAGTAAACCATAATTTTTTGGAGGTCACACAAATCAGAGAGGAAGAGGCGGGGCCATCTTTCGGTCCTGTAGAACAAAGAGGAAGAGGCGGGGTCATTTTTGGGTCCCATAGATCAGAGAGGAAGAGGCGGGGCCATCTTTGGGTCCCATAGATCAGAGAGGAAGAGGCGGGGCCATCTTTGGGTCCCATAGATCAGAGAGGAAGAGGCGGGGCCATCTTTGGGTTCCATAGATCAGAGAGGAAGAGGCAGGGCCTTCCACAGTACCATTGGAAAATAGTATGGAGGATATTTTTTGCATACTGTCCATTGTGAACTAAAAAAAATATTGCACTAAACAGTTGGTAGTGTGTTAGAAGACAGTACATATTTTGAGCACACAGTAGTTAGGAGGCTGTTTTGGACACGGCCTAGTTATATGTCATCTTTAGGAAAACTGGTTCAAATTACGCAGTTTTCTCACCTGCAATTCAGCCATCCCTCAGCAAGAGGTTTCCAGAGCCACCTCGTTAGTAAAATATCACACTGCCCTTCCCAAGCAATTACATTAATTACCACTGCTTAAGCACAGGCGATGATTGACAGCAAGGCTTTCAAACTGTCACCAGGTGTTTTCTGCACATAGAATAGGTATACCATGTGAGCAGGAATAACTTCTAAATCGGATTCAACTCATTTCCTTGAAGGAAATTAAGCGGCGAAAACAATATTTCTCCGTGCCTTCTGTTGACTGTTACCACAGACATGCTGTCAGCTGACTTAACTAGCTCTGTGATTATTTACATACATATTTAAAAAACGCACACAGAATTACTCTAATTTTTCAAGTGGAATACTTGCACTCAAAAAAGAAGCTGTCACATTGTGGCATTTCTCTGCTGCTCATTTCTGTTTTTACTTTTTTCTCCACTGTCACAGGATTCTCAGTTTATTTCAGACTGCTATTGATGTTTTTCTTTTTTTGCCTGTAAATGTTGTTGTTGCTGTTTTTTTGGGCCTATATGGATTTGTTGCAAACTGTGCAGATTAAATTGACTCCACAGGTGTGCAGAGTAGCATGATAGTGCTGTTGTACCGGGTCACTCAAAAACTTTTTTGTGTTTGACACTGTCAACATCACATTCCTTCCTCACGAGAAATGACTTCTATACTAGAACAATAGTTTGAAAACCAACAGCAACAATAGAAAATATTTTTAAATGTCCTCATGACGCTCAGTAGCCTACGTGTGTAAGAACCATAAATGAAAATGAATACCGCGGCCTATGCAGCCGGACGCCTCCTTCCATCCGCAAACTTCCTGACATAAACCAGTGCATTCTGGGTAAAACAGGCGCATGAATCAAGCCCTGCTGGTGTCTCGCCCGTGTGCGGGGCCAGCATGCGGGGCTTCGCGCATGCACTCTTTTACTTTTATCCCCCGACGGCGAGCGCTTTGCTCGAGGGTGCGGCGGCAGCACCGCGGCCGGGTAACGGCCAGCGACCCCGGCGAGGGGGGGGGGGGGGGGGGTACCGGAACTCGCCACGTTATGCGGGTAGGCGGACTTCACCGACTGGCGTTACCGTATGAGTGAGCAAGCAGCACATTCCCAGATGCTGCGGCCCTGTAGCCCTGTAGCTGCAGTGATGGATGTGTTAGCATGCTGTGGTTCTGTAGCTGCAGAGACGGATGTGTTAGCATGCTGTAGCCCTGTAGCTGCAGTGATGGATGTGTTAGCGCGCTGTAGCCCTGTAGCTGCAGT
>CM045900.1:24555632-24563132 GCA_025169545.1 Anguilla japonica | reverse complement strand
TGCTGTGGGCATGTATATGCATAAAGGCACCGTAAGAAATAGTGAGAATTCAGGCCTGTCTTCATGAGGCATTATTGTAGTACATGGCTGAGCCCCATGGTCCAGGGCAGATTCCCAACAGCACCAGGGCTACCTCTGGCTAGTAGCCTCGTAGGGCGACATAACTGACCCTGGTTTAGGGAGGGTTCAGACAGGCCCGGGTTGTTGTCTCTCCAGCGCCCCCCTACTGCTCGATCAGATCTCTGCCTGCTGCAGCCGCACAAGAACGGACTTCAGAATCCTCCATACGTTATCTGTGCAAGCTTGGCATTTTTTGTGTGATCAAATGTATATTGTTTCACAAATAAATAAAAAACATGCAAACAGAGCAGATTACATAATATCCCCCTCAACCCCCCCCCCCCCCCCCCCCCCCCCCCCGCTCCAGTGGAGAGTGCATGCTCGGACACTCACTCCCACAGCAGCTGAGGGGATTGAAGGATTACAGCCACACTATAGGATGGCCAGCATAAGCACATTGCCAATTGGGGACAAAATGGAAGGAAAAACAAAGCATTCAAAAGGCTTTTTGAGTACAACATCGCAATTATTTACACATTGACCAAATGTGGGAGCCAAGCATATGCTACATAATGAATGTCTCAATTATATATTATTTATTTAATTACACGCTAACCCATACATGTGTCCTATAGTACATTCTGTGGACTGTGTTGGGGGTACAGCAATTTACTGGAGTACAATACTTGCATGATGATGCCATTCAGAAAAGACACATGCTTACATCATTGTATATATTTCAGTACTGTATATTATTGAACTACACAAAGAGTTTGAGTCAGAAGACCCCACTCCAAGGGCTCTTCTGGGAGAGACACTGCCCTTGCCAGGAAGATGAGCCCACTCTCTATAACAGGCCTGAGGTTATGGTGAACAAAGAGCCCAGTTCAAACAAATTTAAACTAAAATCTTTTTTGCGATAGCTTCCATATTTTGGGGACGGAGTCGTGTGTCAGGGGGTCAAATCGACCCTTTGTCACTCGTGTCACCAAAACGCAGCGGCACAAATTAAAGAGCAATACGGTTGGCCCAGTAAATCAGTACTGTTGATGTGCAAGAAGTGCTGTTGATTTTACAAACCGTTAATCTTGATCTGTATGGGTGGAAATTGAAGTTGGACGAAGGGGGGCTGGGGGGCTGGGTGGATGGTATTGGGTGACGTGGGGGGGGGGGGGGGGGGTGGAGGGGGGCGGGGTAGGGAAAAGGAGGCGCCTGAAGCGGTACAGTAAATCTCCTGGTTCCCTCTTTGCTGCTGACAGAGCCCACAAATTCTAATTTAATTAGAGCCGGAAAGAGCCGTTTGGGGCAATGGGGGGGAGGGAGGCTTTGCGAGCCGCCTACACGCCGGGGTGCAGAAGGGGGGGGGCGCAGCGCTGGAGTTGTATAATCTCCCTCCGCTTCGCCAGAAAAGGGGCCGCGGCTTCGAAGACGAGATGAAGACCGAAGATGAAGACACTCACGCCCACGCAACATGGCTTCTGTTCGGTAATGCACTGACAGCCATGAAAACTCTCTCCAATGCACCAATCCAACATATTTTTTGTTATGCATGGCTGCCAATTTCAAGAAGTACTATAATGATATGGAAGTAAAATTCCCACAAATGGATTAA
The DNA here is from genome assembly GCA_025169545.1 of Anguilla japonica. Lineage (NCBI taxonomy): Eukaryota > Metazoa > Chordata > Actinopteri > Anguilliformes > Anguillidae > Anguilla > Anguilla japonica. The sequence goes on along the minus strand of CM045900.1, from coordinate 24,561,460 downwards.
AAGTTATTAATAACACCATCTATTCTATCCCCTAGTCTCAATAAGTTATTTGCTGTGTGCACACGTGCTGTGATAGCTACATTGATATGGATTTGAAATCTTTAAAATATTGGCAACAGTCTCAAAGGTTGGATGGGTGTGGATTTCTTGTGTTACCCGAATTAAGTTCACTAACCAAATTTAATATTTTGTACAGCAAATATTATCATGTGCATTTAGTAGCTGATACAACACACTGCATGTACACAGGTTTCATGGATTGTTTGAGTGACAGCCTCCTTTGCTGGTAATCCTCAGTTCGTAAGGTCACAGATAAACGCACTGCTTCCTCGCTCAGATAACAAGCATGGCATACAAGCCTGCAAGTTGGATGACCTTTTACCAATGGGACTGTGAGAATTCAGACAAACCTACCGAAACAACTCAATACGCTGATGATTCCAAAGTATTCACAAATACCATGTTAGTCCAGTACTAAGGAGAATTCTCAGAAGAAAAAAAAATAAAATAAATAATTGCCCTGGAACTTCACATGTACCCTCAGCAGGCTGTGTGTACGCTAATAGCCTATCAGCATGTTGTTTGTATGCTAACAGCCTATCAGCAGGCTGTGTGTACGTTAACAGCCCATCAGCAAGTTGTGCGTAAGTTAATAGCCTATCAGCAGGCTGCGTGTATGCTAACGACCTATCAGCAGGCTGTGTGTACACTAGCAGCCTATCAGCATGTTGTTTGCGTGCTAACAGCCTATCAGCAGGCTGTGTGTACGCTAACAGCCTGCTGACAGGCCTATCAGCATGCTTTGTGTATTACAGACAATTAGCAACATTCTACATAGCATTTACATTGCATCCATTTATACAGCTGGATATACTGAAGCAATGCAGGTTGAGTACCTTGCTTAAGGGTACATTGGCAGTGTCCTACCCATGTCCTAACTGTTACAGGTTACAAAATCAGTTTCTTACCCATTACCCTCCACTGCCGCCCCTAACGGCCTATCAGCACACTGTGTGAACGTCAAAGGCCTATCAGCATGCTTTGTGTACACTAACGGCCTATCAGCACACTGTGTGTACGCTATCGGCCTATCAGCACGCTGTGTGTACACTTGGCCTAGCAGCACGCTGTGTGTACGTCAAAGGCCTATCAGCATGCTCTGTGCACACTAACGGCCTATCAGCACGCTGTGTGTACGCTAACAGCCTATCAGCACGCTGTGTGTATTCTGCTTATAAAAATATGAGACTCTGACAGAACGGTGCAGAGTTGGGTAAGGGTGGCGAGAGGTGAGCAGAAGGCTGCCACGTCTGGCGTCTGATTTATGCGATGCCAGGACAAAGCCTTTCGGGAGGGCGGCCTTGTTCAGTGACAGCGCGACACCGAGAGCCCTCAGCCTGCAGACTGAAGCGCTCGGCAGCCGCTGACTGAGCGTAGCGCGCTCGTGAGCTAGCGTGACGGCGCTGGCGCGGAGAGATGCCGATTCTCTGGAGAGGAGCTCCTGCGTTCTGAGCAGCAGTCTCAGAGGGAGAGACCGGTCGACCAGGCAAAGTGGCCCCTAATGCCGGCTGTCCGTTCCAGCACGCTTTGATGGGGTTGCTGCCACATTAAGTGTGAAGATCGCACAATAGCGGTAAGGGGTGCGGTTATTTCTGTGGGAAAGTACAGTCTGCCATATACACCATGCAGACAGCTACTTGAGATAGGTTGGGAATGGGAACCCCCTGCACCACTCCCACCCTTCCCACACTGTCTTTAACATATAGAAACCATGCTGGACGCTCCCTGTAATGATGGAGTCCATGCTGACGCTCTCTGTAATGATGGGGTCTGTGCTGGACGCTCCCTGTAATGATGGAGTCCATGCTGGACGCTCTCTGTAATGATGGGATCTGTGCTGGACGCTCTCTGTAATGATGGGATCTGTGCTGGACGCTCCCTGGCTCTCTGTAATGATGGGATCTGTGCTGGACGCTCTCTGTAATGATGGGCTGGACGCTCTCTGTATGATGCTGTGGGATCCCTGTAATGATGGCTGTGCTGGACGCTCTCTGTAATGAATTTACCTTGATCTCCATGGTATCTGATGCTCTCCATAACGCACGGGAGGCGTGTGATGCCCTGCTCTCTGTAATGAATGCCACAGCAGAAGCAGCTCATCTTCTGTACCTCTCAGAGAAGAAACACTCCACAACCCGCCAAACCTCTCTATTTTTAACAACCACTGATTTTCTATTTGTGGCCTCAGTGAAACCCCAACTGGTTACATCATCTCACGAACACACACACACACACACCTATGCGCACGCACACACACACACACACACTACACAATAATCAGAGCTGTGCTTCACGACCCCTCACACCCAATTCGCATCAGCACTACGGCGGTCGGTGAATCCAACGCGTTGCGCAACGCTCCAGGACCGAAAGGGCGGGACTTCATCAGCGTCGGAGCTTCTTCCGCGGCGCAAAGCAGCGGCGGCGCAAAGCAGCGCCGGACGCAACCACGGCAACCCGCGCCGAATCAGGGGCACAGCCATTCCCCGAACACGATTTACTGCGCTCTCAATCCCTCCTAGGGGTCGTTAGCTCTTATGTAATCTGTTAGACTTTCTGCTACACGGATGCAGATTCAATAATGGGCGCCCCGAAACCAATTATCCAAAATAATATCCAATGTAAAATAGAACAAGAGTGATGAAGTGAAATCATTTAATTCGTCTGTACTCTCGCGTGTATGTCACCGAAATAAGATTTGAAATAAATGACACAGAAAGGCTTCGTGCGCTATTAAAAGAATGATATTTCCAGCAACCGGGCCACACATAAATTATAAAGAGCGTAGGAAGGCCTTTTTATAACACTTTGGCCGGGGACTACGGACGGAAAATGAGCCTTTTGGCTAAATCTGGCGTATTTACATTTGTTGTTGATTAATATGCACTGTCCCTTCTTAAATAAACGAAATAAATAAAAAATAAATAAATAAAGAGCGGTTGTTCGGCAAAATGTATTCCCACTGCACGTTTTCTCTGAAAAAGGTAACCTTTCCTGTATGTCGGAAGTTAACCTGCCCTCCTCTGATTCACACCCATCCTGTTAAACAGGCGCTATACAGGCTAGCATTATCGAACACGCAAAGCTGACTCTGACCGCAGGCTGTCAGGTCACTCGCGCAAACAACCTTGAAAATTCAGCTTGCTCAGCTGCTTGATCATATCAACTCGTCACAGCCACAGTGCCGAATTAAAACGCGATTAATTAAATAAAAACAGCGTGCGCACATAGCTTTTTCATCCTTTCTTCCCATTCATCAGAAAACACCAGAAGTCGCTTGGAATTTGAGGGGCTCAAACATAAGAGTTATATGCTGACTCAAGCCGAACCCAAGAACCTTGTGTCCAAACTATGCTCTAGCCCATGCAAAACATTACATTTCAATTCAGATAGAAGCCCAGATAATGATCCGAACATCAAGCTTTATAGTGGCTATTGTTTTATATTTTAAAAAAAAATCATTTTTAAGTGATATGTGGGCTACTAATCATGATTGAAGATGGCCAATTTTGAGGCTTATTTGAACAAGTTTTTGATTGGATTTCTGATTGAATCTGTTTCCAACAACATTCTGCTGAAGGCAAAAAAACATGCTCTTTTGTTCTGTGATGGACCATAGAGATTAAATGAACCATCTTATCAATGCATTTCACTGGTATTTGTAAATAGTGTCAGCTGCCCACTTATTTTTATTTTTATTTTTTAAACTTCAGCCAAGTTACTGATAATACAGTTGTGCTTGTCATTTCAACCATTTCCCACTGCTGTACAGTATATGAGATCTATTGGTTAATTTTGAAACACTCTTTTTGTTTACCATGATTTTCAACTAACTTTGCCTCAACTTTGTGACTTTAGACAATATTTTTCTAACATTATTCAGAACCGCTATAGCTTTATGATGCACTGCATGAGCCTGCCATAAAAAAAATGTAAGAAATAAAAGAACAAATATATTTCCTTTCTTCTTACTCGGCCCCCTCTCAGCTTGTCTTCCTTTCAAAAGTCGTTGGAACTGACCCATTACGAAGCTGTTCTGTAAAAATATACCTATGTGGCTGCACAGCGGTAAGCCAGGAATATTTTTTATCGCTATTTATTGCTCAGTTTGTAGCGTTAAAATGCCACGTTTGACGCAACAACGTTACGTGCCGCTATCCAGACAGATAAATATTCAGTAAATCGGGAAACTAATCTTAAGGTTAGCCTGACATCATGACATTTGTTAGCAAGGTTAGATGATATGATGATGATGATGATGGTGATGATGATGTTGATAAAAACATTTAACATAAACTGTTCTCAATTGGGGGGGGGGGTTAAAAATAGTTAATATGCACATTTGTAATTAGCTTGTTTTAGTTTATGAATGCTCCTTTTTCTGAGTTCCTAACTGATCACTTTCCTTTAAAGTAGTGTGGTGGAGGTGGGGTTCAGTTCATCCTTAACATAGCCTCAGTAGGCCTATATCTAACCACTTTACAAAATCTACTTATCTAAAATAAAATGTATCATTTTAGTTCTGAAAATACAGTAAATACATCATAGCACTTTTCTGAAAATATAATAAAAGACGTTGATATAAATGCCAGTTTAAACCTTTAAAAGGTCAACAAGTGCAACTTGAGTGAAATGAAGTTGGAAAAAACTTAAGTGGTCTAAATTTTCCAGTCACTTCTGGTTTAGACACATCTATTTCTGGTTTCTACCTGAATACAGACACAGACATAGATAATTATAGGTGGTTGAACATATACAGATTGTGACTTTGTTGCACGTACATGAACAAAGAAATAGTCAATATGTGTAGCCAAAATAGAACACGTTGTTTCGCAAGTCAAATAAAATACATCTGAACAGAAACTGTGAATAATGCACTAAAAGGGTAGATAAATTACTCAGTTTTGTTCTTTGGACTCACAGTTACAAACAAAAGTTCACAAAATTAAGCTTGGATAACAGGCTAAAGTAGGATTTATTAATCACTTCAAAAATTTAAAAAAAGGTTGTCTTTAGGTTAGCTCCCAGGCATTCTCAGTCTCCGCTTCATTTAACTGTGGTCTCAAAGACTCAAATTAAATAGGCCACGCTAGTCAAAATAACACTCAACCAAACGCAGGGCGTACTCCTGCCATCCGAGGCCACGCACAAAGCTTATTTTACTCATTTTACCGCACAAAAATATTTCAGATAACAGCAGAGTTGCATCATTACCCAATTTAAACCAAGCGTCGCAAGCAATAACATGGATTATAGCTTAACTAAATAAAATGCAGGGAGCTGTTAGGCTACAAACATCAACCCATTAGTGTCATTTAATGACCCAAAGTTATTTATTAAAAAATGAATGCGTTTTTTAAAACATCGACTCCATGGGACTGAACCAAAAATTCTAACTCTACATAAGATAACATTGAAAGCACTGAACTCTCTACCAGACATACATATGAAACACAGTTAATAAACTATACAAATTATACAATAATTCTAAAATATATATATATATATATATATATATATATATATATATATATATCCAGTTTAATAAATGTAAAAGTATAGTCAGGAAAACAACTGCAAAAAAATTTGAAATGCCAAAAATATAATAAAATAATATGTGTAGCTCTAAGCATTTATCTAGTGCTGAGAGAGGCCCACTCCTCCCCTCTTACATATTCCAATGCAAACAGAGGAGAAACTGGGGCTTAGGGTAATTCGGTATGGGTATGAATAAGGCTGAGACCGGCTATTACTGGCAAGTAGTAAGA